>JALAZF010001021.1:0-562373 GCA_022829125.1 Lathyrus tuberosus
AAAAATTAAAAGTTCAAAAATTGGATTAATTCTCATTCAAAGTATAAAATTCACATTTTCCAAGAATTACAAGAATTACAAGTTCAAACCAGTTCCAAAAGTTTAAAGTACATGAAGATTCTCAATATTCTTTCCATGCTTCAAAATCCAAAATTGGAGACCTCACTTCAAGAAACCATGAAACATTACAATATCCAAGTGTTCATGCAATAAATTGCAAAAAAAAAAATCAAGCCTAAAAGAAATAGATCAATCCAAATGTTCACATATCAAAATTGAAATAAAATTATGGAAGTTTTCTCCACTCATGCCACTACCATGATCTACACGAAGGAATCTGCAAGAAACTTCATGACATCATTTTGATCCCATATCCAAGCCACTCTTGCACCATAAGTCTATAACTGCAAATAAACACCAATGGCAGCGCCATGTTTTAGTTGTGTCTATTCCAAAGACAAATGAAAATTTATGTCTTTTTCTATGACACAAAGGGTCGATTCCGTCTTTACTCCGTAATAGATGATGAGGCCAAGTTTAAGCATTGCAAGATTCGACCAGTTTGAGCAGAAAGACCGACCTCTACAATCTGGATATGATGATGCAAAGTTATAGACCCATATCAGTTGGATTCTCACGGGATGGGCGTTGCTGCAGCTATTGTCATTGCCTTCGGGGAAGATTTTCCTCTTGGGATACCTGAAACAAATTGAAAGTAAATCAATTAATTTTCTTTGAAGCACATGAACTCAGGAATAAGTCTTGTATGGCTAATGAGCTAGCTTGGCTGGATATGCAGCATTTGGTTTTTCATGGATGACCTGCAGAATTTTTGTTATAAGAATAAAGTAGTGTTAGAAAAGAAGAAGATAGTAAAAAGGCAGTGGTAGAGTATTGTAATAAACTGTTGATGTTATCCCTATTCCACACATGGTAAATGGTTTGGATTAGCATTCAATAGCAACAAATCAAAGAAGGAGATCAAGAGCAGTTATGGCAATCTTAAGATCAATTCAAAAACGGAAACCAAAATCGTCATCATCATGTACTCATCAAGAAAATCAGCACAAAAGGGCAAGGAATCAAAAACATTCATCATAAGAATCACCCAATCAAGACAAGATCACTGGCAAAGAAAAAACCCACAGACATGTGGAAACAAAAGCGAAAAGGAATTTATCAGATTTTCACCAGATTCCAAGCATGTTTGAATTCTTTCCAAAACAAATTTTTCAACATGTTCAGAATGACATTAATTGGTTTCCAAGACAAGAATCCATGACGGTTAATGCCTATAAAAGGACAGCCACACACGACTTACAAAAGGGGGAGAGGACAATATAGTATTAGCATTCGCACAAGAAAAATCACAGAACCATATTCACACATAAAGAATCATCAGCACTCACACAAAAATCACAGAACCATATTCTCACATAGAGAATCATCAGCTGCAGCAATCAAGAACCAGACAACACATTCACACGTAGGAAGAAGGCAAAGAAGTTCATACCAAATTTAGAATAGCATAGCAGGGGCAGTGAAAAGGATACACTCAAAATTGAAGGAGGAAAGGATCACAATATCACACACATACAGCATCACACACATACACGGATACACACCAGAAAAAGAAAAATTTCACACGCGAAAAGATATCACTTACGTGGTTTCGAGGCAGCATAAACCCTCACACGATTAGATGCAGAGGCATAGGAGAAGAGAACGAATTCGCACCAACATACGTAGCCACGCGAAACAACCACCAAACACAACCAACTGCCATAATCTCAGTACCAATATTCCCAAGCAAACTATAAGCCTTTCATAAACATCTGCCATAACATAAATATGCTTTGCATCAAAACTCATGTAATAGCAATACCTAGTGTATGTTGAAACTATTTCATCCGGATTGTCTTCTTGAGAGCGAATCTCATGAAGATACACACAATCCGGATTGTTGCAAGGTTGTTCATCAAAATTTATCCGCGATTAAAAGCTTAACTAATCAAGGAAAAGGTAAAAATCTTTGTGGGAATCAGTAAAAAGTATTCCAACCTTAACAGGAAATGGAAAAGAAGATTTAGTTAAAAAGTGAATTAGACTGAGATATTGTAAACTATATATACGCTAGCATCGACAGAATCTTCCAAGAGGTATAAACATAAGAGGTTTAAACATAACTAAATCTTACCTGTAAACTTCGTCGATACGAATTGAATTTGCAGCACATGGCATACGATGGAAGTGTCCCGTGAAGCAACGACAACAAACTTTTCGCAAAATAATCAATTGCCATCATGGACACTTTTAAAAACAAAAATAAAATTAAAAAAATCAGAATTTATGCAGCAGCATATGCTTACCAATCTGATGTAATAACAGTAGCCACTTCGCAACTTTCTTAAAAGAACTCCCAAAGGAGATGATGTTTTCTCCAAAATTAGCCCCTCTGCAAGCTATATAAAATGGAAACTATTAGAAATATCATAGATCGTCAACAACCAACATTATCCAGTGCAATCAAGAGTGTCAATGAAAAACTTATTCAAAACATCATTTTATGACTTGGCAACAATAACACGAGTATATATATAGTTAAAACAAACAATTCATTACCTTGGTTCGTTTTAAAACTCGACCAATTTAATTCTCCATGTTTGCAAAAATTCATATGTTGTTGGCGAGGCCTGTAATCTGTTGATTATCATAGTTTACCATGAGAAATTTTTGCAGTTTGTTTAAAATTCAACAATTATGTGTAATTAGTTAGCTAGCTAAAATTTACATAACTCTTATTACGTGAACTGCCTTGCCTTCTTTGTAGTTAAGAGACCAAAAACCACTGTATCACGACATGAAATCTTCTTTGTTTATGAAGCCATTTACCTGAGATCAAATATTCTTCCACGCGCAAAAACTCCCTGGGCCATATGTTTCTGTCAAACCATTGAGATGAGAATCAAATCATACAACATTTGTAGCAGATTAAAAAATAGGCCCTATTCATACTTTACAAAATAACTAAATGTTGAAGACATTAATTTATCCAAGAGCTTTCAACTTAATGCATACACATATTATCCAAATACCGTGAATCATTAATAACCATAAGCTATGCAGTAGTTAACCATGAGCATTAATATGATTTCTGCTTACAGTTGCAAGTGAAGATGGTTCGCTCACAGCAGCACGATCTAACTTGACTTGCTTTCTGAAGGGATCTTCAGAGATGGATGTCAAACCAGTTGGTTTCTGCTATGCAATTAAGAAACTTTCAGTATATGGGAAGTAAATGTTCAAATCAGCTCCGGGAGAGACAATGTTGAACTTTGGATCAAAGACATCGATACCGTGAACGACACGGTAAAGTCCCGGTAGGGTGAAGGCAGCGTGACTCTCATACTGCCCAACAGTATCCTTGCTGCAAAATTACCAAGACATGAGATTTTCAAGTGCAATAAGATTATCAATAAGTAATATGATGCATTAAGAACAATAGTTTACCTTCCAGCAATCTCTTGGAAGGTACTTGTGATGATAAAGTCTGTGTGGTTCATTGCAAACAGATCAGCAGTAAATTGGGACGAGAAGTGATATTTGTCATCAAATTTTTTCCAATAAATGTCTGACTCTGGATACTTGGTTTTCTCGAGTGCATGAGCAATAGTACACTGCGATTTGGTGTTAAAATTATGGTATAAGCTTTAAGATATTTCAAAATATAATCAACAAAGGTAACGACTATAATAGAAAATCGAATGTGTAGACAAACCTGAATTACGCCTTATTTATGTGCTAACAAAGAGGCGACGATGTTTCCATCGCTGTAGTTTCCGACGATCAGATCAGGCTTGCCTTGCAACTCTTTGGCAAGTTCATTGGCAACATCCTAATGTCAAAAAATAGTTTCATCTCAGATTAAACTGAAAACATAAAAATGCTTATATTTTGTCGAATTTATGAATGAAAGTTTCACCTCACTGAAAGTCTCTAGGTAAGGCCAGACTTCAAATCAAGATATTCATCATGTATTGTTAAAAAACACTTGACAAAATAATCATGTCTATTATTGAAACCAATACCTAGTATCATGTGGGGTGATCAATATCCACTGGGACCCTTGTGCCACAGCAAAATCAACCAGAGTATCCATGCTGATCTTTCGGCTTACTGCGTCCTGAATATCAGAAGAAATTTGTATAATTGATGCTTATTTAAAAAAATAGAGGCCTATAAACTTCACGAAGGGCTAAAATAATAATGGTGAATTATCAGAAGAAAACAACCATACCATAAAGACATCAAATTCATCCATTGCTCTAAATGGGGACTCTGTCATTTTATGAAGGGCTAATGCAAAGCACAAAGTTGAAAAAGTTATAGAATGTGAGAAAGTTATGCACACACAACAAAATGTGAGAAAGTTATAGAATAAAAAACATAAAAGTTAAGTAATATATAGAGGTATCTAATGGCCAACTTAAAACACAAGTACAAAGTAACCCATATAGACGGAAAGTATAATATTTTATCCTATAATGACACCCTAACAATCATTATGAAACAAATAAACCTGAGACCCCCTGAGTGTCTCGAACAGCTCTGTTTGATGCATCTTGGGGCATCTGTACCTGAAAACAAAAGAAACAAATTAAAATAAGTAAGCATTTTAGGTCACACGCCTGAAATGAAATCCAAGAAACACTTCACCAATTTGTATCTAGTAAATTGAAAAAGGATTACCTATAGAAAAAGAATGCAATATTTACCTCAATCGACAAGGTCATCTGCTCACGTATCTCAAAGTTCATTTTCGAAAGAAAATGAAAGTTCTGAATCTCAGGGGGGGGGGGGGGGGGCGACGACTAATTTAGGGTTTGAAGAGGAAAACAGAGAAAGGGAAGAAAGGGGCGGAGAGAGCAAAACACGGTTGATGTGCAACAAAAAAAAGGAAGAGTTGTTGCAGAGTGAGCAAAACACGGTTGATGGAGGTTGACGGAAAACAATGAGATAGGAGCTCACCTTCAAAACGGTTGAACAGAAGCGATGGTTTGACGGAAAACAACGCCGATGATTTTGTGCCACCCGAACGAAAAACTGCATCAAATCGCCGATGATTTACAGCAAAATATACAAATTAAAGAGAGAGAGAGAATCAGAGACAAGGGAGGAAGGGGGCAGCGGAAGAGGTGAGAGAGAAAGAGATTCACGGTGAGAGGTGAGAGAGAAAGAGATTCACGGTGAGAGGTGAGAGGTGAGAGAGAAAGAGATAAAAGTGGATTTGGGGGGAAGTGTGGAAAGAGAGAAGTGTGAATTTGAATTTAGAGTGAAACAAATGGCTAGTGTTGTGTAATCAAGAGATTAGAAAACTGTTGAATATGTTTGTTACGGTTTTGCCCTTTTGTAAGTGTATTTAATTTTTGGGGAAAGGGCACAAATGGAAAATCAATGGTCTTTTTTCCAATTGCTTTATAGTAGATGATGATGATAACATCAATGGTAAATCATACAAGAAAAGAAAAACAAAAACTCGTAGTGCGAAACGAAGGCTAATCATAATAACACCAGATGATGAAACACATATTAAAGAGAATTCAAAAAATAATAGTAACAACAATAAACTTCAGATATTATCCTCTGATGATGAGTCACTTCTCATACACAAATTAAAGACTAAAAAATCTATTAAAGCAAAACAAATGAACTACAAAGCCTCATCTAAGAAAAAATAACCAAAAACCATAAAAATTGATTTCAATTTTGAAGGCTTTCATGTTTTAACAAATAATTTGATATTTCACCTTATATTTCCATTATTTATAAATGTATTACTTTTCAATTAAAATTAGACTATTTTTTATGCTAATTTTATTATCTATATTATAGAGTTTTTATAATAAATAATATCTATCGTAAATAAAATCTTATTGTATTTCAACCACTTCTATTTACTAGCAGCACGAACTTCTTTATCGCGCGGGTCATTTTCTAGTTTGTTATTACTTTTGAGATTTTTGAGACGTGAATGAAAACCATTAATAGTTGCAAGAAGAATAAAGTTATCATTACATCTACATCTCTATGTTAATGATGTATCATAAGTTAGCAAGTTGTTTTGTTGCTTCTTGTGATATAAATAGGAGCACTTGCTTCTTGTTATAAAGAAGAAATGATGATGATAACATCAATGGTAAACCATACAAGAAAAGAAAAACAAAAACTCGTAGTGCGAAATGAAGGCTAATCATAATAACACCAGATGATGAAACACATATTAAAGAGAATTCAAAAAATATTAGTAACAACAATAAACTTCAGATATTATCCTCTGATGATGAGTCACTTCTCATACACAAATTAAAGACTCAAAAATCTATTAAAGCAAAACAAAGGAACAACAAAGCCTCATCTAAGAAAAAATAACCAAAAACCATAAAAATTGATTTCAATTTTGAAGGCTTTCATGTTTTAACAAATAATTTGATATTTCACCTTATATTTCCATTATTTATAAATGTATTACTTTTAAATTAAAATTAGACTATTTTTTAAGCTAATTTTATTATCTATATTATAGTGTTTTTATAATAAATAATATCTATCGTAAATAAAATCTTATTGTATTTCAACCACTTCTATTTACTATCCGCGCGAACTTCTTTATCGCGCGGGTCATTTTCTAGTTTGATATTACTTTTGAGATTTTTGAGACGTGAATGAAATCCATTAATAGTTGCAAAAAGAATAAAGTTATCATTACATCTACATCTCTATGTTAATGATGTATCATAAGTTAGCAAGTTGTTTTGTTGCTTCTTGTGATATAAATAGGAGCACTTGCTTCTTGTTATAAAGAAGAAATGATGATGATAACATCAATGGTAACCCATACAAGAAAAGAAAAACAAAAACTCGTAGTGCGAAACGAAGGCTAATCATAATAACACTAGATGATGAAACACATATTAAAGAGAATTCAAAATATAATAGTAACAACAATAAACGTCAGATATTATCCTCTGATGATGAGTCACTTCTCATACTCAAATTAAAGACTCAAAAATCTATTAAAGCAAAACAAATGAACTACAAAGCCTCATCTAAGAAAAAATAACCAAAAACCATAAAAATTGATTTCAATTTTGAAGGCTTTCATGTTTTAACAAATAATTTGATATTTCACCTTATATTTCCATTATTTATAAATGTATTACTTTTCAATTAAAATTAGACTATTTTTATGCTAATTTTATTATCTATATTATAGAGTTTTTATAATAAATAATATCTATCGTAAATAAAATCTTATTGTATTTCAACCACTTCTATTTACTATCCGCGCGAACTTCTTTATCGCGCGGGTCATTTTCTAGTTTGATATTACTTTTGGTATTTTTGAGACGTGAATGAAAACCATTAATAGTTGCAAGAAGAATAAAGTTATCATTACATCTACATCTCTATGTTAATGATGTATCATAAGTTAGCAAGTTGTTTTGTTGCTTCTTGTTATAAAGAAGAAATGATGATGATAACATCAATGGTAAACCATACAAGAAAAGAAAAACAAAAACTCGTAGTGCGAAACGAAGGCTAATCATAATAACACCAGATGGTGAAACACATATTAAAGAGAATTCAAAAAATAATAGTAACAACAATAAACTTCAGATATTATCCTCTGATGATGAGTCACTTCTCATACACAAATTAAAGACTCAAAAATCTATTAAAGCAAAACAAAGGAACTACAAAGCCTCATCTAAGAAAAAATAACCAAAAACCATAAAAATTGATTTCAATTTTGAAGGCTTTCATGTTTTAACAAATAATTTGATATTTCACCTTATATTTCCATTATTTATAAATGTATTACTTTTCAATTAAAATTAGACTATTTTTTATGCTAATTTTATTATCTATATTATAGAGTTTTTATAATAAATAATATCTATCGTAAATAAAATCTTATTGTATTTCAACCACTTCTATTTACTATCCGCGCAAACTTCTTTATCGCGCGGGTCATTTTCTAGTTTGATATTACTTTTGAGATTTTTGAGACGTGAATGAAAACCATTAATAGTTGCAAGAAGAATAAAGTTATCATTACATCTACATCTCTATGTTAATGATGTATCATAAATTAGCAAGTTGTTTTGTTGCTTCTTGTGATATAAATAGGAGCACTTGCTTCTTGTTATAAAGAAGAAATGATGATGATAACATCAATGGTAAACCATACAAGAAAAGAAAAACAAAAACTCGTAGTGCGAAACGAAGGCTAATCATAATAACACCAGATGATGAAACACATATTAAAGAGAATTCAAAAAATAATAGTAACTACAATAAACTTCAGATATTATCCTCTGATGATGAGTCACTTCTCATACACAAATTAAAGACTCAAAAATCTATTAAAGCAAAACAAAGGAACAACAAAGCCTCATCTAAGAAAAAATAACCAAAAACCATAAAAATTGATTTCAATTTTGAAGGCTTTCATGTTTTAACAAATAATTTGATATTTCACCTTATATTTCCATTATTTATAAATGTATTACTTTTCAATTAAAATTAGACTATTTTTTATGCTAATTTTATTATCTATATTATAGAGTTTTTATAATAAATAATATCTATCGTAAATAAAATCTTATTGTATTTCAACCACTTCTATTTACTATCCGCGCGAAATTCTTTATCGCGCGGGTCATTTTCTAATTTGATATTACTTTTGAGATTTTTGAGACGTGAATGAAAACCATTAATAGTTGCAAGAAGAATAAAGTTATCATTACATCTACATCTCTATGTTAATGATGTATCATAAGTTAGCAAGTTGTTTTGTTGCTTCTTGTGATATAAATAGGAGCACTTGCTTTTTGTTATAAAATATATGGTAAGGTAATGCCTCTTTGATGCAAGTTTGATTAACTCCTAATGAATTGACAAGCCACTTATTGACCCCCAAATCATGTTACATAGTGGTGACTACCCTATTCTATGGATAAAATTCATAAACACTATGGTCAAACAAACAAGAAATTATGATTTTATTTATAGACAAATATTAGTGGCTAATTTGATAGAAGAGATGTCCACTTTAAGAGCTAGTATCAAAATCTAAAAGAATCACCTTCAAATTCTAATATTATTTAATTTAATTACTTTTGCGAATTTGTTAATTTTTTTAACATTGATTTTCATGTCTATTTTATATATTATTCGGCTTAATGGATAACATATACTCAAATAAACACTTGTATGGAGGGAAACATGGTGACACAAGTTCAATTATAATATTCCACTTAAAACATTATCAAAGTCAATCTATTAGGCCCTTAACAACGATGAGAAAGTTATGTTGACTTATTCTAGAAATTTGTATGACAATTTCTATATTTTTGTTGGTCTTGTTAAGTTTATTTTAATTTTGTAAAAAGTTCTTAGACTCGTTAAATTATTTAATAAAATTATTAGGTCAAATTACATATTGAATTTTTCTTTAATAATCAGCAATAATATAAAAAAGATCAAAGAAACAAAAGAGGAGGACTAGACCAAAATCCTCTTAGTGAGTAACAAATTTATAATTAGGAAGTCTAAATTTGTTTCTAACAACCTTAGGTAAAAGAGCCTTAGGCGGACTATCCCAAGACAAAGGCAATGAGGAATTGAGAGCTAAAGAAGCTAATAAATCTGCACATTGATTACCTTTTCTAAAAATATGAGAAACATAGAATCTCATATTCCTAATTTTGGCTAAGCAATTAATCCATATGGTTCTAACATGCCAAGAAACCAAAGAAGGGTTATTAACAACTAACAAAATAAAAGTAGAATCAGTTTCAAGGAAAACACTATTCCATCCAAAACAAATAGCAAAATCAATGGCCTTAACAACTCCAAAATGCTCTGCAAGACTCGAAGAAAAGCAATCAAGCTTTTCGGCAAAACCAAAAACACCCAAGTGATTTCTAAACAGCCCCCCATAAGATGCCCTATCATAAGAGAGAGTCGCCTGTGTTGCATTTTAACCAACCAACACTCAGATGCTTCCACAAACTTCAATGATTCTGGGCGCATGTTACTTGACATTAAATGTCTTGATAATAGAAAACTCATGGATGGAGGAGCTAGATATTTTGGAGGTAATAGTCCCGATGAAAGCAACCTCAATAAGTTCGAATAATAACTTTGCATTGAGGACTCCAATTCCAGTCACAAATTTTCAAAATATTCAAGATATTATACACAATAGGCAACTTTATCATGTTAAAAAACCAATGCCAAATATGAAGAGCAAAAGAGCAGTGAAAGAAAAGATGTTGCGCTGTTTCTGGATTGGAACCACAAAGACTACACATCGAAGGACTATAACAACCTATCAATGTGAGATTATCATCTATTGGCAAGCGATTTTGGAAAAGTATCCAGACAATGAATGCCTTGGAAGGAAAAATATCCGCATTCCAAATTTGCTTGGACCAAGGCTGGGCTGGAACAGTATCTGACTTGAAGGAATAAGCATCTTTAAGAGTTAAGTCACCGGATTTAGAATGGATCCAAATCTTGTTATCAGCCATGCTATCAATAGGGATAAATATTTTATCTGCAAGAAAAATCAAGTTATGAATTTTATTGGTCACATGAATAGAAAAATCCAAGAGCCGTTAAGTAAGAAATCAGAAACCAGAGTGTTGAGGTTGATATCATTAGTTTCCAGAATCCTAGAAAATAGTGGAGGACCACACCAAGGGCCAAGCCAAAACTTAGTGTTACAGTCGTTTCCCAAGACAATCCTAGAGTTTCTATTAATACTATCCACCTCAGTTTTGATGCTTCTCAAAATAGAAGAAGCAATATGATACTTGATAGGAATGTCATCTCTGACACTCTAGCTTTCAACAAGAGAGCCCAACTCTCATAAGATTTCAAAAGATCTCAGCAAAGCTTCACGTTGAAAGCATTATTAAGGGTGACAATGGACCTTAGACCTAACCCTCCCTACTCCAGAGGCTTGCACACCTTTGCCCAAGCCACTGTGAAAAATTTAGACTTCTTGATGTCACCAGAACAAATGGAATTTTTAATGCATTTCTCTAACTCTTTACTCAAAGATTTGGGCCAAGAGTAGATAGTAAAACTATGAACAAGCGTAGAGACAATAAAAGATTTAACCAATTAAATTCTACCGACAATACTCAAAAGAGAAACTTTAATTTTGATCTAAAAGAAGAAGTGAAATAATTACAGGGGATTAAACTTATGACTCAAATCATAAAGTTATATAAAAGAGTGATTGAACATATACTATGAAAAGAGACTTAAGTTACTGATATTAATTTGCCTTATGTTAGGAGGTCAACCATGAAAGTGATATTTTTACTACGACGTCTGATGGAGTTATATCAGATGGACCAACAAAACTTGTACTTAGTTTCATTGACTTGGAGAATGCGTGTGGTAGAGTGTTTAGAGAGATTTTTTGGAAGGTCTTAGAGAATAAAGAGTTAGGATTGTTTGTATTTTAGTTATCCAACATTTATATGGGAAAGTATATACTAGTGTGCAGACACAAGGTAAAGAGGAGAACATTTTTCCATAACAATAGGATATCGTAAAAGTTATACCTTAAGCATTAACCTTTTAACTTTAATTTTAGATGTACTTATAGAACACATCCAAGAGCAAGCATCGAAATTAACAAATTGGATAGAAATATAAAATTTGATAAAATATTATAGCGTAATTTAATTTATATAGCTAACTATACTGAGATAAAATTTATTAGTTATTGTTGGTTGTGCCTTTGATTTTATTATTTTCTTATATTTTTTATTATTATTTTTGTTAACTTTGTAATCATCATTTTTAACACACACAAAGTTGACCTATTGACCCGTCATAAAACAGATTGGAATGAAATTTTCAACCATGTACCTTAAATTAGAATTTCTTACCCTATTTTAGATTTTTTTTCTTATGAGTAACATATTTTGTCAAAGAAGAAAGAACTTACATAAATGAAAAACTGAATCAAAAAGGTTACCTTTCAACAAAATCGTGTTGATTCAGTGGTTGGTTGCATTGCATCAGTAGGATAAACGGATAAAATAGGATTACCTTGCAACTGTATCAACCTTTGATTTTGTGTTGACAAAATAGGATAAACGGTGGTCTGTGAGAGAAGACGTTGACTAATGGTGGTGGTGGTGAGCAAGGTTTTAAATTGCGGATGCAGTCGCCTCTGCAACTGCATCGAACCGCAATTGCAGTGTGATTTTAAAATTATGCCTCCGATTGTATTAGGAACTACATCAAACAATTGCAATCACGTTTCTTCAAGTATTTTCATCAAAAATCAATATATTAAAATTTTAGAACTTAATTTACTTCTTATGTAATGAAAAAATTCAATATTAAATGTTTTTCAACATTGTATTTCAAACACCTCTCTATAAAAATTCACACCGCAATGGCCCCAATACGTATTGCAACAACCACAATGACCGCAATCGTAACACATGCAACTGCAAATTAAAACCATGGTGGTGAGGTTGAGTCACGGTGGTTGGTGAGAGAGACGCTGGTTGGTGAAAAATGATGGACGGTGTTAGGGTTTTATTGATGAGGGTAAGAGACGAGAGTGAGGTGAATGTGAAACTGAGTGAAACAGGTATGAGGGTATTACCTATTATTGCCAAACGACGTCGTGCTGGCGCAACTAATGAAGTCTAGCGAATTCAGATACTTGTGGTTCATATATTCTTACCCCTCAAGTCCATTATAATACACTCTAAACCAAGTCTTAAATCCGTGGACCCATTTATCCATTTCGACCTGCCCATTTTTCTTTTTCTTTTTCGAGTTCGTGTGGTTTGAACCGGGTTACCACTTCCTGTCCACCCCTGCTATCATATACCTTATTTTTTTGGAGCGAATGGAGGTTGAAATTAATCCGGTGATGGGCTCGTCGTTGAAAGGGTAGATTTGGTATTTCTGATAGGGGAATGAGTTAGTTATGATTATGTTGAGAATGGTTTTTGAGGAAGTTTCTGAAGAGGATGTAATGAAATGGAAGACTGTGTTTTCTGTATAATTTGTTTGGAAGGCCTCATATTCCTCAAACTATCTAACATCATTGAATGATTTTCACAATGTATTGGAAGGTTTAATTCACTACAATCGATAAGAGTATTCATCATGGTACATTAATATTATTAAGCCAATTCTATTAATACAGTTATAATAAAAAAATATCTAGAGAGGAAGGAACAAGAGTTAAAGTGATCAGAGGGAAAGAATGATGTACACATATACCTATAACATCACTGCATTCTAACTTAGAACAATAAAATTCTCACGATTTTATTTCTCTTTTTGATATATATAGTGAGGTAGAATGGGGTTCAACTTACTCAAAGAGTGAGTTTTTTTAACTTTCTCCAAATCATAACCTTTAAATCGAATCTATTTTTATAGTTAAATTAGCATTTTTACTTAATTAACCATTCGATTAAACCTAATTTAAAGCATATGATTTGGAGTAAGCTAAAAACGTACTATTGGAGTAAGTTGAACCCGGAGAGAAAACTTGTATTATATTTCTTATCATAATATGTAGAGCACAATATAAATAAATACACACACACACACACAGTGACAAAAATGTCTGAGGGACACAATCCTACAATCAATCTAGTAATGTTGATTGTACATTAAGTTTAGAAACACACTATAATAAGCTATACTGACAGTTAATTGCTAATTATGTATAAGATGTGATGTCATGATATGCATATAATTGCTATTAATGTATAAGATGTGATGTCATGATTTGATCCAATAATCAAGGAATCGTGTCTCTAACTCCCCCTTCAAACTGGTGGTGAGGGAATCACACCAAGTTTGTCTCTAAGTTGACTGAAACGTGTGTGACTTAATAGTTTTGTGAGACAATCTGCAATTTGATTCATTGTAGGAACATAAGCCATGCCAACCTCGTTTTGTAGTACTTGGTCTCTGATATAGTGAACATTAATTTCAATATGCTTAGAACAAGCATGCAATATTGGATTAGAAGTTAGAGCCTTGGCACTCAGGGTTATCACACCATATTACAAGATTCCTTGGCAATGGGAGTTTAAGTTCAGTATGTAGTGAACGAATTCATGCTATCTCAGCATCTAGGTCAGCTAGAGCTCTGTACTCTAACTCTGTACTTGATCTTGATACTACCTTTTGTTTTCTTGAGGACCAAGAAATGAGTGTTTCACCAAGGAACATGTAACACCCTTCTAAACCCCACATATAATTATCAAATATTTTAATTAAAAACACAACCACAAGGGCGTCACACGTCATACAACACATATCTTGCTCAGTAACACGGGTTACAACAAAACATTTTTCTTGTTAAACATTTACACTTATGGTGATTACACGACAACAAAACTCACCTAATTTATACCTGGGATGTTTACATGACATCCAAACTCATCTGGTATTGTTGTAGCAGAATCATTGCCAGGTAATCATAGAAGGTAAAACAGTAATATGACATTTAGTCTTAAACTCCAACTTCAATAACATCAAACAAAGCAGTTGGAAACAGTTAACTCAACAACTTAGGAATGTTTAATATAATAAATTTTATCATAAGAGTTCGACATAATATCATAGAAAGAAAACATAACGACCCCAACCCGATATTACATGATCAGAGCAAGATGACACTACAAAAAACGACAACTAGAAGTGACTCCAATAAACTAGCTTACACTAGCTCCAACGAGATCCACTCCGGGGTATCTGCATGATGCCCATGTAAAGGCAACATTCAATTAGAAGGGGTGAGCAATCATATTCAATTATAAAAGGCACAAAGTGAAAGATAGATTACAACATATACACAATCATTCACAACAACATATCACATTACTCACACCCAAAACATCATCATCATACACAATAACATTTCAATTACCATCAAAATCATTCAACATTATTATCAACAACAATTATAGAAGATGCAACTCTCATGCAATGTACCTTATAACCGACTCAAGATGCATGTGGTACCAATTTATGAACACTCGGGTTCATTTTGCTCCCTGATCACCATATAATCAGGATCCACATCCATAGGATTTGGTTCACTCTTGAACCAGAGCACACCAAATCTCTACCATCGCCATATGTAATGCTTCACTAATTCCCCATAATAATAATTAGCTACTCGTACCCTACTCATCACAATAGGACCGAGGCTCACCAAAAGAGAACCGAAGTTCCAATAACATGGATGCATGACTCTCAACATGCAACAATAACACATACACATTGGTCCTCTCATAACTGTGTATGCCATAATCTATATAAATATATCATGCATAACAATACTACAATCATAACCCTGCTTAATTAATCATTTATCATTACATATGTGCATCTTCATCTTAATACAACAATACATTCAATAACAACACATAGTTAACATAACTTAATAGTCATATTAATCATCACATCAACATCACATCAACATCACCAACACCTTAACAACATTAACATAATAACATAATTATCATACAACATTTATTTCAACAATTACAAAAATCATTAATCGAACATATGAACCAAATACACTTATCAACACAAACCAATACATTTATCAACACGGTAGGCACATGAATAATATTTAAAATATTTCACATAACACTACCATGTTATATCTCTGAGCGTTAGCTTTCTAACACTTCAAACGACACGTCATTTGAATACATGGATCAAAAGTTATGGTCGAAATCGTCAGACACTGCAAAACAACATTCTGGCAATCATGTGTTGAGACATAACATGTACAGGTCGACACATGCTTCGATTGTGTCGACACATGACATGCATAGGTCGACACATGCTTCCAAATTTTCAAAATAATTGTTTTCTGGCAGTTATGTGTCGACACATAGCTCACATAGGTCGACACATACTGTTATTTTTGGCCTAAGAATCATCTTTTAACCATCCAAACACTACCTTATGTAACAACAACTTATCTTATGAAAATATATCATATTAATCCAATTTACTACTGTTATAACATCTTATACTCGTCTATTACTTCATTGGTTTCATGAATCATCAACACATTACAACTATAACACCATATTCATCATTTTTAATCATCAAATTCACATCAATCCAACATGATCTAAGAACACAACATCAGCATATCGACACACATCTTTATAGTTCAGATCATGGCATATACAATAACACCATCATCAATTATAATCATCATCAATTATTTCATAACATTCATCATTAATTATTTCACAAGATTCATCAAAATCGAAAGGGGAAACTAAAACCCTACTCTACCCTTCCCTCATACCAATCATAATTGAAAACAATTACCCACCCTTACCTTAGATTTTCTCCAGCAAAAGCACTTTTGATTGCTAGAGTTCTTCCTCAACCCCAAGCCCTTGTTCTCCTATGCCTCTTCTTGCCCTAGCCTTTTTCTCCTTGTTCCCAATTTTTCACGTACAATGCAACTGATTCAATTTTTTTCCCAATTCTCTCTTTTTCTTATGACATATTCCTCCTAATTATTGTTTTCTCTCATTTACCCCCCAACTTATCCTCATGTTATCCATAACACCCTCAACTTAACCTTCTAATTACCACATTACCCTCAAAATCTCTACACACTCTAATTTATTTTATTGTTCTTATTTAATCATCAGTTCATTATTATTTACTCAATTAATTAAATAAATTATTATTTAATTGCTAAGATAGCTATAACTAATTCTAACTTATTCTAACTACCACCTATACTCCACACATCATAATCAATTAAAATACATCAAATTACAAATAATTCATAGATAATTTGATTAAATGACTAAATTGCAAAATGGGGTGTTACAAAACACACATTGACCAACCATGGATTTCCTGCCATCAACACTAGTGGCCCAGTCTGCATCAGAAAAACTATTATATCCAAGTCATTGGATGGCTTGATATGAAAGCAAAAATTGATGGTGCCTTGGAGATATCTCAAGATTCATTTTATGCCTTGCCAATGGTCAATGATGGGTGAACTCATGTATTGACTGAGTTTATTAACAGAAAAGGTTATGTCATGTCTTGTGTGAGTTAAGTATTATAGCCCTCATATGGCTTGTTGTAGTCGTCGGTTTTTTCTCGGTGACGTGACCACCTTACCGCATAATTAGTGCTACTTTCTGATTTCTGTATTTATCCTATGAAGCTAGAAAGGAAGGGGAAGATATCTTAAACTAACCCTACACGCAAATGTTTTCTTTAACAAATGCTAAGAGATCGGGGATTGGGGTCTGGTTATACAAAGGGAAGTTGTTAACACCCAGTGTATCTATAGTAATCTATAGGAACCTTCTTTTGCATGTATTTCTGTTAATTTGAAATGCTTTCTTGTGTTTATCTGTTGTGGATTGGGAAAGTTTCTTCTTTGGGAGAATTGAGAGACTGTTTTTGTTGTTTTCGAGTTTTCTGTTGTTTTTGGGAAGGTACTGGACCTAAGATTTTGATTTGTGTGCTCGCTAAGATTTTGCAATCTTATGCCTACGTATTCCCGTAAAGAGATTTGGGAAATCAGATCAATCGTAGTTCCTCCTATTCTATGGGAGGAAAGATATTTGGTGCCTTGTTCAAAGCCCAAGATTGAAGCTATCTGAGTATTTGTGTCTTGTTTAAAGTCCAAGATTGAAGCTAAAGGTTGACTAAGAGAGAATTTGTCATCTCTAAAGGGAGATATCTCACCTAT
The DNA here is from genome assembly GCA_022829125.1 of Lathyrus tuberosus. Classification (NCBI taxonomy): domain Eukaryota; kingdom Viridiplantae; phylum Streptophyta; class Magnoliopsida; order Fabales; family Fabaceae; genus Lathyrus; species Lathyrus tuberosus. The sequence goes on from JALAZF010001021.1 coordinate 17,831, forward strand.
TCATCACAGATGTTGGGTAATTGGTTATAAGGGAAATTACTTTAACTGGGATATGACAAATCCAGCAATGCCATAATTTCCTTTATAAGAGGAATGTCATAAAGGAAGAAGCTTTAACTCAGTGTAGAGCAATGTCACTTTTTCCTTTATGAATCTTTCATGCTAAGAGAGGGACATTGACTTGGATGTATAAAATCCAGAGGCTTGCCACTTACAGCAGTTAGATGAAAGATGAATCTTAGCCAGGATAAGGGAAGGAATCCAACTTGGATTTTGAATCAACAAGTGTGCCACTTACAATAATTATCTGGAAAAGCGTTTTGATTATTTGTTTTGATATGTGATGTATAGAAGATGTATCTTCCGGCAGAGTGGACGCATGGTCTCATCTGAGGGGATAGTGATTTTTGTGTGCCTTGTTCAAAGCCCAAGGTTGAAGCTGAAGGAAACTGACTCCACTGGGGAGGGTTTTATTTGTCTTGTACAAAGCCCAAGATTGAGGCTGACTGGTCGCAATTTTGTGTAATGGTCGGATTACTGCTGCAAGTATACAGCTTATCGCGTAGTCTTAAAAAGGTTGTCGAACCCACAGGGACTGATAATCAACATAGAGTGATAAAGTATTGCGGTGTAAAGCTAAGGCTAGATTTGGCAGTAAAAGAAATTTGGTTATTAACGGGATTTGAAAAACAACAATAAAGATGAGACCGGAGAATGATTTCCGTGCTCTTTGGGACTCCGTAAGATCCAAGTGTTAACAAAGGTCTTGAAATTGGTCCGAAGGATATACAAGTTTAAAGGCTCGACCTCACGCTCTCGCGGTCTTAGCCAAGCCACACCTAATGACCCCAAGATTTTGCTCTCGCTCGCTCGGTAGTTAAGAGGTGCTTTTTGAAAACTAACATAAACTAAATGAGGCCCTAAAGCGCTCTCGCTGCATTTAGGTTCAATGTCTGATGCCTACTATCTGGCGATTACCTCAAACTCTCACTCTATTGGACACGCCTTGGTGTGTTTCTCACTCTCGTGATGAAACACTGTTAAACAACCCCTCGCTCTCACGACGAGGCTGCCTAAATTCAGATTAGACACTAAAACCAGAATTTTAAAAACAAAAGTTAAACACCGAAGGTTTTACAGAGTCTCGTCTGAGCGACGGTCCTCAATCTACGGACTCAAATAAATTCTACTCAGACATGATTAAATCTAACGGTAATGCATTAACATTTCTGAATTTTAAAACAAACATATTGGTTGGTTCTTAATTAAGATCAGATTTAGGTCTTTTGTGCGAAATCTAAATCATGTTGCATACAATTACAAGTAAACAAAATGCAGTAAAATAGGCAAATTGTAAATAACCTGAAATGCGAAGTAATTAAACGGAAAATGAAACTTGTATTAAGCAAATGATCCAAGTGTACATCAGCAACGGTAGAAACGAAAAGTACAACTGATGTATCAATCTCTCGATGTGAGCGATTAATACTATGGCAAATGATATAAGTGGTTAGGCTAGAAATTTCGGCAGTGCTTCCGCAAGGTTCTTGGATCCCCAAGTGCAGACCTCTGATGCTCTATATATAGGAAAATCTGGCTCCAAGCAGTTGAATTCGAAATTTGAAAACTAAACTTGCAAACTGCCAGAACTGCCTCAGAAAACTGCTCCCGCGAAGCAACGGCGGTCGCCGTAGGGCTAATGGTGGTCACCATTCATCTGGACTTTGAATTTCCCTCCTTTTCTGCTATGGCGAGCGCCATTCAGTTGAACTGGGGGGAATGGCGAACGCCTTTCATCTGGGTGAGGCAGAATCATGCAATTTCTCCACCTTTCTTCTCTTTTGGGCTCAAATCTTGGTATTTTCTTCTATGGAGCTGATATAGGACCTGTAAATGGAAAAGAAACGAAAACATAAGCAAACAATACACGATATGACAATGACTCGATAAAAATACGATAAAACATGCACGAATTGAATCAAAATAAACGATACGGAATCGAGTCATCAAACTCCCCACACTAAGGCTTTTGCTTGTCCTCAAGCAAACTCCCAATGCAATAAAATAGTAAGCATTATGTTTCGACTCTTAGGCACGACAAAAACAATCTAAGCACAAGGTTGCTAGGCTACAGTCAAACAGATAGGTACAGAATAGTGAAAACAGGGTGAAATTCTGGCACAGATATCAGAAGTCCTACACAGATGTTGAGACAGGGATATCCAACACAATGAACAAGATAACAATAATAATAACAGTGCAGAAAGTAAAGAACACAGTGATATGTTTACCCAGTTCGGATCAACAATCCTTCTCTGGGGGCTACCAAGCCAGGGACGAAACCAATATACGATAGTATCAATTCACAGATCATACAACAACCACGCCCGGTTACAATCTGCTCACTTAATCACTACCCTTCCTATGACTTCTACCTAAGACTCACCTAGGTATGAGGCCCTCCTCAAATCCCTCTACAATCACAACCCGTGATTGGTTCCTTTCAACACAAGTAACAAAACGAAAGCCACACTTTAAAAACACACAATTCTCAATACTTCAAAGCTTATGAGAATTGACACACAAGAAACTCAATGCTTAAAAGCTTATGAGTAATTGACAGAACTTACAACACAAAAACCAGTCCTTATACTATTATCAGAATGATACCAGTTAGGCTCACAAATAATACACAAAACCCTAACAAAAACACACGTAAGTTCCACACCTAAACTAGGTTTACACCAGTCAATATATAGCATTAAATCTGGACTGGATTGGGCTTCAAAAACGCAGCAAAGAGACTGCTCACAAATCTGCAAAATAAACTCCAAGAAAATAGGTCTTCAATCTAAAGTTTCCTAATATGTCTCCATATTTAGAAAACGCTGAGAATCCGAAAACCAACACAAAAACTTAACCCAAAATACTTTGGATGCCACATAGGATAACTAAATATTCACAGAATATTCAGTAACAATTAACAGCTACAGAATCTTCCTTTTCGACCAAAAACAGACGCGATGTCCTATGAGCCAGTATGGGACATCTTTATCCGACATGTTGAATGCATAAAATTAGAACATCTTATTTCAACATCTTGCTGCTAGAATAGTTTTAGCAAAATAAATGCCAACCACAAAAACAAAGAAATAACAATCTCCCCCTTTGGCTTATTTTGGCTAAAACTACACACCAAACAATCTTGCAAAGATAACACAAGCACAACATCCATATCAGAGACAGCAGCGAGAAACACACAATAATACCAACACACAACACAGCATAGCAGCAGCAAAAAAACTCCCCCTTAACTGCAGCAACACAACAACATTCAACATTCTCCCCCTCAACTGCAGCAACACAACAAAACAAACTCCCCCTTTTTAGCCAGAAATATGACAAAGGCAAGTAGAACAGTTATTAATTTTTGAGAAATGGTCAGGTCATAAACCAGAATAAACAGTATCAGAGAGTAGATGCACACCACATCACATGACCAAGTGTCATGCACAAACTTCAGCATCTTCCCCACCTTTACACACTGAACTACCAGAACCACCTTTAATCTTTTCAATCTGGCAGCCAGAAGGAACATTAATTGCTATAGTTCTTCATGAATGCAAACCCCAATTCTACTCCTCAGGTTTTCAAACTGAACTGCATCCATAGCCTTGGTAAATATGTCAGCAAGCTGGATTTCTGCGCTCACATGCTCAAGAGTTATGACTTTGTCCTCCACAAGTTCTCTGATGAAGTGATGCCTGATATCAATGTGCTTAGTCCTACTATGTTGAATAGGATTTTTAGAAATATTAATAGCACTCAGGTTGTCACAAAATAATGTCATGACATCTTGTGTGACATTATACTCAGATAACATTTGCTTCATCCACACCAGTTGAGCACAACTACTTCCAGCTGCTATGTACTCAGTTTCAGCAGTAGAAAGAGATACAGAGTTTTGCTTCTTACTAAACCATGAAATAAGATTATTTCCCAAAAAGAAACAACCTCCAGAGGTACTCTTCCTATCATCAGCACTTCCAGCCCAATCAGCATCACAGTATCCTACTAAAATGGAACTTGAGTCATGGGAGTACAACAACCCATAATCACATGTACCACTCGCATACTTAAGAATTCTCTTAACTTGATTTATGTGACTGACCTTGGGTTCTGCTTGGTATCTTGCACATACACCAACAGCAAAGGTTATGTCTGGCCTACTTACTGTAAGATACAGCAGACTGCCAATCATGCTTCTGTATAGACTTTGTTCAACATTCACTCCCTTTTCATCTTTGGATAACTTCAAGTGAGTAGGAGCAGGAGTTCTCTTATGCTTGGCATTATCCAATCCAAACTTCTTCACAATATTCCTCGCATATTTGCTCTGACAAATAAAAATGGAATCTTCCATCTGCTTGACTTGCAATCCAAGGAAGTAAGTCAATTCACCTACCAAGCTCATTTCAAATTCAGACTGCATTTGGTTGACAAAATGTTGGACCATTTCATCCGACATCCCACCAAACACAATATCATCTACATAAATCTGAGCAATCATTAGTTTCCCATCCTTCTCCTTGCCAAAAAGTGTTTTATCAATACCACCCTTCCTGTATCCATGTTTGACTAAGAACTCAGTCAGCCTTTCATACCAAGCTCGTGGAGCTTGTTTCAAACCATACAAAGCCTTCTTTAGCTTGAAGACATGATCAGGAAAATTTGGATCCACAAACCCTTTAGGCTGCTCAACATAAACTTCCTCATTAAGATAGCCATTCAGAAAGGCACTCTTGACATCCAAACAATTTGAATTTCAAAAAACATGCCACTCCTAGCAACAATCTGATGGATTCCAATCGACCCACAGGAGCAAATGTTTCATCGAAATCTACTCCTTCAATCCGTGTGTATCCTTGAGCAACTAATCTGGCTTTGTTTCTGGTAACGACTTCTTGTTCATCAGACTTATTCTTATAAACCCACTTTGTTCCAATCACATTTGTTCCTGCTGGTCATGGTACCAGTTCCTAGACTTCATTCCTCTTGAATTGACAAAGCTCATCCTGCATAGCACTTATCCAGAACTCATTTGTCAATGCCTCTTTAACTTTCTTTGGTTTAAGCTTTGAAACAAAACATGCATTTGACACAGCCTCCCTCGTTCTAGTTCTTACACCTTCATTCAGATTTCCAATAATCAACTCCTTAGGGTGATCCTTTTGGATCCTTACAGAGGGTCCCCTGTTAGCATCCTATACCTCTTCATTCTCAGGTCTAGTGTCGGTCTCTTGAGCATTATCTTCTACGGACTCAGTGTCTTGTGAGATTTCATTGTTCATGGGAAAGCATGCTCCAACATCATCTGGGACATCTTCGTCTTTGCCAGAGTCATCAACCACGACATTTATGGATTCCATCATCACCTTAGTTCTGGAATTAAATACCCTATATGCTTTACTGTTTGTAGAGTATCCCAAAAATATCCCTTCCTCACTCTTAGGATCCATCTTTCGCCTCTGCTCACGATCCGCCAAGATATAGCACTTACTCCCAAACACATGGAAATACTTCACATTTGGCTTTCTACCTTTCCATAGCTCATAAAGAGTAACAGAAGTACCTGATCTGATAGTCACCCTATTGTGTATATAGCAAGCGGTATTCATGGCTTCAGCCCAAAAATGATAAGGAAGCTTTTTGGCATGAATCATGACCCTTGCACACTCTTGTATAGTCCTATTCTTGCGTTCCACCACACCATTCTGCTGAGGAGTGATTGGTGATGAGAATTCATGAGTGATTCCTTCAGATAAACAAAACTCTTCAAACCTGCTATTTTCGAATTCTTTCCCATGGTCACTTCTGATTCGAACAACACCACAATCCTTTTCCCGTTGAATCCTTTGACACAACTCTTTGAAGGCTGAAAATACTTCAGACTTTTCTCTGATAAAGCTTATCCAGGTAAATCTGGAGTAATCATCAACGACAACATAGGCATACTTCTTCCCACCAAGACTTCCAACCTGCATAGGTCCCATTAAGTCCATGTGACGCAGTTCCAGAACTCTAGAAGTTGTGGTAAGATGTTGAAGCCTTTTGTGTGACACTATTGTTTGCTTCCCAACTTGACATTCATAACATATTCTATCCTCATCAATCTTCATCTTGGGAATACCTCTAACAGCCTCACTTGACTTGACTTTCTTCATCCCTTTCAAATGTAAGTGACCCAATTTCTGATGCCACAGTTTGGTTTCATCTTCCTTTGACATCAAACAGGTAGAAAAAGTTTCCGGCTCTTGAGGATTCCATAGATAGTAGTTATCCTTAAACCTGGTTCCCTTCATCACAACTTCATCTTCCTCATTGGTTACTAGACATTCAGATTTTGTGAAATTAACTTTGAGTCCTAGATCACACAGTTGGCTTATACTGATCAAATTTGCAGTCAGCACTTTGACAATTAGAACACGATCAAGATTTGGTTGTTCTATGTAGTCCATCTTTCCAACACCTTTTATTTCACCTTTTGATCCATCCCCAAAAGTGACATAATTAGTGGAGTGAGGCTTGATATCTGACAAGAATTTCTTCACACCAGTCATGTGTCTTGAACAACCACTGTCAAAGTACCAATCTTCCCTTGCAGATGCTCTGAGAGAGGTATGTCCTATGAAACCCGACATCATATTTCTAGGAGTCCATCTTTTCTTTACTTTAGCCCAACTCTGTCCTTTATTTTGTTGATGAGCAGTTTTGGGATAACCATGCAACTTGTAGCAAAATGACTTTAAATGACCAATCTTTCCACAATAATGACATCTCCATGGTTTATACTTTGAACTACATACTATTTTCTGATGCTTCATCTGATGTTGAAACATGTGATTTGACATCTCCTCCTCTTGCTTTATTTTCTGAGGAACAAACTTTAATACAGGCTTCTTGTAGTTCTCTGCTTGATTGTTAAAACCAAGACCTTGTACATTTCCAGCATTTTTCCCAGTCTGAAGAATCTCATCCAGCTGCGTGGTACCATTGTTAAGCATTCTTATAGATTTGGTCATATTGTCAAGTTTTGACTTTTGCCATACAACCTCCTCTTTAAGATCAGCAATGATTGATAGATGTTCTTCCTTCTCAGCTTTTAGTTGAACTATCAGAAACTTCTGTTCTAATATTATCTGGCACCTCTCTTCATTCTTGATACACAACTCTGAGAACCCAGTGAAGACTTCCTGCTTAGTGAGTTCTCTAATATAAGATTCTTTGTCACAATCAGACTCACAAGTTGTTTCTCCATCAGACTTACATATTCCTGTCAAGGATGTCACCAATTTTGCTGATTCTTCTTCAATATCACTCTCAGACTCTCCTTCTGACCAAGACACAGATAAGCCCTTCTTCTGCCTTTTGAGATACGTGGGACACTCAGTTTTTATGTGCCCAAATCCCTCACATTCAAAGCACTGAATTCTCTTCCCTTGGTTGGAGTCTTCTTCAGTTCTGGACCTTCTGCCTCCATCCTGATTTTTACTGATGTCGAGTGACTTGTTCTGAACATTTGCTCTTGACTTCCAGTCCATCCTTTTCAACACTCTGTTAAATTATTTTCCAAGCAATACCAGATCTTTAGATACCCCTTCATCTCTAACCAGGTTACCTTCATCGTCTGAATCACTAGCATTTGACACAAACGCTATACTCTTTTTCTTTTCAGACTTTTCACTGATCCCCAATTCAAATGTTTGAAGTGATACCACAAGTTCATCCACTTTCATCTTATCTATGTCCTAAGCTTCCTCTATAGCAGTCACTTTCATGTCAAATCTCTTAGGTAGAGATCTGAGGATTTTTCTGACCAGTTTTCTATCAGAAATCTTTTTACTTAGGGCACTTGAAGCATTAGCTATCTCAATAATGTTCATGTGAAAATCATGAATGCTCTCATCTTCCTTCATCTTCAAACTCTCAAACTTGGTAGTGAGAAGCTGAAGTTTTGACATCTTCACCTTTGAAGTCCCATCATGAGCAACCTTCAAGACCTCTCATGCCTCTTTTGCAATGGTTCAATGCTCAATTAACCTGAAGATATTCTTATTAACACCATTAAACAGTGCATTCATGGCTTTGGAATTTCCCACGGACCCTTTATAGTCTGCATCATCCCAGTCTTCCTCTTCCTTCACCACATCAGTAGGATTACCTTTTTCATCTTTAACCTTTGGGGGTTCCCATCCTTTGATAACAGCTTTCCATGCTTGATCATCCATGGATTTGATGAATGCTATCATCCTTGGTTTCCAATAGTCATAGTTGGAACCATCAAGCAGAGGTGGTTTGTTCAAAAATCCTCCATCCTTGTCCATTGTACCAGAAAGTATCTTCCCTGAATCTCACCCAGAACCAAACAAGGGTGCAAGCTCTTGATGCCAATTGAAATTCTGGCACAGATATCATAAGTCCTACACAGATGTTAAGACACGGATATCCAACACAATGAACAAGATAACAATAATAATAACAGTGCAGAAAGTAAAGAACACAATGATATGTTTACCCAGTTCGAATCAACAATCCTACTCTGGGGGCTACCAAGCCAGGGACGAAACCAATATACGATAGTATCAATTCACAGATCATACAACAACCACGCCCGGTTACAATCTGTTCACTTAATCACTACCCTTCCTATGACTTCTACCTAAGACTCACCTAGGTATGAGGCCCTCCTCAAATCCATCTACAATCACAACCCGTGATTGGTTCCTTTCAACACAAGTAACAAAACGAAAGCCACACTTTAAAAACACACATTTCTCAATACTTCAAAGCTTATGAGAATTGACACACAAGAAACTCAATGCTTAAAAGCTTATGAGTAACTGACAGAACTTACAACATAAAAACCAGTCCTTATACTGTTATCAGAATGATACCACTTAGGCTCACAAATAATACACAAAACCCTAACAAAAACACACGTAAGTTCCACACCTAAACTAGGTTTACACCAGTCAATATATAGCATTAAATCTGGACTGGATTGGGCTTCAAAAATGCAGCAAAGAGACTGCTCACAAATCTGCAAAATAAACTCCAAGAAAATAGGTCTTCAATCTAAAGTTTCCTAATATGTCTCCATATTTAGAAAACGCTGAGAATCCGAAAACCAACACAAAAACTCAACCCAAAATACTTTGGATGCCACATAGGATAACTAAATATTCAGTAACAATTAACAGCAACAGAATCTTCCTTTTCGACCAAAAACAGACGCGATGTCCTATGAGACAGTATGGGACATCTTTATCCGCCATGTTGAATGCAGAAAATTAGAACATCTTATTTCAACATCTTGCTGCTAGAATAGTTTTAGCAAAATAAATGCCAACCACAAAAACAAAGAAATAACACAAGGATACCGTAATGACACGATTCCACAAAAGCGGACGAAAATTCCCTTCCTATGCAATACCAATTCAAATCATGAAATTATACCTAGACCTATATCCTTCATCTTATTTCACCTCTTTTTCATTCGAGCGCAATCACATTAAGCCCGTTATCCTTTGTACTTACATGGTAAGTGAACCTGCTAGTGTTTATGATCTCTTATTCAACAATTTTTTTTTTTGCATTTTATGCTTTCTTTTGCGTACAAATTTCAAGAGTCCGAACCTTTAGGCTAAATGGTCGGGTGAGGACCACCTAACTTAGCGGGAACATGTCTTTCATTCGCATTTTCTATAACAATCAAATAAATCAACTTTTGAGATCACACATATTTACATCGGCTCGTTACTTAGTTCGTACATAAGGATGGTGCTGACTGCTAGAATAAACTAATCAAGGGGTTACTTCTAAGAAACTAGGCATAAGGTCATGGTATAATGTCTATTTAAATCAATACCACACATTTAGGGAATCTAAGGTGTAGGAACGGTACCGATATTTTCAAAACTTTCCCAAGTCCACCTACCTATCCTAGATCAAAGAATGAAACAACCTATACTAAACGCGTCATGCCTTTGAGTCTAAACAAAAAATTTTGAAATTTTGAAATTTGGGGTCAAATAAGGGAGTTATTAGACACAGGAAAAACATAAAGTAAAAACGACTCAAACATGCATATGACTCGATAATGAAAAACAAACTAAACTAGAAAGCAAGAAATAAATAAAAGCAATAAACGACTCCTCCCCCACACTTAAACTAGACATTGTCCTCAATGTCTTAATCTAAGGTGAAAGAAGGAGTGATAGAACCTGGATACAATCAATGATAGCGAGCACACCCTCCACGATGGTGTCTATCCTGCCTAATGGTTGGGTTGTCCTGGGGGACATGCTGGACGTAATCTGCGATTCGGTTCACTTCTCTGCGCAGTCCCGCCATCTCCGAAACAACATCTCTCAAATCCGACTCAGCCCTGGCCATGAACTCGTACTGCCTCCTCTCTAACTCTTGCATCTGCACATCATGCACGACATCTCTCTCTGCTGCCTGAGCTCTGACAGAACTTCATCCAATGACGAACGAATACCTGCAAAATCAGAAAAGGGTGTCGTGTGTGCTTGGGTGCTAGACCTAGGAATATCAGTGGCATGGCTATGAGTACGGGGCTGCTCATAATGTTGCCCCATAGTTTTACGGTAGTGCCTTTCATCGCTCTCTGCTTCCAAATCACGGGCTCCTAAATCAAACAGCCAATTAGTGCTTCGATGCACGTTAATACGCTCAGCATTTGGCTAAGAAAAACCTCGGAACTCATGTGTCCAGACCATAAAGTGATACTTGTTATGATGCAAACTCTTGACAAGCCGCGCATTACGGCAAAAGTCAATATCGGCATAGAGACAAGGTATGCTCTCTTCGTTTTCTAAATCGGCATCTAAGTCTAAACAGATGGCAATGGCAGTAATGATACCGCCTATACAGATGGAACCGCCAACTCTGTTCGCTACACTAATAAAGTGGGCAAGAAGGAACGATGTAGGATTCACTCGGGTTTGGAAAAGTGCACAGTGAATAAAGAACAGATCCTTAGAATTCACATTTCCTGGGTTTTCACGACCGAAGATGGTGGAGGCGAGGGTGCGATGAAAGTAGCAAATATCAGGATTATGGATGGTCGTGGCTTTCAAGCCCTCCTATTTGGTGGCTCTTGTGTTGGTTATTTGATGCCAGAATTGGAAGGCTCCTTCCTCTCAATCACTGTCCAAGGGTGCATAAGTCCCAAGACCCTCACCGGTAGGAAAACCAAAGTATTCATCTATCTGCTCATGAGTGAGCGAATAATCAACATTAAACATCCTGAATTAGATGGTTCTGGTAGTGCGGTTAAGGTCATGGACGTATCGGACTGAACTAAGAAACTCATAAGTAAGTCTAACGGAAGAAGGATTAAACATAGAGCAGAAACGAGTCATTCCTAAGTTCATGAGCATCCATAAGATGCTATCACAAAGACCCAAGGTGCGAAGAGTCTCGGGCTCTGGATACCTCGTGGCATAGACTGGCCTCTTGGATACTCGGTGGAAGTTGGAACGCATGGTGGCTCCAATTTCTCCATCGGGGAACTGAATGCCCATGTAATCTATCTCTTGGTTAGCAGCCATAGTTGTTTCTTAGGAAGATGGTGGTTGTGGGAATTTTCTGAAGTGGGTAGAGAGATGGATGGTGGGTATGAGAAAGGTGAATGGTAATGTGTGGTTAGGGGTGTTTAAATAAGGATTTAGTGGATGAATATGGATAGATGGAGTTAATGTGGGATAATGAAGGGTTTACTAGGTACTTAGGGGGGTCTAGGGACATGCAAGAGTGTTTTGAATGGGAATAAAGGAGGCAAAGGCGTGTTTCACGAAGAAAAACGTGTGTTCTGCCTATTCGAATGCACGGCGAACGCCTTTATGCATATGGTGACCGCCATTTGCTTTCAGGAACGCCTTTTGGTTTTTGGTTTGCAGAATGTAAATTGGTTACTAATTTTTTTTTGGTTTTTGGTTTTTCTTGACAAACCTAGATTTGCTAAACATTAATAACAAGTTAAGTAAGGATTTGAAACACTAAAAATAAAAATTTAAAGAGAAACTTGCATTAACGAAACTGAAGTGCATTACAATTACGGGTCGGCATCCCGACGGTACACAGTGGAATGGAAATTAACAATTCAAACGATACAAGAAGGGGAAACACTATACATGTAAGCAAACTATCCTAAGAAAACAAGGAAATAGGTGCGGCTATGGATCATCCATGATGTTGTCTAAGAGAGTAGACAATTTGGAACATATGGTCCAACTCCTCGTGTACAACATCCATTAGTCCAATGAAGTCGACTCGGAGAGAGGAAATCTCATCTCAGAAGGAATCTACTTCAGCTTGGAGAGCATTAATAGCAACAATTACATTCAAAGGTGGTATATCAGGATCGACCTCGGAATCTTGAGTGGCTTCGACAGACATAATGGTATCTCGGTTTTCGTAAGCCTGAGGAGAGTTGGGTGGAGTCAGAAACTCATTGACGACCTCCAAATCATAGAGCCAATTGTCCTTATTGTGCCCACTGGTCTTTTCATGGTTGGGTAAGGTGAAAGTATGGACTACAACATTATCAATAAGTAACTCGAATTCAATCGGGCCAAGATTAGCAATAATGCCTCTGTTGAAACAAAAACTAATGTCCATCGGGCGAAAACCACCGAATGCAAATGAACTGTTCAGATGGTACCTCATCCCAATTGCATCAGCAATTATAGTCACCAGCCCACCTATCAAGATTGGTTCAAAGGAATCACGGGCAATACGAATGAAATTAGCAAGCAAATACGGGGTTGCATTGACAGGCTTTCCCTGGGATGCGCAGAGCATGATATATAGCTCATCCCTCGACACAGATGTAATGTTCTCTTCTTTGTCAAAGAAGGTGTGAGCAAGAACCTTATGGAAATATCTCCATCCAGGGTTGTGGATGCTTTCGGAGAACATAGCATCAGGTTCGGCAATACCGCTCCCGGTTATGGTACCCCAGAAATGTTAAAGATCATAGCTAGTGAAGGCATCAGTAGGGGTTTTGGTCACAGCATCGGGTTCATTAGGAAAACCTAATAATTCAGCGAATTCATGATGGGTGAATCTGTACTTATTTCCAAATAACCTGAAGGTTGCCAACCCATGGCCAAATCCGAAACCACAGGTGGCATCATAATAGAGGGAGCTAAGGAACTCCAATGTCAGGCTACGGTAAGTGCTAATTCTCTTCTCTAGAGCAAAGTGAGATCAACCTATCTGGATCAAAAGGAAAACAACATTGTCTCGGATGCTAAGGGTTTGCATGGCCGAGTCGTCAGGATAGATGGACAGACCAAAGTCTCTTTGAGACAAAACCTCAAATTGACGCCTCTGGACATCGTTCCTGAAAACAACGACACGGTTTTCAAAAGTCTACATGGTAGCTGGTCAAAGGATTCCTAGAGAAGGGTCTCCTAAAAATTGAAAAAAATTACAATATTAGGGGAATAATACTATTAGCTATCATTAATAAGATGGCATGACTTTCCATAAACTAGTTTGTACGGTGTGGTTCCTATGGGGGTCTTGTAGGCTATTCTGTAAGCCCACAGAGCTTCATGAAGTTTAGTAGACCAATCCTTCCTAGAGGTTGCAACGGTTTTTTCTAAAATTTGCTTAATCTCCCTATTCGACACCTCTACTTGTTCACTAGTTTGAGGGTGATAGGGTGTTGCTACTCGGTGTCGTACTCCATATTTAAGCAATACCCTCCCGAAAACATTCAAAATGAAATGGGATCCGCCATCACTAATGACAATTCTTGGTACACCGAATCTGGGAAAGATTATGTTCTTGAAAAGTTTTACCACCACTTGCGCGTCATTTGTAGGTGAAGCTATCGCCTCAATCCATTTTGATACATAATCAACTGCGACGAGTATGTATTTGTTTCCAAAAGAGGATGGAAAAGGTCCCATGAAATCAATGCCCCATACATCAAAGACTTCGACTTCTAAAATTCCCCTTTGCGGCATCTCATCGCGTCTAGAAACATTTCCAGTGCGTTGGCACCGGTCACAGTTCATAATGGCAATGTGAACATCCTTCCAAAGGTTTGGCCAAAAGAGGCCAGATTGTAATATCTTTGCGCATGTTTTTGATGTACTGGCATGTCCCCCGTATGGTGCAACATGGCATTGGGATATGACATCCTCTATTTCCGATTCAAGGACACATCGACGAAATATTCCATCGGTGCCTCTCTTGAATAATAGGGGTTCATCCCAGTAATATTGTTTAAGATCATGGAAAAACTTCTTCTTCCGTTGGTATGTTAGATCTGGTGGAAGCACTTTGGCTGCTAGGTAGTTGACAAAGTCAGCATACCATGGCAATGTGGTTTTTGTATAGATTGCTTCTACTACTTCATTCGTCTCTGCATTGTTAAATAACAAGGAACATTCTACAATTTTTCTTTCTCTTTCCAACTGGTCTACTAGTCTGTCGTAAGGAAAATCATCATTTATAGGCACTCCTTCGGGCTTTAGATCCTCAATCCTAGAGAGATGATCTGCTACCATGTTCTCTGTACCTTTCTTATCTTTTATCTCCAAATCGAATTCTTGCAAAAGCAAAATCCATCTCAAGAGTCTCGATTTGGCATCCTTCTTAGTCAACAGGTACCTAATAGCGGCATGATCGGTATAGATAATAATTTTTGCTCTTACCAGATAGGAACAAAATTTATCTAAGGCGAATACAATAGCTAGGAGTTCCTTTTCTGTGGTCGCATAGTTCATATGTGCGTTGTCCAAGGTCCTACTTGCGTAGTAAATAGCATGAAGCCTTTTATCCTTTCTCTGTCCTAAGACAGCACCTACAGCATAGTCACTTGCATTGAACATTATTTCGAATGGTAAACTCCAATCAGGTGGTTGCATAATTGGTACGGTAATAAGAGCATTCTTTAGATGTTCAAATGTTTTCAAGCATTCTTCATCGAATATAAATTCAGCTTCTTTCATCAGTAGTCCAGTAAATGGTTTTGTAATCTTAGAGAAGTCTTTAATGAATCGTCGGTAAAAACCGGCATGTCCTAAAAAGCTTCATACTTCTCTAACTATTTTTGGTGGTTGAAGGTTTTCTATGATTTCTATCTTTGCTTTGTCTACTTCAATACCTCTATCGGATACTACATGTCCAAGAACTATACCTTGTCGCACCATGAAATGACACTTCTCCCAATTTAACACAAGGTTCACTTTGACACATCGTTCAAGTACCATCTCGAGGTTTGACAAACAGTGTTTGAAACTTCCCCCACATACAGAGAAATCGTCCATAAAGACTTCCATTATGTCGTCTATGAAATCAGTAAAGTTCCACATCATCCATCTCTGAAATGTCGTGGGAGCATTACACAGTCCAAATGGCATTCGACGATAGGCAAACGTGCCATAGAAGCAAGTAAATGTGGTCTTCTCTTGGTCATCAGGATGAATAGGTATTTGGAAAAATCCTGAGTATCTGTCTAGGTAACAAAAATATGAATGTTTAGCTAGTCGTTCAAGCATTTGGTCTATGAAGGGTAAAGGAAAATGGTCTTTTTGAGTAGCCTTATTTAGCTTTCTATAGTCTATGCACATCCTCCATCCAGTTTGAGTTCGTTTGGCTACGGACTCGCCTTTTTCGTTAGTTACAACTGTAGCACCACCCTTCTTTGGTACGACATGCACTGGGCTGACCCATTTGCTGTCAGATATCAGATATATGATTTCTGCTTCCAATAGTTTTTGCACTTCTCTCTTTACTACATCGCTTAGGACAGGGTTCAACCGTCTTTGATGTTCTCTGGATGTCTTACAATCTTCCTCCATCATAATGCGATGCATACATATAGAGGGACTTATCCCTTTTAGATCGGAGATGTTATATCCAAGAGCTGTGGGATACTTCCTCAAGACTTCCAATAATTTCTCGGTTTCTATTTGTCCTAAATCAGCATTAACTATTACGAGTTTTTCAAGTTCAGTATCTAGGAATTCATATCTTAGATCTTTGGGTAATGTTTTGAGTTCTACAGATGGTTTCTTTGGGCAAAGCATTGGATTGGGTGTGAGTGCTAGGCATTCTCTTAGACTGTCATCTTCATACGGCTCACGCCAGTTATTGTCTTCGAATATTGGAGGGGCTGGAATCTTTAGTACTTCCGTGTACCTTGTCGGTTCCTTCTCCATTTCTCTGACGCATTCGTCGATAACGTCTAGAAAACAACATGAATCGTCTAAAGCAGGGGCTTTTAGGAATTGGGATAAGATAAATTTGACTTTTTCTTCCCCTACTTCGAAGGTTAACTTTCCCTTCTTTACATCTATTATAGCTCCAAATGTTGCTAAGAACGGTCTACCTAAGATGATTGGTATATTAGAATCTTCCTTAATGTCCATTATCACGAAATCCATCGGAATATAAAACTGACCTATGCGAATTGGCACGTTTTCTAGCATACCTACTGGATATTTCACAGAACGGTCTGCTAGTTATAGCGACATCTTCGTTGGCCTCAGGTCTCCTAATTCAAGTTTCTTAAATGTGGATAGGGGCATTAGGCTAACACTGGCTCCTAAGTCGCATAACGCTTTGTCTATGACAGTCTTTCCGATTACACAAGGCATGGAAAAGCTACCTGGATCCTTTAGTTTAGGAGGCATGTTATTCTGAAGTATGGCACTACACTCGGCAGTAAGCATAACAGTTTCGTTATCTTCTAACTTTTTCTTGTTTGATAGGATCTCTTTAAGGAATTTGGTATATGAGGGCATTTGCGTAATAGCTTATGTGAAAGGTATCGTTATATTCAGTTACTTTAGAAGCTCTACGAATTTCTTAAACTGTCCTTTGTTTTTGGATTTAGCTAGTCTTTGGGGATAAGGCACAGGTGGTTTATATGGTGGTGGAGGCACATAAGGCGTTTCTTTCTCTGCGGCCTTTCCACCTTCATCTTCCTTCTTCGTGTTAGGTTCTTTTATTTTCTCGGTTCCCTTTGGTAGATTTTGGTGCATGGCTGAATTTTGGAATCTCGGGTCAACAGGTCCATCGTACTCTGTTCCGCTTCGCAAAGTAATAGCGTTAGCATGACCTTTTGGGTTTGGTTGTGGTTGGCCAGGAAATGCTCCAGCGGGGGTTGCGTTAGTTGATTGTTGTTGGGCTACTTGAGAAATTTGAGTTTCTAACATTTTGTTATGGGTAGCCATAGCATCAAGCTTGCTTGACAATTGTTTCATCAATTCGCTCGTGTGAGCATTTTGATTCGTGAAATCCCTGTTATGCTGAGCTTGAGCATTTATAAAGTTTTCCATCATGATTTCTAGATTTGATTTTTTTGGTAGAGGTGGAGCGGGTTGTGCTCCTTTCTGAAATCCAGGTGGAATAGCAGGTGCTGGGTTAGGTGGATTCAAAGCATTGTTATTCTTGAAATTCTGGTACATGTGCAGAATTCAGATGTCCTATAACAAGCTATTCGACATCTGGCCTGACATGAACACAAATGGCAAGGTATATAACACGGTACTGAAAAAAAAACAAGACACACAGAATTGTTAACCCAATTCAGTTTAACACACCTACTCTGAGGGCTACCAAGCCAGGAAGGAAGTCCACTATCAGTAGTATCAATTCAAAGCTAAACTCTCCATTTACAGCTTATCACTTAATCACTACCCAATGACCCTTCTACCTAGATCCTCTCTAGCTATGAGAAACTCTTCTCACTTCCAATCATCGCAATGATGTCTAGCAGTCAACAATCCGCCACTGCATCAACGACTCTTTACCTATACAACAATTCAACAAGGAAGACACCCTTCCAAGACACAACTTAGAGTTACTTACAAGCTTCCTCCAAGAACAATACTCCTCTTACTTAACAGCTTTGAGGATCACACTTACAAACTGTCCAACTCACATGTCGAGTGGTACAGGAACCAACCCTAATACTAGAACTTTTACATCTTTGGTTCGGTTACAAAACTAGGTTACAAAGCATCTATATATAACCTATTCCCAACTGGATTTGGGCCTTCAAAAACACCGCAAATGAGCTGCTACAAGTCAGCAGAAACTTCTGCTACAAATTAGGACTTCAATCTATAACTTCCTAAAATATCTCCATATTTAGAAAGTGTATATTTTCCAATCATCTTCTTAATTACAGATTTGAATCTTCAGCCCTTTAATTCAGCGCCACATAGGATATGCATATTACTCCCTGAATCTTCTGCATCTGTTAACACATAACAGAAACTTTGATTCACTACAGTTCTGGCGCGATGTCGAATGAACCTGCATGGGACATCTTGATACGACATATTGTTCTAGATGTTGAAACTACTTCAGCTCAACATGTTCCATTGCACACTAGGACTTCTTGCTCAACCTGTTCTTCTTTAGCAAGATAAAACATCCTATCTAACACATTGCTGTTATTATTTGTTTTATAAAATTAATGCCAACCCTTAAAATTAAAGAACTAACATTCTCCCCCTTTGGCAAATTTTGGCTAAAACAAATACATAAACATTACAACTCAGATTACAGCAGCAATCACAACTCTATACTACTGTCAGTAGTCATTAGCAACTACTGAACCTAACAGTAGCCATCAGTAGCTACTGAGAACAGCAATCATGGAGAATCATCTTCTTGGGAATACTTGAATGATGTTAGGACATCATGTTAGACAATTCTTCAAGCATAAACTATGAGCTCCAAAACATCACCTTCGAGCACCACAACACAATAACTTCAGGCAGCATATTAGGACCTAAGAAGTAGAAAGTCCTGAAGTCATTTGGTGCACATGAGGAAGAAGATATCTGCTGTACATGTGGAAGAAGATGTCTGTCACTCCTCCTTAATACAACACATTTCTTTTTCCTTCCAGGACAGACCCAGATTAAATGTAGAAGACACCTCCAGAAAAGAAACGTCTGTCTTGACACAAAGGACCAATGGTGGCATAAGAGATTTCTGCACACCTTAATTGATCAGACGCCCCCAGTCGACCTGCGGCATAAGATGAAACTTAAGAAGTATCAATCTATAAACCCAGGTAACTCAGAACACAAGTCACAACTGTGTTCATAACTCAGGACACAAGTCACAAGGAACTCAACACCAACTCAAGGAAAAGACACCCTCATTGACATCTCTGTGCACAATTGGAACTGCAGACTCCAGACAAGCCATCTGCACAACCCATTTCACACACCCTTTCTCCCCCTTTTTAGCCAAAAATTGGCAAAGAAGGCCCTCTCAGAACCAGACCCAAGTGATGCTTGCCCAAATACGAACAAACGCCATAAGATTTCTCAAACAAGAACACTCACTTGGCTGAAGGAGAAGAGAACAACTCCTATAAATAGCTGACCAGTAACTTTGGAATTAATGAGTTTTGAATATGTCAAGGTTCTTGGGCAAAGAAACGCTATTTTAGGTATCAAAAACTGCATTCAAATTCAATGCCTACCTTCCAAAACAGCCTTGACTGCCTTAAATGTTTCTCAACTGAATCTTACCATAAATTAAGCCAATAACGCTCCATGCATATGCAGAGACACGTGTTTCACCTTATCCTTACATTACCGACCAGCATAATTCCTTGTTTGGCTCAAGAGAAACATGTCTTGTACCATGTTCTGACATCTTACCAAGACAATTTGTCTGCTTGCTCATAAAATTATCAACCCAAGACTCCACAGAAACTTATACAGGCACATCTTCTTATCCATTGGATTCTGAGATGACTTCTATCGATCAGCACAACCCATAATCTTTTCCAGATTCCGTTAAAAAAAAACTCTCCCATATACAACAATTCTGCTTTTCAGACTTCTCCTGCAAAAGCACTAGCTTCACGCAGCTAGGGTATGTCCCATCATGTGGTTTGACATCACACTGCACAAACTTGAATAGCACACAGACTACACAAAAACATCATACTTGCAGCAATAGACCATAGACATCAGCCTTAACTCCCCCTGTCATGAGCAACCAAAGCTAGCACAACGGTTTTTCCACGTTCTCAACACTTAAGTACTGCCACTACTTGTAAATGTTGAGTAAGATCTCACCATATTAATTTCAGATACATGGTCTGCCAAGTCCAATAAACACAAGCCCATTTGATTTGAAATTTCTCACATATTCCATAATGGATGTCTTTAGATTACTTGCAACACAAGATAAGGACTGCCACCACCTTTTACTTGTTTTAGAGGAAACCTCCTTCTCTTCAGCCATTCTGATCAGATCACACCACTGACAACAACCTCCAGTCCTTACATTCACAACCACCTAATGAAGTCTTCATCATGAAAATAATCATATATTGCAAGACCAAACTTCTTAACATCAGGATCAGAATCCACATTATGTCAGAACCGCCACTTCAGACGATAATGTTGCTTCTTCCAACTCCACAAGCATGGTTCCTAGACCTCCATCCAGGATACACAACAAATAATGATGCTGTAACAATATGTAGGACATCAACATAGGATAAAATCACACACGTTCTGTATTTTATTCAGGTAGTCACATCCACCTGATCACAGCTAGCACCAGCAGCTTTACTGAAGGCAAACTCAAACGAATCTCATCAGACAACTAGACACAACCTAGGCTTACCCTTCATCCTTTTAATCACAATTGGACAAACTCTCATCCTACCAAGGCACCAAACACGAAGTTCTGACATCCAATGTGACATGGTTAAAAACAGGTTCCCAAGAAGACAAGTTTCCAACCTAAAGACCACTTTGACTGGTCAGGCGATACAAACAAGGACTCTTATGCAGTATAAAAACCAAACCTCCTTGCTCCCAACTGCACATCACAGATAGAACCATGAGCCAATCTAACAAGGATGCAACAAGGAGTCACATGCAAGAAGTCAAGAACCCAGATCCACAGAGGCTAAAGGACCAACCATTGTCCACAACTGGGACAACTTCAGGAGCAACAAGAACAAGAAGGGCATCAGAGACAAGGATGAAAGCCTCCAAGAAAAGCCAAGTGCAACTTCAAGCTTCTGAAGATGAATGGGATGAAGATTGGAAGACTTTTCTTGATTCGGGGGGTTGGGATAACCTATAGACCCTTCGTTTGTTGCTTTTACTAATCTTGTATGCTTTCAACAATGCAATAAAGTTCAGTTTTCATTTTGTCCAATCTATACTAAACAAATGCAATAAGGATCACAACTGTACAAAACACATCCCAGCACTTTTAATGCAACTGCATAAATTGCATCCGGCCAAAACATATCATAAACATGCAGCCACAGAAGGCCGAAATCAGACCATCTATGTAGACATATATTAAACAAGAAAAGTACCAATAACAAACTCCCATCACACGCTCAGCTGCATAGAATTTTTGACACTCTCCCCCTATCACTAATAACATGTGCTTCTTCGTACCTTGAAGAAAGGAAAACACAAGACGCATCTTCATGTCTTCAAGAGTTCACTCTTTGTTCAACTCACAAGTTAAACACAATCATCCCTTGTACCAATACTCACATGATCCCATCTATCCATTACCACCAGTACTCCTTTGCATAAAGAATACCATGCACACTTAGTTCACCTACAGCTTGGCCTTCACTACCGGTAGAGGCTTGTGAGCTCAACAACAAAAGTCAACAGGTGTTTAAGACATCAGTCTTGACATCATGAATAGAGTCCAGCTGCACTATGAAAAACACCACAATTCCATCACATCACAAGAGCATGAAAGCAGTATTCTCTCATCCAACTCTCCAACGGTAATCAATCCCTATCATTCTCACCTTTAACAGCAGCACAGACTGTGATTGGATCACACACATTCAATACTAGTCTAGCTTCACACGATCATTCAGATGATGCTTCCAGAAAAATCATGCCACTTTGATCTTTGACCTTCATGTCCAAGAAGTCTGCTAGCGAAAATACTTCTTGAATCTCAGGTTCTCTACTCCTGCAGCAAGGACCAGAAATAAACTGACCTCAGGAGTAAATAACATGTTGATCACACCTTGAGCCATAAACTTCTTAGACAAACCACCCAGATGCCTCCTCTTCCAGATCAGGAGTAGGTTCTAAACTCATGTGATCAAACCACATTAGTTCAGCACCCAGAGCATCTGCTAAGCCATTCCTTTAGACCACAGAATTCTTCACAATTCTGACGTGATGTTCTAACACAAGATAGGACATCATTTCAAGGAACTCACCAAGAGATTAAAGATTGGAAATTAATCCTTTTAGAAGCAAAAGTGAATTACTTCTCTCTTACCTCAGATCTCTTCCTTACAACTTAACTTATTTATGCCTTCATGAGTGAACTTGAACAAAAGTCTTCAAGTATCGTTGACACAGTAAGTTGAAGCAGTCTTGCACACATCCCATCACCATAGGATATACATTCAGAGAAGAACAACCTTCTCAATTACCACCTAAGGAGTTTTCAGATAGATATGTAGCGGATCAAAATGCAAACTCCTCAAAACCTTCAGGTGTCACATATCAGCCCTAGCATCATGATCCAGGAGACACCACAATACCACAGGTTTGAAAATAAATCAAACCTAATGTAACCACAACACAGCAGCTTTTCAACCAAAACTCCAAGCCTCCAGCACATGCCACTGCCTGTCACGAACAGTCCATCCTCCACTTCTAGGGACCATTCTCACAACTATATGAACTTCTCCAAGTCCAAACAACTTTTCAGTAGAAAACTTCTACCTTGACCATGAACCAGAAAGTATCTTCCCTTGGATCTGATCCAAATACAAAACAGAATAACCTGCTTTGATGCCAATTGAAATTCTGGTACATGTGCAGAATTCAAATGTCCTATAACAAGCTATTCGACATCTGGTCTGACATGAACACAAATGGCAAGGTATATAACACGATACTGAAAAAAAAACAAGACACACAGAATTGTTAACCCAGTTCAGTTTAACACACCGACTCTGGGGGCTACCAAGCTAGGAAGGAAGTCCACTATCAGTAGTATCAATTCAAAGTTAAACTCTCCGTTTATAGCTTATCACTTAATCACTACCCAATGACCCTTCTACCTAGATCCTCTCTAGCTATGAGAAACTCTTCACACTTCCAATCATCGCAATGATGTCTAGCAGTCAACAATCCGCCACTGCATCAACGGCTCTTTACCTATACAACAATTCAACAAGGAAGACACCCTTCCAAGACACAACTTAGAGTTACTTACAAGCTTCCTCCAAGAACAATACTCCT
The DNA here is from genome assembly GCA_022829125.1 of Lathyrus tuberosus. Taxonomy (NCBI): domain Eukaryota; kingdom Viridiplantae; phylum Streptophyta; class Magnoliopsida; order Fabales; family Fabaceae; genus Lathyrus; species Lathyrus tuberosus. The sequence goes on from JALAZF010001021.1 coordinate 41,173, forward strand.
CTTACTTAACAGCTTTGAGGATCACACTTACAAGCTGTCCAACTCATATGTCGAGTGGTACAGGAACTAACTCTAATACTAGAACTTTTACATCTTTGGTTCGGTTACAAAACTAGGTTACAAAGCATCTATATATAACCTATTCCCAACTGGATTTGGGCCTTCAAAAACACCGCAAATGAGCTGCTACAAGTCAGCAGAAACTTCTGCTACAAATTAGGACTTCAATCTATAACTTCCTAAAATATCTCCATATTTAGAAAGTGTATATTTTCCAATCATCTTCTTAATTACAGATTTGAATCTTCAGCCCTTTAATTCAGCGCCACATAGGATATGCATATTACTCCCTGAATCTTCTGCATCTATTAACACATAACAGAAACTTTGATTCACTACAGTTCTGGCGCGATGTCGAATGAACCTGCATGGGACATCTTGATACGACATGTTGTTCCAGATGTTGAAACTACTTCAGCTCAACATGTTCCATTGCACACTAGGACTTCTTGCTCAACCTGTTCTTCTTTAGCAAGATAAAACATCCTATCTAACACATTGTTGTTATTATTTGTTTTACAAAATTAATGCCAACCCTTAAAATTAAAGAACTAACATTCTCCCCCTTTGGCAAATTTTGGCTAAAACAAATACATAAACATTACAACTCAGATTACAGCAGCAATCACAACTCTATACTACTGTCAGTAGTCATCAGCAACTACTGAACCTAACAGTAGCCATCAGTAGCTACTGAGAACAGCAATCATGGAGAATCATCTTCTTGGGAATACTTGAATGATGTTAGGACATCATGTTAGACAATTCTTCAAGCATAAACTATGAGCTCCAAAAAATCACCTTCGAGCACCACAGCACAATAACTTCAGGCAGCATATTAGGACCTAAGAAGTAAAAAGTCCTGAAGTCATTTGGTGCACATGAGGAAGAAGATATTTGGTGTACATGAGGAAGAAGATGTCTGTCACTCCCCCTTAATACAACACATTTCTTTTTCCTTCCAGGACAGACCCAGATTAAATGTAGAAGACTCCTCCAGAAAAGAAACGTCTGTCTTGACACAAAGGACCAATGGTGGCATAAGAGATTTCTGCACACCTTAATTGATCAGACGCCCCCAGTCGACCTGCGGCAGAAGATGAAACTTAAGAAGTATCAATATATCAACCCAGGTAACTCAGAACACAAGTCACAACTGTGTTCATAACTCAGGACACAAGTCACAAGGAACTCAAGACCAACTCAAGGAAAGGACACCCTCTTCGACATCTCTGCGCACAATTGGAACTGCAGACTCCAGACAAGCCATCTGCACAACCCATTTCACACGCCCTTTCTCCCTCTTTTTAACCAAAAATTGGCAAAGAAGGCCCTCACAGAACCAGACCCAAGTGATGCTTACCCAAATATGAACAAACGTTATAAGATTTGTGAAACAAGAACACTTACTTGGCTGAAGGAGAAGAGAACAACTCCTATAAATAGCTGACCAGTAACTTTGGAATTAACGAGTTTTGAATATGTCAAGGTTCTTGGGCAAAGAAACGCTATTTTAGATATCAAAAACTGCATTCAAATTCAATGCCTACCTTCCAAAACAGCCTTGACTGCTTTAAATGTTTCTCAACTGAATCTTACCATAAATTAAGCCAATAACGCTCCATGGATATGCAGAGACACGTGTTTCACCTTATCCTTACATTACCGACCAGCATAATTCCTTGTTTGGCTCAAGAGAAACATGTCTTGTACCATGTTCTGACATCTTACCAAGACAATTTGTCTGCTTGCTCATAAAATTATCAACCCAAGACTCCACAGAAACTTATACAGGCACATATTCTTATCTATTGGATTTTGAGATGACTTCTATCGATCAACACTACCCATAATCTCTTCCAGATTCCGTTAAAAAAAAACTCTCCCACATACAACAATTTTGCTTTTCAGACTTCTCCTGCAAAAGCACTAGCTTCACGCAGCTAGGGTATGTCCCATCATATGGTTTGACATCACACTACACAAACTTGAATAGCACACAGGCTACACAAAAACTCTCCCACATACAACAATTCTGCTTTTCAGACTTCTCCTGCAAAAGCACTAGCTTCACGCAGCTAGGGTATGTCCCATCATGTGGTTTGACATCACACTGCACAAACTTGAATAGCACACAGACTACACAAAACATCATACTTGCAGCAATAGACCATAGACATCAGCCTTAACTCCCCCTGTCATGAGCAACAAAAGCTAGCACAACGGTTTTTCCACGTTCTCAACACTTAAGTACTGCCACTACTTGTAAATGTTGAGTAAGATCTCACCATATTAATTTCAGATACATGGTCTGCCAAGTCCAATAAACACAAGCCCATTTGATTTGAAATTTCTCACATATTCCATAACGGATGTCTTTAGATTACTTGCAACACAAGATAAGGACTGCCACCACCTTTTACTTGTTTTAGAGGAAACCTCATTCTCTTTAGCCATTCTGATCAGATCACACCACTGACAACAACCTCCAGTCCTTACATTCACAACCACCTAATGAAGTCTTCATCATGAAAATAGTCATATATTGCCAGACCAAACTTCTTAACATCAGGATCAGAATCCACATTATGTCAGAACCGCCACTTCAGACGATAATGTTGCTTCTTCCAACTCCACAAGCATGGTTCCTAGGCCTCCATCCAGGATACACAACAAATAATGATGATGTAACAATATGTAGGACACCAGCATAGGATAAAATCACACACCTTCTGTATTTTATTCAGGTAGTCACATCCACCTGATCACAGCTAGCACCAGCAGCTTTACTGAAGGCAAACTCAAACGAATCTCATCAGACAACTAGACACAACCTAGGCTTACCCTTCATCCTTTTAATCACAATTGGACAAACTCTCATCCTACCAAGGCACCAAACACGAAGTTCTGACATCCAATGTGACATGGTTAAAAATAGGTTCCCAAGAAGACAAGTTTCCAACCCAAAGACCACTTTGACTGGTCAGGTGATACAAACAAGGACTCTTATGCAGTATAAAAACCAAGCCTCCTTGCTCCCAACCGCATATCACAGATAGAACCATGAGCCAATCTAACAAGGATACAACAAGGAGTCACATGCAAGAAGTCAAGAACCCAGATCCACAGAGGCTGAAGGACCAACCATTGTCCACAACTGGGACAACTTCAGGAGCAACAAGAACAAGAAGGGCATCAGAGACAAGGATGAAAGCCTCCAAGAAAAGCCAAGTGCAACTTCAAGCTTCTGAAGATGAATGGGATGAAGATTGGAAGACTTTTCTTGATTCGGGGGGTTGGGATAACCTATAGACCCTTCGTTTGTTGCTTTTACTAATCTTGTATGCTTTCAACAATGCAATAAAGTTCAGTTTTCATTTTGTCCAATCTATACTAAACAAATGCAATAAGGATCACAACTGTACAAAACACATCCCAGCACTTTTAATGCAACTGCATAAATTGCATCCGGCCAAAACATATCATAAACATGCAGCCACAAAAGGCCGAAATCAGACCATCTCTGTAGACATATATCAAACATGATAAGTACCAATAACAAACTCCCATCACACGCTCAGCTGTATAGAATTTTTGACACTCTCCCCCTATCACTAATAACATGTGCTTCTTCGTACCTTGAAGAAAGGAAAACACAAGACGCATCTTCATGTCTTCAAGAGTTCACTCTTTGTTCAACTCACAAGTTAAACACAATCATCCCTTGTACCAATACTCACATGATCCCATCTATCCATTACCACCAGTACTCCTTTGCACAAAGAATACCATGCACACTTAGTTCACCTACAGCTTGGCCTTCACTACCGGTAGAGGCTTGTGATCTCAACAACAAAAGTCAACAGGTGTTTAAGACATCAGTCTTGACATCATGAACAGAGTCCAGCTACACTATGAAAAACACCACAATTCCATCACATCACAAGAGCATGAGAGCAGTATTCTCTCATCCAACTCTCCAACGGTAATCAATCCCTATCATTCTCACCTTTAATAGCAACACAGACTGTGATTGGATCACACACATTCAATACTAGTCTAGCTTCACACGATCATTCAGATGATGCTTCCAGAAAAATCATGCCACTTTGATCTTTGACCTTCATGTCCAAGAAGTCTGCTAGCGAAAATACTTCTTGAATCTCAGGTTCTCTACTCTTGCAGCAAGGACCAGAAATAAACTGACCTCAGGAGTAAATAACATGTTGATCACACCTTGAGCCAGAAACTTCTTAGACAAACCACCCAGATGCCTCCTCTTCCAGATCAGGAGTAGGTTCTAAACTCATGTGATCAAACCACATTAGTTCAGCACCTAGAGCATCTTCTAAGCCATTCCTTTAGACCACAGAATTCTTCACAATTCTGACGTGATGTTCTAACACAAGATAGGACATCATTTCAAGGAACTCACCAAGAGATTAAAGATTGGAAATTAATCATTTTATAAGCAAAAGTGAATTACTTCTTTCTTACCTCAGATCTCTTCCTTATAACTTAACTTATTTATGCCTTCATGAGTGGACTTGAACAAAAGTCTTCAAGTATCGTTGACACAGTAAGTTGAAGCAGTCTTGCACACATCCCATCACCATAGGATATACATTCAGAGAAGAACAACCTTCTCAGTTACCACCTAAGGAGTTTTCAGATAGATATGCAGCGGATCAAAACGCAAACTCCTCAAAACCTTCAGGTGTCACATTGAAAATAAATCAAACCTAATGTAACCACAACACAACAACTTTTCAACCAAAACTCCATGCCTCTAGCACATGCCACTGCCTATTACGAACAGTCCATCCTCCACTTCTAGGGACCATTCTCACAACTATATGAACTTCTCCAAGTCCAAACAATTTTTCAGTAGAAAGCTTCTACCTTGACCATGAACCAGAAAGTATCTTCCCTTGGATCTCATCCAGATACAAAACAGAATGACCTGCTTTGATACCAATTGAAATTCTGGTACATGTGCAGAATTCAAATGTCCTATAACAAGCTATTCGACATCTGGTCTGACATGAACACAAATGGCAAGGTATATAACACGGTACTGAAAATAAAACAAGACACACAGAATTGTTAACCCAGTTTGGTTTAACACACCTACTCTGGGAGCTACCAAGCCAGGAAGGAAGTCCACTATCAGTAGTATCAATTCAAAGCTAAACTCTCCGTTTACAGCTTATCACTTAATCACTACCCAATGACCCTTCTACCTAGATCCTCTCTAGCTATGAGAAACTCTTCTCACTTCTAATCATCGCAATGATGTCTAGCAGTCAACAATCTGCCACTGTATCAACGGCTCTTTACCTATACAACAATTCAACAAGGAAGACACCCTTCCAAGACACAACTTAGAGTTACTTACAAGCTTCCTCCAAGAACAATACTCCTCTTACTTAATAGCTTTGAGGATCACACTTACAAACTGTCCAACTCACATGTCGAGTGGTACAGGAACCAGCCCTAATGCTAGAACTTTTACATCTTTGGTTCGGTTACAAAAATAGGTTACAAAGCATCTATATATAACCTATTCCCAACTGGATTTGGGCCTTCAAAAACACCGCAAATGAGCTGCTACAAGTCAGCAGAAACTTCTCTACAAATTAGGACTTCAATCTATAACTTCCTAAAATATCTCCATATTTAGAAAGTGTATATTTTCCAATCATCTTCTTAATTACAGATTTGAATCTTCAGCCCTTTAATTCAGCGCCACATAGGATATGCATATTCCCTGAATCTTCTGCATTTGTTAACACATAACAGAAACTTTGATTCACTATAGTTCTGGCGCGATGTCGAATGAACCTGCATGGGACATCTTGATACGACATGTTGTTCCAGATGTTGAAACTACTTCAGCTCAACATGTTCCATTGCACACTAGGACTTCTTGCTCAACCTGTTCTTCTTTAGCAAGATAAAACATCCTATCTAACACATTGTTGTTATTATTTGTTTTACAAAATTAATGCCAACCCTTAAAATTAAAGAACTAACAATTCTTATACGAAAAGTTCGGGTGATTTCTCCAGCCAGGATTGTAAGTGTTTGAATATGGGTTCCCTTGAGCGTAGTTCACTTGGTCGGTAGGAGTACTAGCCAACATTTGACATTCAGCGTTTGTATGCCCAGGGTTTCTGCATATTTCACAATTTGGTGTAACCGCAGCTACGGTAGCTGCTAGAGGTGCTATTGCTAAGCTTTCGATCTTTTGAGCAAGCGCGTCCACTTTAGTATTGACTCGGTCTATACCGTTAACGTCGTGCATTCCTCCTTTCGGAGTAGGTTTCTCTATACCAGCGCGTTCACGTCCCCATTGGAAATGTTTTTTATCCATAGTCTCTATGTGTTCATAAGCTTTTCCATATGGTTTATCCATTAGAGCACTGCCTGCGGCAGCGCACAGATTCATTTTGGTATTGTACAACAGCCCGCCGTAAAAAGGTATGTATTATCATTCATTCTTCGAGTCCATGGTGTGGGCATAACCTCAACATGTCCTTGTATCTCTCCCAAGCATCGAATAAAGATTCATTATCCTTTTGCTTAAATCCGTTAATTTGGGCTTTCAGCATAACGGTCTTGCTTGGTGGGAAATATCTGGCTAAGAAAACTTTCTTTAACTCGTCCCATGTCGTCACTGAGTGGGATGGTAGCGACTGGAGCCAAGCTCTCGCTCTATCACTCAATGAGAACAGAAAAAGTCTTAGTCTAATTGCTTCTTGACTAACTCCATTGGCTTTTATGGTGTCTGCATATTGTATGAATATTGATAAATAAAGGTTCAGGTCATCCGTAGCATTACCTGAGAATTGGTTTTGTTGAACTGCGGATATCAGTGAAGGTTTCAGCTCAAAATCATTACGGTTAATAGCTGGGGCAGCAATGCTATTATGTGGTTCATCTTGTGACGGAATAGCAAAATACTTTAGAGGACGATTTTGTGGTCCATCTGCCATGTTTTGTTCTGGTTCTGATTCGGTTTCCGAATCTAAGTAGGGAATAAGAGGATCTGGGATGTTATATCTAAGAAGGAATTCGTTAATCCGGCGTCTCAGAAGTATGTAACATTCGATTTCGTTGACTGGTTGCTCCAACTCTTCGCCTTGTGAGTGAGTGTTTGGCATACAATTGACGAATCGAAAAGGAAAAATAAAAGTTGCCTTAGTCTATACTGTGCAACGAAAGTATCACAATATTGACAAAATTGAGTCCCCGGCAACGGCGCCAAAAACTTGGTCGCGACTTTGTGTAATGGTCGGATTACTGCTGCAAGTAGATAGCTTATCGCGTAGTCTTAAAAAGGTTGTCGAACCCACAGGGACTAATAATCAACCTAGAGTGATAGGGTATTGCGGTAAAAGAAATTTGGTTATTAACGGGATTTGAAAAACAACAATAAAGACGAGACCGGAGAATGATTTCCATGCTCTTTAGGACTCCGTAAGATCCAAGTGTTAACAAAGGTCTTGAAATTGGTCCGAAGGATATACCACTTTAAAGGCTTGACCTCACGCTCTTGCGGTCTTAACCAAGCCACGCCTAATGACCCCAAGATTTTGCTCTCGGTCGCTCGGTAGTTAAGAGGTGCTTTTTGAAAACTAACATAAACTAAATGAGGCCCTAAAGCGCTATCGCTGCATTTAGGCTCAATGTCCGATGCCTACTATCCGGCGATTACCTCAAACTCTCGCTCTATTGGACATGCCTTGGTGTGTTTCTCACTCTCGTGACGAAACACTGTTAAACAACCCCTCGTTCTCACGACGAGGCTGCCTAAATTCAGATTAGATACCAAAACCAGAATTTTAAAAACAAAAGTTAAACACCGAAGGTCCTACAGAGTCCCGTCGGAGCGACGGTCCTCAATCTATGGACTCAAAGCAATTCTACTCAGACATGATTAAATCTAACGCTAATGCATTAACATTTATGAATTTTAAAACATACATATTGGTTGTTTCTTAATTACGGTCAGATTTAGGTCTTTTGTGCGAAATCTAAATCATGTTGCATACAATTACAAGTAAACAAAATGCAGTAAAATAGACAAATTGTAAATAACCTGAAATGCGAAGTAATTAAATGGAAAATGAAACTTGTATTAAGCAAATGATCCAAGTGTACATCAGCAACGGTAGAAACGAAAAGTACAACAGATGTATCAAAATCTCGATGTAAGCGATTGATACTATGGCAAATGATATAAGTGGTTAGGCTAGAAATTTCGGCAGCGCTTCCGCAAGGTTCTTGGATCCCCAAGTGCAGACCTCTGATGCTCTATATATAGGAAAATCTGGCTCCAAGCAGTTGAATTCAAATTTGAAAACTAAACTTGCAAACTTCCAGAACTGCCTCGAAAAACCGCTCCCTCGAAGCAACAGCGGTCGCCGTAGGGCTAATGGCGGTTGCAATTCATCTAGACTTTGAATTTCCCTCCTTTTCTGCTATGGCAAGCGCCATTCAGTTAAACTGGGGGGAATGGCGAACGCCTTTCATCTGGGTGAGGCAGAATCATGCAATTTCTGCACCTTTCTTCTCTTTTGGGCTCAATTCTTGGTCTTTTCTTCTATGGAGCTGATATAGGACCTGTAAATGGAAAAGAAACGAAAACATAAGCAAATAATACACGATATGACAATGAATCGATAAAAATACGATAAAACATGCACGAATTGAATCAAAATAAACGATACAGAATCGAGTCATCACTGACTGAGGAAATTCTTATATGAAGCCTAAGAGGAGGCTGCCTTTTGCCGAGGATTTATTGAAATCCAGGAGCAGGTCTAAATTGTATTAGGGAATCCAAAAGGAATTTACTCTTGCTGGGAATCGGGGAAGAGTTGAAATACCAGATGCCATGAGGCTCTGATTTTATTAGGGTTTTGTTGAGGTCAATCTGGCCTTGGCTGGGATTTTCAAGGTGAAAGTTAAGCCTTGTTGGAGGTCAGAGAAGTTTAAAGGTGAGTTTGAAAACCTTAGAGGTTTTAACTCTGCTGGAGCCTGGTGTATTGATAAAATGATCAGGGTTTTCCCTATGCCTTTAGGAAACCTGAGGGTCTCTGTGTGAAGTCCAAAAGGAGACTATGACAATTTCCAAGTTTTCTTGAATGAAGCCTAAGAGGAGGCTGAGACTATCTAAGTCTCTTAAGAAGTGATAGACTCTGGTTGGAAAGAGATCTTTGTATGATGCCCAAGAAGAGCCTGTTGGTTGATGGTCAACTCTTGGATGGTAGGATATTCTAGACTTTTGACTCTCCTGGGGATTGAACTAGTATAGATGACTAATTTTTATCTTATGCTTTTAGGAAGCCTTTGAGTCCTTGTACTAAGCCCAAGAGGAGGCTGGGGATACTTCTAGGAAGCCTGTGGGTCCAAGCCTAAGAAAAGTTCAAGAAAGGTTTCACCGGGAATTAATCCTTTCTTTGTTGAACAGTTCTAAGGTTTGAAGAAATTCAAAAGAGGTTTCACCGGGAATTAATCCTCTTTGGGGAAATGAATTTCTTGTATATGTTTCTAATTTTTGACAGTCTTGAGAAAAGTTTCATCGGGAATAATGCCTTTCTCTATTCCATATTGAAAAAGCCAAAGAGGAGGCAGACTGTATCGAGGGGAATTTCCTATGAGGGAACTAGTTATTGACTATGTTGGAAGTAACCTCTAGTTTTACCTAAGTGTAGACCTAACTGCTGGGGAAACTCTAAACAAATATGCACAAGTATATATACAGATAAGTGTATTAACAGGTGTCGTAACCCAAAATTTGACCTCTCTCTTTTGCCTTTTGCATAAGTATGCGCATTCGCATTGTTGGCATACGCATTAGCACTTTTCTCCGTGTGTTTCTGGTTGCAGGATATTCAGGTTTTCCAAGCCCGATTAATCATATCCTCACAAGGTCATCACATCATCAAAACAAGCACAAAATGAAGGTTTCCATGTCTATTCATCAATACAAGAAGTGGAAAACCACAACCAGGACTCCAGTATCATTTCCTGAGCAATTTGGGCAAAAATTGACTGAAGTAACCAGTTAACGCATGGTGAGTAATCGGTTACTCAGTGCAATTTTGTAATTCCTGCTGCATTTCTGGGACAGCATCCATGCACTCTCTTTGGTCTTTGGTTCTACTTGATTCTAGCCGTGTGTGGAACATTCTAGACTTCTCTAGACATTTCAAGACTATTCAAGACATTCCAAGTGCATTTATTCCAATGTTTCACTCTAATTTAAGTGCACAATGTTACTTAATTTACAAGTATGTGGACCTTTGGATATTGGAACTCGCATTGGGATTGTTACCGAGTTGGTTCTAACTAACCGAGTTAACTGCCTTGACTCGGTGAGTCAAGTCCAACTAACTCCTAGCCTAGTTCCAAACCCAAAGCTAATTCCAAACCATCTCACACTCTAAACCTAAAATCTATATAAACTCACCCTCACTCATTTTCAAGGACCTTCAACCATTTTCTCCATTTCACTCTCAATTCTCCCACATTTCTCTCCAAACTTTTGCAACTTCTTCATCTTCATCTCAATTCTCTTCCAAAACCTCACCAAAAGCTCTTAATTCTTGAAGGATAATCACTTTTCACATTGAAAGTGATTATTTCTTGAGCTTAACCTCATCATTTGGCATTTCTTGGTTGGATTTCTGGAAGCACATCTAATTCTACTCCAATTCAAGAGTTCTACAACATTCAATTTGGTGCAAAGTTGATTTTGGTGCATTTTCGCGTTTTTGATCGGTTTCGATACGGTTCGTCTACAAGTTGAAGATTCCTCTGGTTTTCTTTGATTTTCTGCATCAAGAATCCTTTGCAACATTTACCAAGCCAAATCTTCGGCTTGTAGGTTGGTGGATCTAACTAAATTTACCGTTTCGCGCATTTTCGTATCGTTCGCAATGTAGTCGATAATTGTTGTGTGTGATTTGGTTTTGCATTTGTTTGATCCCTGGTCCTATTATGTTAGTTGATTCTATCACTGTTTATTTGTTGTTTTCAAGTTCAATTTTCGTGCACAATTTCAGTTCCTAGCATGTGGTAGTTTGCATAAGTGATTATGTGTAGAAAACTACTTTTGAAAAGCTGTTTTTACTGTTTTTTTTTCACCATTGTTCAGTGGTAACCGGTTAACGTATGGTGGTTAACCGGTTACTCAGTGCAATTTTCACCCAGAACGCTAATTTTCAAGCAAGTAACCGGTTAACGCATGGTGAGTAACCGGTTACCACTGAACAGAATGACCATTTTCTTGCATATTTAAGTGTGTTTGCCATGCTTTCTTCATTTTAACTTCCATTGATTATTATGCTTGATTTTATGGATGTTTTTAATGTCATTTCACTTCTGGTTGAAGCAAATTCATGAACTTTCGATGCACATTTTCGATTATTCATTTGTTTCATGTTCTTAGCATTGTATGAACATAGCAATTCTTGCACTATCTTTGTTCACATGATACATGATTTTGTGTGGCATTTTGATGATCATTTGGAACTGTTTTGCACCTTCCATTTCAGTTTGCATTAAGTTTATTCTTCATGGATAAACTTAATTTTGTATAATCAATAACTCACTCCTTTTTTCTTTAATGACTTTTCATCCTCTTTAGAAAGTTGTTAGCATGTTTCTCCCTTTGATTAATTAATCGAAACTTTGTTTCGATTAATCGATCTTCCCTTTTCCTCTCTTTAGGCCTCCTTTAGAGCTTTCTCTCTCATTCCCCCCCGTGGAGTTGGAGTTTCGCGTTGCGCCTTGCATCGGAGCACTGTACAAAGTGACGTCGTTATGCAGTTCGTTTCTCTAGGGAAGGGATGAGAAGGGAGGATTCCAACTCTCATTCCGACTACTTCAGGTTGGGGACAAATGACCCTGTGCTTGGCTTAGTCATCATTATCTCCAGGCGGTAATGTGCTTCCTTTCCCCAGTCAAGTTGATCCTTGATCACTCTTCTCTCTTTGCGATCTCTTTCGATCCTCGATCACTCCTATCTCTTTCAATCTCTCCTTTTGATCAATCACCATCCTTCTTGGTTAAGATCATTATTCTTGCGCTAGCAATCTCTCTTTGTTCCATTACTCCTTTCTTCTTGTAATCAATCATTGCTTTTTGATTCCCCTGAAGAGTCCCAATTCTCTTCCTCTGGTCCAACACAGTTTTCCTGTCACGACCATTTTTTTCCCAGGAGTTCGCAACCTTCTCTTGGTTCTTCTCTTTTGTTTGGTTAATCACTGTCGGTCAGTTATAACACCAATTTTGCTCGCTTCTTCAGTTAAACACAGTCCGTCTATTAAAACACCGAGTTCCTCTTGGGTTAATCACTTATTCTTGGTTAATCACCTTTTCTTCAGTTAACCACAGTCCGCCTGTTAAAATACTGAAGCCCATGTTGGAGTTAATCACCTTCGCTTAGTTAATCACTCATTTTTCTCGGTTAATCACAGCTCTCCTGTTAAAACCGAATCCCTTGCAGTTGGCAACCTTTCTTGGTTCGAATACTTGCACCCTTGGGCTAGTAACCTCTTTTGGTTCAATACCCTTCTTCGTTGGTCAAGTACTGTTTGTTCAGTCATTACCAACACCCCTTTTGGGTTACGACCTTTGATCGGTCCTACACCCGTGCTTCTGGTTAATCACAATTTTCTCTGTTAAAACCAATACTTCTATATTCCCACAGAGTTGCAGTCTTTTCTTTTCTTTCCTCGGTTAACCACTATTTACCAGTTAATATACCGAGGCCCCTTCAGAGTCAAACACCTCCTCTCAGTTCAGCACTCTCTATCTTGGTTTATCACAGTCTGACTGTTGACACCAACTTCTTTTCCCCTCTAGGGTCCTACTCTCTTTCTTTGGTTAACCACTGCCAGCCAGTTAATATACCGAGTTTCCTTTGCTCTTACTTTCTTTGTTATGACGCCATTTCTTTTGCATCCCCAGCGGATCTTTCTCTATCTCTTATTCTCTTGATTTCGACCCCATTCTTCTCTATTCTTAGTACAGTTGCATTTTCTTTCCTTTGTACTCTTTTTTTGGTTTCGACACCATTTCTTTGGAATCCCCAGTGGAATTTCCTTCTTTCTTCTACTCTTGGTTTTGACACCACTTTCCTTTCCTTTTCCTTTTCCGTCTTAGTTCCCCGAACTACGGAAGCTCTGATTCTGCATTCTTTCGAATGTATGTTACGTAGGCATGAGATCGCAATGATCTCGGCGAGCACACTTCCACCTTTCTTCCGTCTTCCTCCTTTCTTTCTTTCTTCTTTGTCCCCTGGTTCCATGAACTACGATGCTCTGACTTCCTCATTGCACTATGAGGGTACGTAGGCACAAGGACTTCGTTCCTCCACGAGCACCTTCTTTCTTTCCTTTCTTTTTCCCCTTTCCCTTTCTCTCTCCTTCTTTTAGCTAGAAGCCTTTAGATAGATAACCCATCCAAGCCTAGAAGCAAGCGAAATGGTTCCCGTCGAGTACGAAGGATGCGTTAGGTGTTAATACCTTACTTTCGTATAACCGACCCCCCGTTCCCGTTTCTCTTCCCCTTGGGTTTTGTAGATATTTTCCCTGTCCTTTGGGACTAAATAAAGTTCGGTGGCGACTCTGTTGTATCTTTGAGTGTGTGATTCACTTAGGTAGAAACCAACCATCTTCAGCTGGCGACTCTGCTGGGGACAGGTTGACCTCTTGTTGGTCCATCCCTCGAGGGGTCTCGCCTAGTTTTGTTTGCTTTCTCTTTCTTGTTTGGGTGTTTATCTTTCGCACTTTACTCGCTTTATTACTTGCTTTAGCTTTATGTGTATTTATCGCACTCATTTACTACTTTGAATATTCATATGCTGCATATTCCAGATATCTGTTGTTTTCTGCTGTTGTTGGGATGGGTAGATATTATTGGAGAGAAAGGTCTTAACACCGGGCCTAGTATACACATAGGCTAGAACGTGGATAGTCGTGAGGCCTGCTTTTTGCGCGTTAGGATATCACGAGACCCACATCCCAGATCGTGATTCACTTGAGAATACTTCCGTCCTGTGAGAATTCACTACGGCGGGGGATTTTCATTCTGAGTCCTATGGTTTGGGCGACCTTGCTATGGACCACCTTGTTGTGTCTAGATCACACCTGTGAGGGGGATGGGTTTTGTAGGAAAACAAGCTACTTCATACCCTTGTTCTCACACACGCCAGATTTCCTCACCGATATATCAGATTATGTTGCACTGACACAGATTATATGCAGATATCCGGATTGTTCAGATTTGATTATTCGGACAGTGTTGGCTTCTTGTTGCTGTGTTGCATATCATTTCATCATGTAAATTAATTTTTTCATATGCATTTCTAGGTTTTTGAGGGCTTATCTTTTGTTGACATTATCATGGAGATGAGTACTGGTCGTCGTGGCATCTTCAGTTATAAGTTTGTGGAGCCTAAGCTGGGTATTTTGAGAGGTTTGGCATCTTTGTTGGTTGGAGATCACAGAGGGGTTTTTATAGGTACTTATGGTAATCTGTTGACCATCCTCAACACTGAAGTCAACAACACTACTATTTATACTCTGGTTCAGTTCTACGACCCGCCATATAGGTGCTTCACATTTCAGGATTATCAGCTAGCACCTACTCCTGAGGAGTATGCTTATATTCCGGGGGTTGAGATCAAGAAGTAGGTTCCTTATGTTTACACTAGTGGTTGTCCGATGTTTCATCTTATTGCTGATGCGCTTTGCATTAGTAAGAAAGGTGTGGAGGATAATCTCAAGACCAAAGGGAACGGTATTCGAGGGTTTTCTTCGAAGTTCTTGGTTGACAAGGCTACGACTTTTGCTAAGGATGGAAACTGGAAGGCTTTCAACGCCATTCTCGCTTTGCTGGTATATGGGATTGTCTTGTTTCCGAACATGGAGGATTTCGTAGATCAGACTGCCATCAGCATTTTCTTGTCCAAGAACCCTGTTCCGACGCTTCTTGCTGATACCTACCATTCTATTCATTCTAGTAATGAAAAGAAGAAGGGAACCATTGTCTGTTGTGCTCCTTTGTTGTCCCGATGGTTCATGTCTCACTTTCCACAGAAGGGTCCCTTTGTTGAGAATAAGGATAATCTAAAGTGGTCTCAACGAATCATGTCTCTTACCGCTGATGATATTTCTTGGTATTCTCGAGTCTTCGACGACATTCTGATCATTCTTCATTGTGGGAAATTCTCCAATGTGCCTCTCTTGGGTACAAAGGGAGGAATTAACTACAATCCAAGAATGGCTTTCCGACAGTTGGGATACCCTATGGTTGACAAACCTGATCCTGAGGTAGTGGAAGAGTTCATCTTTCATGAAGGGGTTGATGACATGGGTTTGCTGAAGAGGTTTAGTGCCGCTTGGACTCAGATTTATCTCGAAGGAAGAGCCGATTTGGGTAAGAAGAATTGCGTAGCCAAGGAAGCTTACACACTTTGGGTCAAAGAGCGCGTCAAAGAGATTTTGTTGCCATTCTCTCCCGAGCCTTCCATGAATGCCAAGCTTCCTGAACTTGCCATTGTTCCTCCATCTGAAGTCGAACAACTCAAGCTGATTATTGAGAAGTTGAAGAAAGAGAACGCTGATCTTCGTCTCAACCTTGATAGAGTCACTTCTGAGAAGGATAGCCTACAGATTGAGCTCCATCAGAAGCGCGAGCGTATGCTCAAAGAGGTGGAGGTTGAAGAGAACAAGCGTAGGAAGGTGGGTGGTGCTTTGAAGAGCACCTATGAGGGACTTGCTTCAAAGAAGAGACAACTCGCCGATGCTCATTATCAGGCCTACAATTGGGAGTTGAGCTACAACAAGCAACTTGAAGAGCTTCGAGGGAAGTTATCCGAGTTCAAGGCAAAGTGGCAAAGTGAACAAGACCGTGCTAATCAGTTAGCAAAGGACTTTTCCCAATGTCAAGCTAAGCTCGACAAAGTCTTCGGTGAGATTCAGAAGCTGCAAGATCAAGCACATCAGAGCCAAGAGCAAATTAGTCAGCTCAACACAGAGAGCACTCATTGGGAGCATCAAAGCCGAC
This sequence comes from Lathyrus tuberosus, assembly GCA_022829125.1. Taxonomy (NCBI): domain Eukaryota; kingdom Viridiplantae; phylum Streptophyta; class Magnoliopsida; order Fabales; family Fabaceae; genus Lathyrus; species Lathyrus tuberosus. The sequence goes on from JALAZF010001021.1 coordinate 57,319, forward strand.
ATCTACAGAACCTCCTGGATCAGAAAGAGGCCTTTCTTCAGGGCATGCTTCAGGGACCTAATCATTCTTTGTTGCGCAACCTCATGAAGGATGCGAAATACTGGAGTGAGAGGCACGGCCGCCTAGCCAGATTTGCTGAGCATGCATTGGAGGACCTACCGGGGTTGTTGAGGGATGCATATGCTGATGCATTGCCGCACCGGCTTCCTTGGACAGTTTTCCATTTCTTATCTGTGTGTAGGGTGGTATTTGATAGGATCCATGCGGATTTTGTTGTAGCCCAAAAGGCAGATATTTGACTAGTATTCGACTTGTACTTCTTTCCTTTATTGCTGAATGAATGAAGATTCTTGTTCACTCTATCTTTTAGGCCTTTACTTGTATGCTTTATGATATTGTCAACAAAGATAAGTTTAAGAATTCCTGGAATTTAAAAATTTTATTTTTTCATGCATATCATACATTCATCTGCACACATATGCACGTCCCTTCATCCAAAACCGTTGCTCACTCTTGTCCGTCTTCCTTGTAGCAAGACGACGACTTGACATCGGTATTTTACTCGCTCAAGCAAATCCAGAATCATGCCTGACTTTGAAGCTGAGAACACTGCGTACAAGGAAACTCTGGCACAATTCCAAGGTCGGATGGATCAGTTCCAGACGAACATGGATGTCATTATGGAGCTCCTTCGTGCCCAGAGGGACGCCGCTGTTACTGCCACTGTTGTTGCAACTACTACCGATGCAACTATTGTCACTCCTGTGTCTGTTCCTCCTGTTGTTACAGCTACTCCTGCTGTTGTTGTTCCTTCTCCTGCTAGAGTTGAAGTGCCAGTTGAGCTTGTGAATCATCCTGCCGTTCAACCCAGTTTGAACCAGATGCCCACTGGTTTTCCTTGGGGCATGTCTCCGAATTACACTCCTCAGATTGTAAATAATGGTAGTGCCTTCATGCCATATCAGCCTTTTGTTGCACCCTTGCCTAATGGGAATGCTGCCGCGTATCCATGGGTCATGCCTACTCCAGTGGTGAATGATGATCCTGAGAATCCTCAGGTTCAAACTCATCAAACCTCCAGATTGGTTGACACTGAAACTCCTAATGAAGAAGAGCAGGTATATAGAGGTCCTCCTATTCATGTTCCGGTTTCGTCTCAATTTGCTCAAACTGCTGTTCTGAATGTTCATCTTGGGATGTTCTATCCCGGGGCATCTTCCTCAGCTGTTGGGGTACCTCCTCCGAATTATCTGTATGGTGTTCCGATGGGTCAGAATGCTGGTCAGATGGTTAATCTGGGTTTGGTGTATCCTTCTCAGTTTGCTACTCCGCAAGTGAATGCTCCTGCCGCTTCTCAGCTGCCAAATCCTCAGATTCTTGTCAGGCCCACTAATCAGAATAGATCGGTTGACTACAAGTTGTTGGAAGACCGTATTAGAGCTATTGAAGGGTTCTCTGCTTTTGGTATGGAAGCCAAAGACTTGTGTTTGGTTCCAAATGTTGTGCTACCGCAGAAATTCAAGATACCTGATTTGCCAAAATATAAAGGTTTGAGCTGCCTGCATAATCACATCATTATGTATTGCAGGAAGATGGCATCCCATATTGATAATGATGAATTGCTTGTTCATTGTTTTCAAGATAGTTTGTCTGGTGCTTCATTGGATTGGTACATGGGCTTGGAGCGCAGCAAAATCCATACTTGGAGGGATTTGTCGGAAGCGTTCGTGAGACAATACAAGTATAACCATGATCTGGCGCCAACTAGATTGCAATTACAAAATCAATCCCAGCGCTCAACTGAAACTTTAAAGGAGTATGCACAAAGATGGCGTGAGATGGCATCTCGTGTACGACCGGCTCTCTCTGACAATGAGTTAGTTGAAATCTTTATGGGTACATTGCAAGGATCTTACTATGAGAAAATGGTGGGTGGTTCTTCATCGAACTTCGCTGATATTGTGACGATCGGTGAACAGATTAAAAACGGGTTGAAGACTGGAAAAATTCCTGGAGCTGCTTCCCAGCAACCGGTCACTCGGAAATCTCAGAACAGTCATTCAAAGAAAAAGGAAGGTGAAGCCAACGCTGTGACAGCTCAAGTTTCTCCTCAGTATCAAGCTCCCATGGCTCCCATGCCGTACTATCCATATCCATACATTGCTGCTGCACAGTATCAACAACCTTTATATGAGTATCATCCACAACAACCAGTTTAGAATGCTTAGAATCAGCAACAGAATCAACAGAACAAAAATTAGCAGAATCAGAACCGTCAGAACAACAACAACCAAGGAAACCGTAAGCGTCCGAATTTCGACAGAATTTCGGTGTCATACACTGAATTATTTCCTTATCTGGTTCACCAAGGGGCAATTGTCCCCAAGCAGATTGCGCCTGCAATTCCTCCATTTGGCCCGAAGCATAACCCAAATGCGTCTTGTGCCTATCATGCTGGATACATAGGACATGCAATAGAGGACTGTTTTGTTTTCAAAACCAAGGTTCAGGAACACATTGATAAAAAAGTCCTGACTTTCACTGAGGAAGGACCTAACATTCAGAGTAATCCATTGCCGAATCACAGCGGACCTGCAGTTAACATGATTGAGGATAGTCCGAAGGCTGAATTGATCATGGATATTGACGAAGTAAAGACCCCGATGACTGTGGTTTTCAAGAAATTGAAGGAACATGGGCTGTTGAAAGGTTTACATGGTAAGTGTCAGATTTGTGACGATAATCCCAACCAGTGTCGAAGGCTGAAGGGTTGCGTCCAGATTCTGATGAACCGTGGTGAAGTTCAATTCGCCATATCTAAACTTGTTGAGGAAGTTGCTGCTATTTAGCCATTCACCGTCGTCTATAAGAAGGTTCCAGTTGAATCCCCTAAGCAGAAGAAGGTGCAACCCATCGTTGTTTGCCCGCCGAAGCCGTTTCCGTATCTGAATTCTAAGGAGGTACCTTGGAAATATGGGTCTACTGTGTTTTCTGGAGGTCAAGAGATAAGGTTCGCCGAATCCGAGATCGTGAATGTTACAGCCGGTGGAGTTATGACTCGTAGTGGACGTGTGTTCGCTCCAAAAGTCACTACAAAGCGTGTTCAAGTTCCAACTATTGTCCATCCCAAGGAAACATTTGCAACTACAACCCCTGCTGTTCAACAAGGGGCATCTTTCGCCGCAGTTCCGGTACCGACTATCCCGTCAGAGGATGTTTCAAAGAGCAAGGAGACCCTTGATGATCAAGAGTTCCTTAAGTTGATCAAGAAAAGTGACTTTAAAATCGTGGATCAGTTGGGTCAGACTCCCTCGAGGATCTTAATTTTATCCTTACTCATGAGTTCGCCCGCGCACAGATCAGCTTTGTTTAAAGTGTTGAACAGCGCCCACGTTATGCAAGATATATCCGTCGTCGAATTCGATGATGTAGTGGCCAACATAACTGCAAGTCGGTATTGGGTTTCAATGAATCAGAATTGCCTCCTAAAGGAACTGCCCACAATAAAGCACTGCACATATCTGTAACCTGCACAGACATCCTGTTATCTCGTGTTCTAGTGGATACCGGTTCTTCTCTCAATGTGATGCCTAACGGCACGTTGAGTTAATTACCAGTGGAGGGGATCGAGATGAGACCAAGTGCCTTAGTTGTCAGAGCCTTTGACGGTTCTCGAAGACAGGTCATTGGAGAAGTGGATTTACCCATCAATATTGGGCCGCATTTGTTTACCATTACCTTCCAAGTGATGGATATTAATCCAGCGTACATTTGCCTACTAGGTCGTCCATGGATCCATGCGGCAGGGGCAGTTACCTCCACTTTGCATCATAAGTTAAAATTCACGTTTGAGGATCAGCTTGTCATTGTCTGTGGTGAAGAGGATTTGATTATAAGCGAGTTATCGTCTTTTCGATACGTCGAGACCGAAGAAGGCATAACTGAGGTGCCGTTGCAGTGTCTCGAGTTCGAAGATGTCAGCTCTGCTTCAACTAGTCAACGTAGATCACCACAATTGACTTTAGCATCTGCTAAGAGTGCTAAGGAGACTATCCAGAAAGGCGCTTTGTTAGGCTGGGGGCACGTGATTGATGTGGTTGAGAAGCATAATCGTTTTGGATTGGGGTATCATCTTGGTCGTCAATCTGGTTCCTCTGGTCAGAAGCAGTACAACTTGATCAAGTTCCATAGCGCAGGTTTCCAGCAGGGTGACATCGTGGCAGCTACTGATGATGCTAGTCCCAGTAATCAGATTTCAAGCTTTGTGCGCAAATGTCTGTCGGGTTTCAAGTTCAAAAATTGAACATCTACCGTGATTCCTGTGGTTTTCCCATATAACATGTAATGCATTTTGCTTTCTCGTTCCCTCGTCCTCGCCCGAGACGAGTGGATAGCTTGTAAAGGGCCTCGTGCTTTTGCAATATTATGTGATCAATAAATAAAAGTTTTTTGCATTCAAAATCATGCTCTATTTTCTTTCTTTATTTTACTTTTTCACAAAAAACAAATGGCAAAAGTTTCTTTTCTTTTTCATTTTTTAAATGGCTCATTCTAAACATATTCATAAACATGCAGAAATAATAAAAGCATTGATAACAACATGGAAAACATCCATTGTAATTCTGAAATTCCAATTAACCAAGCCGAAGAAGATGGTGAGGAAGATTGTGAATTACCGGCTGAACTGGCAAGGCTCCTTGAGCACGAGCGTAGAGAGATTCAGCCACCCAAAGAGCCAGTGGAAGTTGTTAATCTTGGTATTGATGAGGTCAGAAGAGAAGTCAAGGTTGGCGCATCCCTCGTAGAGCATGTACACTCCGAGTTGGTCAAGTTATTGAAATAGTATGTTGATATCTTTGCCTGGTCCTGTCAAGATATACCTGGGTTGGACACCAACATTGTTGAACATCACTTACCACTCAAGCCCGGATGTCCTCCTGTCAAGCAGAAACTCAGGAAGACTAGACCTGACATGGTACTCAAAATCCGAGAAGAGGTAAAGAAGTAGCTTGATGCTGGGTTCCTAGCCACTTTCGAATATCCTGAATGGATTGCCAACATTGTCCCAGTTCCCAAGAAGGACGGAAAAGTCAGAGTGTGTGTGGATTATCGAGATCTTAACAAGCCGAGTCCAAAGGATGACTTTCCTTTGCCTCATATTGATGTTTTGGTAGACAACACTGCGCAGTTCTCTGTCTTTTCCTTCATGGACGGTTTTTCAGGATATAATCAGATCAAGATATCCCCAACTGATATGGAGAAGACTACATTTATCACGTCATGGGGTACATATTGCTACAAAGTCATGCCATTCGGTCTAAAGAATGCAGGGGCGACATACCAGCGTGCCATGACAACCCTCTTTCACGATATGATACATAAAGAGATTGAGGTTTACGTGGACGATATGATTGCCAAGTCCAGAACTGAAGATGATCACTTGGTTCATCTGAAGAAGCTGTTTGATAGACTCCAGAAGTTTAGACTGCGATTGAATCCTACGAAGTGCACCTTCGGAGTTCGATCTGGTAAACTGTTGGGCTTTATTGTAAGTCAGAAGGGCATTGAAGTTGATCCTGATAAGGTTCGGGCAATTCAGAATATGCCGCCTCCCAAAACAGAAAAAGAAGTCTGTGGCTTTCTAGGCAGACTCAATTACATTTCAAGATTCATTTCTCATTTGACGGCTACCTGTGAACCAATGTTCAAATTGCTAAGGAAAAATCAATCGGTTGAATGGAATAATGATTGTCAGGAAGCATTTGACAAAATCAAACAATACTTGCAAGAACCACTGATCTTAGTACCACCGGTTCCTGGTAGGCCTTTAATCATGTATCTCACCGTTCTCGATGAATCAATGGGATGTGTATTGGGTCAACATGACGACACTGGCAGAAAGGAACATGCAATATACTATCTGAGCAATAAGTTCACTGGTTGTGAGACCAGATACTCACTCTTGGAGAAAACTTGTTGTGCTCTGGTCTGGGCTGCTCGACGCCTAAGACAATACATGATTTGACATAATACTTTATTGATATCCAAGATGGATCCAATAAAGTACATATTTGAAAAGCCTGCTGTCGCTGGAAGGATTGCTCGGTGGCAAATGCTGTTGACTGAGTATGATATCCAATATGTTACCTAGAAAGCAATAAAAGGGAGCGTCTTGTCTGACTACCTTGCTCATCAACCTGTAGAGGGTTATCAACAAATGAAGTTTAACTTTCCCGATGAGGATGTTCTGTTTATCAGAGATTATGAGACTCCAGATCCTGACATAGGACCCGAACCAGGGGCGCGATGGACGCTCGTGTTCGACGGTGCCTCCAATTCTAAAGGTCGTGGAATCGGGGCTATCCCCATCTCTCCAAGGGGTTTTCACCTTCCCTTCACTGCTAGATTATGCTTTGCATGCACCAACAATATGGCTGAATACGAAGCATGTATCTACGGTATTGAAGCGACAATTGACATGAGAATCAAGATTCTTGAGGTCTATGTAGATTCTGCCTTGGTCATCGGTCAAGTCAGAGGGAACTTTGTGACTCGGATTCCAAGCTGGTTCCGTACCAACAACACATAGCAAAGTTGATTCCTTACTTTGATGAGATCACTTTTCATCATATTCCCAGAGAGGAAAATCAATTAGCTGATGCTCTTGCAACTTTAGAATCCATGTTCAAGGTCAAGTGGAAGAATGAAGCTCCTCATATCCGCATTGATCACTTGAATGAACCAGCACATTGTTTAGCAATCGAGGATGAGTCTGATGACAAGCCTTGGTTCTACGACATCAAAAGATATCTGGAAAAACAGGAATATCCCGAGGGTATCACTATCACTGACAAGAAGGATCTTAGACGGCTTTGCGCCAAATTCTTCTTAAGTGGTGGTATACTGAACAAGAGGAATTATGATTCCGTGTTGCTCAGATGCGTGGATAGACACGAAGCACACATGATCATAAGGTCCATACATGAGGGCTGAGAGGGTGTACATGCTAAAGGTCCTGCTATGGCCAAGAAGATCCTTCAGGCTGGGTATTACTGGACAACAATGGAGGTAGATTGTTACAACTTTGCCAAAAGGTGTCACAAGTGCCAAATTTACGGAGACAAGATCCATGTGCCTCCAACTCCATTGAATATTTTGACTGCACCTTGTCCATTTTCCATGTGGGGTATAGATATGATTGGAATTATCGAGCCGAAGGATTCCAACGGTCATCGATTCATTCTAGTTGCTATCGATTACTTTACCAAGTGGGTTGAAGCTGCTTCTTATGCAAACGTTACACGACAAGTGGTTGCCAAATTTATCAAGAAAGAGATAATCTGTCGTTATGGCATTCCTAGAAACATTATCACGGACAATGCAAGCAACCTAAATAACAACATGATGAAGGAGTTGTGTCAAGAATTTAAGATCGAGCACCACAACTCTTCACCATATCGGCCCAAGATGAATGGCGCCGTCGAAGCAGCAAACAAAAACATCAAGAAGATTGTCCAGAAAATGGTCAAGACTTACAAGGATTGGCATGAAATGCTTCCCTTTGCACTGCATGGCTACAGAACTTCAGTTCGCACTTCTACTGGGGTAACTCCGTATTCGCTTGTGTATGGTATGGATGTTATTCTGCCCATTGAAGTCGAAATTCCTTCGCTCAGAGTCATCATGGAAGTAGGTCTTGATGAAGCTGAATGGGTTCAATCCAGATACGACCAGCTGAATCTCATCGAAGAGAAGCGCCTTACAGCCGTTTGTCATGGTCAATTGTATCAGAGACGCCTCAAACGAGCTTTTGACAAGAAAGTTCTTCCTCGAACATTGTGTGAAGGCGAACTCATGCTCAAGAGATATTCACCTGTTCACTCGGACCCACGAGACAAGTGGACTCCCAATTACGAAGGACCCTTTGTTGTCAAGAAGGCCTTCTCAGGCGGAGCCCTGATCCTCACCACAATGGATGGGGAGGAGTTGCCATCACCCGTGAACTCCGATACAATCAAAAAATATTATGCCTGAAAAAAATGGATAAGAGTCCGCTAGATTGACATCCGCAAGGACAATCTAGGCAAAAATGGATGTCCCGATGGACCAAAAAAAGAAATGTCCATGCAAAAGTTAGGGACAATGGAAAAAACAATAATAGCCCGCTAAGTTGAAAACCCGAAAGGGCGACTTAGGCAAAAATGGACATCCCAGTGGATGAAAAAAATGTGAAAACATGTCCAGGAAAAAATTAGGGATAAAGGCATTGACTGTGAACACTTGAGCCTCTTTTCCTCACGGCTAGACCTCAGACGGTAATAGAACATTCCAATCATCATCGACTGGTGCAAGGCGTCGGAACCTAGACTTACTATGGATGGTGGCCAATGTTGTAATCAATGCAAAACATGATTTCCCTTTGCCATTTACATTTGTTTTTCAATTTTATTTCAAACTTCCTCATCAAGGATTTTGCATCCTTGTACACGCTTTATGTACAAAATTTCACATTCAATAAAATGCATTTTTGTTATCCCAATTTGTTTTCATTCCAGTATTTTGTTTGCAAAATAAACAATTATTTGTGATCACATAATACTAAAAAAACGTTGAGAACAATAAAAAGCTAAATTCACTGAGAAAGCATTATGTATCGCATGTGTTACTGGTAACTCCTGCAGGATAATCAGTAATATCCCTTGGTAAGCCTAACGCCTGGCCGGCAATGGGATGATTCTATGAAGAAGTTGTTGTCTCCTCAGCAGAGTCATCATTCTCCCCAGCAGGTTACCAAGGTGTTCCCCAGCAAAGACGTTTTGTTCTCTTTTCCCTAGCAAGGATTGTACATCATCTCCATGATTACGAACTATTTGTCACCAGTAGCAGTGGTTTCTCCTCAGGTGAGTCAACATGATTCGGGAATCTCTTTTCCCCACACAGAGCCAGTCTTGGTAGAAAGGATTGACTTGGTTCTTTCATCCCCAACAGGGACAGCCATGGTGATTTAGAAACCTGAGATGTCCTCGGTTTCATTCCTCGGCAGGATCATCATCCTTTGTGAACTGTCTTCTCCAGCAGAGATTGTCTTTATCTGTGGGTCCTCTCCCCGACCGAGGGTGTCGAAGTCGTTTTGCTACGATTTCTGCCTAATCACTTTACACTGTGCCTTATCCTGCGCCTCTGCATTGCATAATATCAAGTAACATGTAGTAACGCATACATAGCATATGCATTGATCATACTCCCTCTCTTTTTTGCCTGACTTATCTCCCAGCAGATTTTCACCAAACTTTGCACTCATCTATTCAAACACTTTTAACTCTTCTTTTGTCGCCGTCGGCCAAATTCTCGGGCTACTCTTTTATTCAATCCCCTTTTACCTTGAATCATCGAAAAGCTGGCGCAATTCGTACATTCAGGTCCAAGAGGATTAAATAGGGGCAGCTGTCGCAACCTGAAATTTGACCTCCCTCTTTTGCCTTTTGCATAAGCATGCGCATTCGCATCACTGGCATACGCATTAGGACTTTTCTCCGTGTGTTTCTGGTTGCAGGATATTCAGGTTTTCCAAGCCCGATTAATCATATCCTCACAAGGTCATCACATCATCAAAACAAACACAAAATGAAGGTTTCCATGTTTATTCATCAATACAAGAAGTGGAAAACCACAACCAGGACTCCAGTATCATTTCCTGAGCAATTTGGGCAAAAATTGACTGAAGTAAACGGTTAACGCATGGTGAGTAACCTGTTACTCAGTGCAATTTTGCAATTCCTGCTGCATTTTTGGGACAGCATCCATGCACTCTCTTTGGTCTTTGGTTCTACTTGATTCTAGCAGTGTGTGGAACATTCTAGACTTCTATAGACATTTCAAGACTATTCAAGACATTCCAAGTGCATTTATTCCAATGTTTCACTCTAATTTAAGTGCACCATGTTACTTAATTTACAAGTATGTGGACCTTTGGATATTGGAACTCGCATTGGGATTGTTACCGAGTTGGTTCTAACTAACCAAGTTAACTGCCTTAACTCGGTGAGTCAAGTCCAACTAACTCCTAGCCTAGTTACAAACCCAAAGCTAATTCCAAACCAAATTCCAAACCATCTCACACTCCAAACCTAAAATCTATATAAACTCACCCTCACTCATTTTCAAGGACCGTCAACCATTTGCTCCATTTTACTCTCAATTCTCCCACATTTCTCTCCAAACTTTTTGCAACTTCTTCATCTTCATCTCAATTCTCTTCCAAAACCTCACCAAAAGCTCTTAATTCTTGAAGGATAATCACTTTCACATTGAAAGTGATTATTTCTTGAGCTTAACCTCATCATTTGGCATTTCTTGGTCGGATTTCTGGAAGCACATCTAATTCTACTCCAATTCAAGAGTTCTACAACATTCAATTTAGTGAGAAGTTGATTTTGGTGCATTTTCACGTTTTTGATTGGTTTCGATACGGCTCGTCAACAAGTTGAAGATTCCTCTGGTTTTCTTTGATTTTCTACATCAAGAATCCTTTGCAACATATACCAAGCCAAATCTTCGGCTTGTAGGTTAGTGGATCTAACTAATTTTACCGTTTCCCACATTTTCGTATCGTTCGCAATGTAGTCTATAATTGTGGTGTGTGATTTGGTTTTGCATTTGTTTGATCCATGATCCTATTGTGTTAGTTGATTCTATCACTGTTTTTTTGTTGTTTTCAAGTTCAATTTTCGTGCACAATTTCAGTTCCTAGCATGTGGTAGTTTGCATAAGTGATTATGTGTTGAAAACTACTTTTGAAAAACTGTTTTTACTGTTTTTTTTCACCATTGTTCAGTGGTAACCGGTTAACGTATGGTGGTTAACCGGTTACTCAGTGCAATTTTCACCCAGAACGCTAATTTTCAAGCAAGTAACCGGTTAACGCATGGTGAGTAACCGGTTACCACTGAACAGAATGGCCATTTTCTTGCATTTTTAAGTGTGTTTGCCCTGCTTTCTTCATTTTAACTTCCATTGATTATTATGCTTGATTTTATGGATGTTTTTAATGTCATTTCACTTCTGGTTGAAGCAAATTCATGAACTTTCGATGCACATTTTCGATTATTCATTTGTTTCATGTTCTTAGCATTGTATGAACATAGCAATTCTTGCACTATCTTTGTTCACATGATACATGATTTTGTGTGGCATTTTTATGATCATTTGGCACTATTTTGCAACTTCCATTTCAGTTTGCATTAAGTTTATTCTTCATAGATAAACTTAATTTTGTATAATCAATAACACACTCCTTTTTGCTTTAATGAGTTTTCATCCTCTTTAGAAAGTTGTTAGCATGTTTCTCCCTTTGATTAATTGATCGAAACTTTGTTTCGATTAATCGATCTTCCATTTTCCTCTCTTTAGGCCTCCTTTAGAGCTTTCTCTCTCATTCCCCCCCGTGGAGTTGGAGTTTCGTGCTTCGCCTTGCATCGGAGCACTGTACAAATTGACGCCGTTATGCTGTTCGTTTCTCTACGCAGGAGCACTGTACAACTTGGAGTTGTTGTACCGTCCGGTTTAAATTCCGCATTATACCCTGTGTGTGTTAGGGAATGGATGAGAAGGGAGGATTCCTACTCTCATTCTGACTACTTCAGGTAGGGGACGAATGACCCTGTGCTTGGCTTAGTGATCTCTATCTCCAGGCGGTAATGTTCTTCCTTTCCCAAGTCGAGTTGATCCTTGATCACTCTTCTCTCTTTGCGATCTCTTTCGATCCTCGATCACTCCTATCTCTTTCAATCTCTCCTTTTGATCAATCACCATCCTTCTTGGTTAAGATCATTATTCTTGCGCTAGCAATCTCTCTTTGTTCCATTACTCCTTTCTTCTTGTAATCAATCATTGCTTATGATTCCCCTGAAGAGTCTCAATTCTCTTTCTCTGGTCCAACACAATTTTCCTGTCACGACCATTTTTTTCCCCAGGAGTTCGCAACCTTCTCTTGGTTCTTCTCTTTTGTTTGGTTAATAACTGCCGGTCAGTTATAACACCAATTTTGCTCGCTTCTTCAGTTAAACACAGTCCGTCTGTTAAAACACCGAGTTCCTCTTGGGTTAATCACCTATTCTTGGCTAATCACCTTTTCTTCAATTAACCACAGTCTGCCTGTTAAAATACTGAAGCCCTTGTTGGAGTTAATCACCTTCGCTTGGTTAATCACTCATTTTTCTCGGTTAATCACAGCTCTCCTGTTAAAATCGAATCCCTTGCAGTTGGCAACCTTTCTTGGTTCGAATACTTGCACCCTTGGGCTAGTAACCTCTTTTGGTTCAATACCCTTCTTCGTTAGTCAAGTACTGTTTGTTCAGTCATTACCAACACCCCTTTTGGGTTACGACCTTTGATCGGTCCTACACTCGTGCTTCTGGTTAATCACAGTTTTCTCTGTTAAAACCAATGCTTCTCTATTCCCACAGAGTTGCAGTCTTTTCTTTCCTCGGTTAACCACTGTTTATCAGTTAATATACCGAGGCCCCTTCAGAGTCAAACACCTCCTCTCGGTTCAGTACTCTCTATCTTGATTTATCACAGTCTGTCTGTTGACACCAGCTTCTTTTCCCCGCCAGGGTCCTACTCTCTTTCTTCGGTTAACCACTGCCAGCCAGTTAATATACCGAGTTTCCTTTGCTCTTACTTTCTTGGTTATGACGCCATTTCTTTTGCATCCCCAGCGGATCTTTCTCTATCTCTTATTCTCTTGATTTCGACCTCATTCTTCTCTATTCTTAGTACAGTTGCATTTTCTTTCCTTTGTACTCTTTTCTTGGTTTCGACACCATTTCTTTGGAATCCCCAGTGGAATTTCCTTCTTTCTTCTGCTCTTGGTTTTGACACCACTTTCCTTTCCTTTTCCTTTTTCGTCATAGTTCCCCGAACTACGGAAGCTCTGATTCTGCATTCTTTCGAATGTATGTTACGTAGGCATGAGATCACAATGATCTCGGCGAGCACACTTCCACCTTTCTTCCATCTTCCTCCTTTCTTTCTTTCTTCTTTGTCCCCTGGTTTCATGAACTACGACGCTCTGACTTCCTCATTGCACTATGAGGGTACGTAGGCCCGAGGACTTCGTTCCTCCGCGAGCACCTTCTTTCTTTCCTTTCTTTTTCCCTTTTCCCTCTCTCTCTCTCTCTCTCCTTCTTTTAGCTAGAAGCCTTTAGATAGATAACCCATCCAAGCCTAGAAGCAAGCGAAATGGTTCCCGTCGAGTACGACGGATGCGTTAGGTGTTAATACCTTCCTTTCGCATAACCGACCCCCCGTTCCCGTTTCTCTTCCCCTTGGGTTTTATCGATATTTTCCCTGTCCTTTGGGACTAAATAAAGTTCGGTGGTGACTCTGTTGTATCTTTGAGTGTGTGATTCACTCAGGTAGAAACCAGCCATCTTCAACAGTTATATAAACAAATATGCATTGAATTGAAAAGATGTTGGATTTTACACTCTGAAAAGAGACCTAAGTGTATTGTGATTGATTATATTGATTACAAATGTATGATTAGGGTTTTAAGAAATTGAAGAAAGTTTTGAGAAAACTTTGAATTTGAATTTGAATTAAAAGAAGGTTGTTTGAAAATAAAAGAGTGTTTGAGGCTTATAACTCAAAGAGAGGCCCAGGTGGTCTAAGAGCAATTTCACCGGGAATAATGCTCCCCGTAGTACCAGTTTAAAATAGAGAGATGATTTTGAAAACAAAGGTATGAGGCTTACAACTCAAGGAGAGGCCCATGGAGTTTGTTTTATGTATAAAATATTAGGGCTTATACTCAAGGAGAGGCTCATATGATTTATTTTGAAAAGAGGGATCGCACTGCGAGACCGAAAGACGTTGTGGGACTTATACTATAGCAGAGACCCAAATTTTATTTATGTACAAAGAGGGGTTGGGTCTTACACTCTAATAGAGGCCCGAGGATGTTTGTAAAGAAGAAAAATGGGGCTTATACTCAAGGAGAGGCCCAAGGTTATTTATTTGAAAGGCGACGATCGCGCCGTGGTTTTAAAAACCACAGTGGGACTTATACAATGACTGGGGTCCAAATTATATATGTACAAAAAAGATTGGGTCTTAGACTCTATTAGAGGCCCAAGAGCAGTGTTTTAAAAACCGAACCGGACCGGCCGGTCGGACCAGTTGGACCGGGAACCGGCCAGGTAACTGATAAGTGCAAAATGTACCTATTTTTGTATATAAGTTTTGTTGCACTTATCTATATTTTTTGTTAAATATCAGTCGAATAAACCCCACTTTGTGCATAAATACGTTAGTTAGGATATATTTGTGTTTTTGATTCATTTATGTAAAGATTAATGGGTTTCCATTCATTTTGTAGGTGATAAAGCATTGTTGGAGCAATGAGCAAATAAAGGCTCCAAGATGTGTCATTAGAGGCAATAAAAGGGAGCTAAAGTAGTGCAGAGTTCAGCTTGTTCGCTTTACGAACTAAGCAGCAAGCATTCGCTTTGAGAATGATTCGTTCGCACTGCGAACTCACGAAGAAAAGCTGAGGCGGTTTGACAATCAGAGGCACTTTAAGTGCCATTTTTTGAGCCATTCGCTTTGCGAATGAAGTGTTCGCTGTGCGAACAGTACAGAATTGAGATCAATAGAGTTTGCATCCTCTAACCACTGGTAGAACCAGAGATTTCCATAGGAGATAATTGTTTATGTCCAGCTTGACAGATACAGAAGATGGTAGGTTATTCTTGTTGTTGGAGTTGGCAGCAGCAGATGTCGTGTTTTTTTTATGGATCAAGGGCTTTTCAGCTTAATAGCTCTAATGCCAAGGTAGAAAACATATATTTATATTTTTATCAAAATGTGTAGAGCACAAAATATATATATATATATATATATATATATATATATATATATATATATATATATATATGAGTGAGGTTAGTTAGAGACACGATTCCGTAATTATTGGATAATATCATAACAACACATCTTATTCTTATACATAAATAGCAATTATATGCATATCATGACATCACATCTTATACATAATTAGCAATTAACTGTCATTATAGTCCATCATAGTGTGTTTCTAAACTTAATGTATAGTCAACATTACTAGCCTGATTGTAGGATCGTGTCCCTCATATATATATATATATATATATATATATATATATATATATATATATAAAAGGATAGCTTTATAGATGTAAGAAAAATGCTAGTCGATGTTCAATTGTTATCTTACGAATGGCTTGGTTGTCAAATTTTGGAGATTGTAATCTAGCCTCCTAGATTATAAACCCTATGTCTAGTATTCTAAGGAAATTGTAATTTTCCCCTGTTCTCTTTTCTTGCTTATAGAAAAAATGCACTCAAATTTTCAATGGCCTTGCTTTAATTTCTCTCATTTTTTAAATTTAATATAGGTAAATTTGATACACAACAAACAATGAGCTAAGAAAAGGTTCATGGATTTCATGTAGTTATAAATTAAGATGATTTCTTATTCCTCCATCTTGAGATATGATTCTAAAGTTTTTTACGAATCCCAATCTGACTTTGGAAGGGAGGTGCCTTTATTTGGGGGTAAGATTGTCTACCTTAACTTTACTGTTGCATACCTTTGATGTCTTTAGGCTAATAGTTGCATGTATAAATGATTAAAATAATGAGATGAAAATTTAGTAGAAAAAAATACACACAAAGTTAGCAAAAGGCACCAAATCAACGGTAGCAGATCGTAAGCCCTTTATTTGAAGTGGAAGCAACAGCTGAGGAGCCAATATTTCAAAAGCTGTACTCCTACATGTTTGACATGGATACTGTAGGATCTTCTGTCACCGAAACGGATAAACTTTGACAAGTGCAAGATTTATTGTAAAGTTTGACAAGGTATAAACACTATTAATAGCAGTGTTTTAAAAATCGGACCGGTCATCAAACCGGCGAGGGTACTGGATCATTGGTTTATCGGTCGAATTACTGGGTCATTGGTCGAACCGCATGACCAAACCGGATTAAACTGGATAACTCGGTTGAATAAACCTGTCATTATAATAGGTATAAAACCGGTAAAATCGGTCGAACCAGATGATTCAGTCTCTAAAAAATATAACTAGCACTTAAATTTTTTGAAAATATCATATCATAAATTCACAGATTCATAATTTAAATTCAAATTTTAAACAGAGTCTAATTATAAATTTTAAACAGAGTTTAATTTAAATTCATAGTTTTAATGTTAATAGAAAATCAGTTTTAATGTTAATAATTAAAACAATACAAATATTAACATTATTCTAAATAATAAATTTTTCAAGTCTATATATATAATAGAAATCAGTTAAGTCTAAAATTATATTATATTTAGTTTTTTAATCTGTGTTCTTAAATTTCTATACAAATATTTGTATGATGGTTTTTCAATCAATATAAATACAAAATAGTAAAAATAGTTTTGTGGATATTACGAAACTTAATTTGTGTATCACTTGAATCAAATGAGTGATCACTATTATTCTTGGAGAAAAATTCCTATGTATTTGAGTAAAAAAAATTTAAAAAACAAAAAAATTTTTACAAAATAAAAAAAAAAAATTTTTAAATAAGCAGTTGAACCACCGGTTTTCCCGATTTTCCCGGTTCACACCGGTTCCCACCGGTTCGAAGACATGGCCGATCGAACAAGTGAACCCGGCCAGTTACCTGGCCTGTTCCCGGTCCAACCAATCCGACCGGCCGGTCCAGTCCGGTTTTTAAAACACTGATTAATAGCAATTAGCATAGAAAGCTAAAAAAAAAATTATTTTCGGAAATATATTTTTAGAATTTTTTCGAAGATATATTTCAAAATAAATATATTTATAAAATTAGAGTCTGATTCAAAAGCGAATGAAATATATGTTTTATAAAACGTTCGGAGATACATCTTTAAAAATTAAAGACATTTTTAAAATTTTATGTGTCTAACAAACATATAAAATGCAATAAAAAACCCTCTAAATTAAAAGCAGCATGGCCCGTAATAATTAAGAACGTTTTAATGTACATACAAGTAATGATGATTTAGATGTTAGCAGTTTTTGAGTGTCTACTACACATTTTTTAAAAGCTTTATAGGGAGGGTGGGAGTAGTAACTCTTATTTTGAATTTAGATCTTTTCATTCCTAAATTAAAACTGGAAAAGGTGTTTATTTTTTCATGGATGTCAGTATTAAAAACTGAATTTTAAAACCAATTGTTATTACCAATTTTATTTTTTCAAAAATTGATTGTAATAACCAAATTTTATAACTGTTTTTTAATTTAATAACCGGTTTGATATCCAATTTTACATTTAAATTTTTTATTTTAAAATTAAATTATAATTTTTTTAAACTGATTAAATTATTTTTATAATTTAATCATACAACTTATATATAATATAATTCAATACACTAGGCTTTTTCTCATTTTTGTTCAAAAAAGAACATAATCAACCAAAAGCCAATATTCCAAATAACCAAAGTTTATGAGATACGCTTTATGTATGTGTCAAATTAATTTTACTGATTTTTTTTTTAAAATTGAATTATAAACATATTTGTTGTGAGATTTAACCTCTCACACTTACACCCAATAATATGTCTCATAAATGTGAGTTTCCCACCTTCTGTAATAAGATCCAACACAAAATCAAACTCTAGCTCACATCATGTAACACGGTCTAACACAAAATTAAACTCTAGTTCCCCACCAAATCGAATCATAGATATGATATCACATGTTGGGGAAGAAATGCTCTTTGAACTTAAAATAGTTGAGTTTAAGTGTATATAACTATCATTATGTTGCTAAGATGTGAAGAGACGGTCCTCTTAGTCTAATGATTAAACATAAGAAAGCTATTTGGAGTACCTATTCTCCTACGACTAAGCCAGATACTTCTATGTTTTTTTTTAAATCTTGGTATTCGGCCTTGCGACCGACTAATCCAAGAGGGACCAATTCCACCGTCTACTAGCGAGAGTCCCGTTTAAAGCCGGAGCAAAGCTCCGTATGGATTGTCCTACACAAGGGTTGATTGCACCTAATAGGATTCGAACCTGTGACCTTGAGAGGAGCACACTCTCAAGACTCAAGCCTCCACCACTAGACTACGTGAAGTTGTCACCAAGAGTTGAGGAATTAATGTCAGTTGTGAACAATGAGATATATTACGGAGATATTTCTTGAAGATCACAACTAAATTTTGATGTGATATAATTCAAGCCCAAGCACGAGTTACTTAAGGTTTGTTAGTTATTTAGTTTACAAGTCATATATATATATATATATATATATATATATATATATATATATATATATATATATATATAGGGTTATGTTAATGCACATCCATGTAGGTGTGTATTAGCAACATACACCTTAGTGTATTTTTATGTGGGGTCCACTAATTTTGGGTGGGACCCACATTAGAAAGATGAAGAAAAAAAATAGAAAGAAAATAGATGTAGTGTATTTTTTTGTGGGACCTACCAATTTTTTGTGTATGTTAGCATTTCTCATATATATATATATATATATATATATATATATATATATATATATATATATATATATAATTCAGTTTTTATTTTAAGCATCCAATAATACAATTCTTATTTCATTCTCTCTTCACTAAAAGTGTCTCACACACCAACAAATTGGTATCTAGAGCTTCGGTTAGGTTCTTGATCGTGTTTTCAAGAATCAAATGTCGGTGATTGTGTTTTCGGGATCGTGGGTTAATCAATCGCTGCTACAAAGATGAATGGCACCAATGAAATTCCGAATTCTCTTCCAATTTTTTATGGAAAAAATTGGAACCGATGGAGCAAGCAGATGAAGTCCTTATTTAGTTTTCATGAAACCCTATAAGTTTTTAATAATGGCATTCCTGAGCTTGCTCACAGTGCAAATGATGCTCAGAGAGTCACTCACAAGGATGCAAATAAGAAAGATTGCAGGGTTACATATTGTATTCAATCGGCGGTAGACACGACGAATTTTGACAGGATTTCTCATGCTAAATCGGCGAAGGAGACATGGGATATTCTTGTTAAGTATTACGACGGAGGTGAAAAGGTTAAAGTTGTTAAGTTGCAGACAATCCAACGGCAGTATGAGTTACTACACATAAGAGAAAATGAAAAGATTGCAGGCTATGTCTCGAAGGTGCGGAATCTCATCCATCTCATGAAGGGTTGTAGTGAAATGCGTACGTTGAACTCACTTTGATCACGTTATCGTAGCTATTCAAGAATCTAACAATCTTGAAACCCTAAAACTTAAAGATTTGGTTGGTTCGTTGGAGGCACATAAAATACAGATTGACTAAAGGAAAGTGGTTTATGATTCGATACAAGCACTGCAGGTTCAGGCATGGAAGAAGCATGGTGGTTCCAACAAGTTCAAATGCAAAGGAGACAAGACTTAGAGTAAAAAATCTTGGTCGAACCCTCAAAAGCATAAGTTCGATGATAGGGCTTCTGAATCCTCGAAAAGAGGAGAAGGAGACTCCTATTAGAAAGACAATGAGAGAAAAGTTGTAGAATGCTATAACTATGAAAAATGGGGTCACTTGGTCAAGAATTGTTGGTACAGGAAATAAAAGGGAGTGACAAAAGACAAGGAGGAAAGATCAAACCTTGCACGCCAAGATTCAAATTATTCTGAAGATGTGGTGGTTATGGCTGTGGTTGCAGACGATCATGTCGACTCAAAGATTTGGTTCCTCGACATCGGCTGCTCGAATCACATGACTGGTTGAAGGGTATGGTTAATAGATTTCGACAAGTCGAAGAAGAGCAAGGTCAAACTTGCAGATAATAGCTTGTTGCAAGTAGAAGGTACTTGCAACATAGTTATCCAAAGGAGTTAAATCTCGACATACTATCAAGAACTCAAAATGTTTGCCGATCAACTATCAAGCGTTGCTGCATCGGTTTCGAATCAAAGTTTAGTTCTCTAGTTAATCGTTGGTCTAAATGAAAACTATATTTTTATTGTTATTTTCAATCAACAGAGTAATCCTTACCCGTTATTTCATGAGGCACGATCGAGGTTAATCCTTGAAGAAACCTGCAAGGCGAAGCAAACGACTGTCGGAGCCAGCGTTGCAGGTACTACTCTCCTCACTGCGAACTACTCACACGATGATAATTGTGGTCACAATTATGGTTCAATACAAGATTTCAGCAATACAGCAAACCGAAACAATCACATCCAGAGAGGTCGAGGTCGCGGTCAGAACAAAAACAACAACCGAGGCAGAAACGGCAGTGGTAGAGGAAAGAGGTCATGGTAATAGCATTCACAATAGTGGACAACAGTACAATCCACGTCAATGGAAGAAACCTTACCAGTGGACACCATACTCTTAATAGGGACTGTGGGGACAACAAGCATGGGAAGTTCCACCTTGCCCTTATCCCACATCATACTAGGCACGTACACCATCTAATCGTCTTACTGAAGCTATAGGTAGTCATCCACCACAAGCTTACAATGCTCATGTGCCAATTCCTTCAAATTATGCACTGAATGCTATTGATGTTGCGATGTAAAATCTATCCATAAATGTTCCTGGTGAAAATTGGTACATGGATACCGGCGCAACCTCACACATGATTGCATCTTAATGTACACTCTTGTCTTATACTAATTTGGGAATTAATAAGAAATTGTTGTTAGCAGTGGAAAGATAACTCCAATTCGTGGTTATGGACAAAAATACCTTTCACCACCACACCCATTGTTATCCTTAACCAATGTCCTCCATACAGCTAAACTCATTAAAAACTTAATCTTTGTGCGTCGCTTCACCATTGATAATAATGTTACTATTGAGTTTGATCCTTTTGGTTTTTTGTGAAGGATAAACAGACAAGGAAGCCAATAATGAGATGTGATAGCATTGGGGACATATATCCTATCACCACAAGCACAAGACCTCAATCCACCTCTACATCAACCTTTGAAGCTCTGTCACCTATCTTATGGCACAATTGCTTGGGACAACCCAGTGCAAAAGTTTTAAATTCTCTTACAAATAATAAGTTTATTGAATGTAAACAATTTCCTAGTTTTTCTATTTGTGAACATCTTGCATTATTGAATGTAAACAATCTTGCATTTTTGGGAAACATGTTAAATTACCATTTTTTGTTTCAAATTATTCCACTTCTAGACCTTTTGATATAATTCATAGAGATTTGTGGACATCGCCAATTTTAAGTTCAGAAGGTCATAAGTATTATCTTTTTTTCTTAGATGATTACACCAAAATTTTGTGGACATTTCCCATTGGAAGAAAATCACAAGTCTTTTTCATTTTTGCATCATTTAGTGCATTCTCTAAAACTCAATTTGGAACAATAATTAAATGTTTTCAATGTGATAATGGAAGAGAATTTAATAATGAATTCTTCACACAATTTTGTCACAAAAATGGCATGGTATTCCATTTCTGTTGTCCATAAACCTCGCCATAAAATGGCAAAGCTGAACGTAAAATACGAGCTCTTAATAATTTCATTCGTACTAGCCTCGCTCATTCCTCTATGCCACCATTATTTTGGCATCATGCACTGCAAATCACCACTTACCTTCACAAGATTCTTTCCCATCATTCCCCAACATGTCATACCCTAATTTATACCCCTAAGATTCCACTTATCATATCATTTGTATCTCATCAAGATCGCAAACATGGTGTCCTCCTAGTCTTCTCCTCTTTAGGTTTGTTGTTGATGGGAGATCACCAAGCGCCCTTTGTGATTCTTTGTCATCTTATTGCTTGTTTGCATTCCAGCATCACTAATCTTATTCAAAATACAAAAATATGTGTTGTTTCCTTTTTTTCTTGTAGTGCAAGGTATGGACTTGTAATTAAAGGATGAAGATGGGTTTCTAAATTAGGGTTTTGATCATCAAAGTCAAAGTTTTTATCAACAAATGGTTCACAAGAGCTTTCAACTTAAG
The DNA here is from genome assembly GCA_022829125.1 of Lathyrus tuberosus. Taxonomy (NCBI): domain Eukaryota; kingdom Viridiplantae; phylum Streptophyta; class Magnoliopsida; order Fabales; family Fabaceae; genus Lathyrus; species Lathyrus tuberosus. Next base: position 79,334 of record JALAZF010001021.1, read on the forward strand.
GCATGATCTATAATCTTAGGTCATATTTAATTCAAGCTTCATTTAACATCATTTAATCAAGAGAAGTTCAAGTTTGGTGCATTGATTTCAAAATTCATTCAAGTATGGTTCATGTGTTTATTTCCATGCCATCACCATCCAATCTTCAAGCCATCATCAAAATTACCCAAGGGACAATCAAGACTCTTTCATTTGGTGTTTAAATGTTCATCATTGAGCCTTAAGATGCAAGAAAATTCAATTTGGCACATGTTTGGTTGGCTTAAAATCAAGCATGGCATGTCATTTGGTCCAAACACCATAACTTCCTCACTTCTCATCATTTTTGGAATCTACTTTGAGCTAAATGTTACATTTTAACTCCTCTACAACTTTGTTTCAAGGGTCAAAGATCAATTCAAGCTCTAAGTCCATCAATTTTGGGATTTGCTCAGCTGCCCATGTGTGCACCAAAGTAGGCCCAAGACTTGGTCGACGTAATGCCTGGCCTATAATTTTAGGTCATAACCCCAACTTTGAAGCAATGTCATTTTCAATCCAAACATCGTTTTGGTGTGATTTTTTCGCATTTGATTCTTTCCATGAGTGGGTCATTTGGAAAAAATAAAATCTAAAAACGCGTGAGTGGATTTCATTTGGCCTAAGATTAAACATGGCACCTTGAGCTTTGCTTCTTGTTCAATTTCAGGTCATGAGTTTCATGTCAATTTTCAATCTGGAACCACAAGCACATGTGCAACCTTTTTGGAAAAGCAAAACGTGTCTGAACAAACACAAAATGACTTGTTTCAAGTGTCAATTCACACATTTCATGCCTCATGCTCACACGGTTGCAAATCACAAAAACTTTACCCTAACCTACACTGATTCTTCATGATTTCACACGTACCATGACCTCATTTCATTTCCTATAAATAGAGGGTTGATTTTATTTCATTTGCAAGCTTGGAAATCCAAAGAAACTATGAAACCATTTAGCTCAAAACCTCTCAAAAACCAGAGATTTGAACTTCCAAACCATGCTTGTTTCAACTTGTTTCTTTTCCCAAAATCCATCACCGGACTCCTCTGAAGCTAACTGAGGCTTTCCCATGGCTTGAAACCTCCTGCAACCTTGAACTTGAATCTTCAACTGAAAAGGTAGCTAAACACAACATTTCTAAGCAAACAAGTTACCAGTATGTTCGTATTGAATCACTGATTAAAATCCCTAATCTACCTTGCATTTATCTTTTGATTTAGTCATTTAATTTTACTTTGAAGAACTAGGGTTCTTCACGGGTTTGGGCAAATTCTCTCTGCTCAGAGCAAATTAATTGCTCTGTTGCCAAGAGACATGAATGATGAAGTGCTTGGAAGCCGAATCCATGCTTGATTCACACTGAAAACACGAGTTCATAGAGTATGTAAAATCAACTAGAGGTTGAAGACGATGACCTTCATGTGTTCAAAAAACTAGTCGTTGGCGCCAATATTCAAATATTTTCTTTATTTTATTTTATTTTCCTTTTATTTTCTATTTTCTTTCCTAATTTTATTTTTAATGCTTTTTTACTCCAATTTTTTTTCATAATTTCATAAAAATATTTTCTACCACATATAATTTTTCTTAAGTTTTAAAAGTCATTTTGCATTTAATTCATATTTTCTTCTATTTTTCATTTAATTTTTATTTTTGATCATTTTCAAATGTTTTTTATGCAACTTTTGAGATCTTTTTATTTATAATATTTTGGACTTCTCATAAATTTCTCCATCATTTATTTTGCACTTTGATCCTTCTTTTGGATTTTTTCTTTTGATTTCCATATAAAATCATTTTAAATTCTTATTTTATTTTGATTTTTGTTTAATTTTGGAATGTCTTGACATGGCCTCTTGATGATTGCTTGGTTGAACATATTTTCAACATTTCAAGCCTTTGGTTGATGATCCCTTAGTTGATTGATCCTTCTTTGGTTCAAACATGTTAATAGATGATCATTTGGATCATCTGTGACACTTTGCATTAGAGATAGGTTATCCCTTAATGATCATTGTTTTGAGACCTTTGACTTGTTGATAGATGATCCTTAGTGATTGCTTGAGCCTTCATTTCACTTCCTCATTTCTCTTCTCTTCTCCATCTCCTTTCTTCTTTGTTTTAACTATTGTGTTGCATTGCTTTAGGAGGATAATTTTGTATTATTTCTCTAGCATGTTTGAACACATAAATTGTTATTGACCGGCCTCAGATAGGTGTGACTTCTACATAAGTCCACTTACGATTGCTTAATATAGCGCTAAATTGTCTCGACTCGGTTGAATTCTCATGAATTCTCATCAATAATAACATTGGCATATCAATAACACTAACTTCTAACACTTATTTTCATGCTTTTTACATTTATGCCATTTACGTTTTTGTTATTTACATTCATTGTCATTTACATTCTTGTCTTTTATTTTTGGCTTTTTATTTTATGCACTTTATTGCTTTCTTGTTTTGAAAGACCGAAAACACTATAATATCTTCGTAAAAAACTTTGATCTAATATCTTGGACTTTGTGTTATTATCCCTTGCTTGAGGAGTATTTGGACTTTGGACTTAGGAATTAGTGTTTTCCTTTTGCTTGGAGTGGTACCTAAGACCTTGGGATTCATCTGAGACTTGGCAATTCATCAGAGACCTTGAGATTCATATGATACATTTGATCCTCAATTCAAGACCTTGGGTTTTTCTCTGTGACTTTGTGACCTTATTATTCATCTGAACCTCTTAGTATTCATCTGCTTATGTGCTTATTCATCTTGTGGCTTATTTCAAAGGGAAGGGAATGCTGGTTTCGACCAATGACAAATGCTTGCTCTTCTTGTGGTTAGTACACTTGCACACACAAAGAATTTCTCTTGAGCTACCTGACAATGAGACCATTTATTTTATTCTTTAGGATAGTCTCTTCATCTCCTCCCCTTCTTCAATTTTCAAAACTTCTCCCTATTTTAAAAACTTCTTGTTTTCAAACTTCACACCTTTTCTTAATAAACCTTAACTTTGTCAAGTGATCCAGAAAATCTTTTCTCAATAAATGTTAAAACACTTAAGCATAGTCAAACTATTTTCAAAACTCCTAAAAAAGGCAAACCTCATCAAACTTCTTTTTGTGCCTTTGTGCACCCTTTTCTTTAAGATCCCTTTTTCTGAAAGGGATATTATTCTATTCTTGTAGTGATGCAAACCACTATACTTCAACAAGCTGTTGAGAAATGATTGACATTTTCCCCTTGAATGTTGAGATGTAGTTGTGAGAAAGTCTAAGTAAAGTTTCTCCATATCAAGATTGATGAAAAATCTCGTTTCCTCATACTTGTGGGAGTTGAGTTTTCCACTCGAATACGACAAAATATCTTTTCACTTAAAATTAATCAATAAACAATCCAACTTTTTATAAACACAGATAAGTAATTGGTTCTCGTTTAGTACAATGGATGTGAGGGGTGATAATACCTTCCCCTTCCATAACCAACCCCCGTTTCCAGATCTCTCTTTTTTTCTTTTTTTTTGCTTTTTTGTGGGTTTTGTTCGAGCTTTTCCCATTCCCTTTGGAAATAATAAATTTTGGTGGCGACTCTTACTTCTCTGAGTTAAGTTAATCAATAGTTTAATCTCAAAATTCTCCCCCCGCGATAGATTTGGTAACTCTACTGGGGAGTAGCCCCTAAGAGGGTTAAGCCTAGCTTGTTTATCTGTGTTTATTATTACTTTTGTATATTATTACTTGTTTGTTGTTTTTGTTTTGGGTGCTTGGTGTTCTCAGTGTGGTGAGATAAGTCCCCTACTCGGACTGAGTGCACTTAAGTTAGGATGGTGGTATAGTCATGTTGACCCAAGTGGCGAAAGGCCTTATTAGGTTAACATGAGAACCCCGCTCAGATGAGGCCTCTTTGGAGGTACTGATGTCGTGCGAGTAGTCATAACAGAGTTATTATTTTTGACTTGAGAGTCTGGGATTTTGAGAGACCTTTAGAACCCTTTTTACCCTTCTTGGCCTTTAGGATGTAGTGTGGTGACCTTCCCGACGTAGGCTTGGAATGGTTGATATACGATACTACACTCAAACGAGGTTCTCTTGAGAATATTATTGGTATACGAGCAAATCGTTAAATCGGTAATATCCGAAAGATGGATTTATGACTCTGGGAACTTTTTAGAACCTGGTTACTGTTCGAGATATCCAAACCATAGAACATACCCTGTGGCATAATTGTTACCCTGTCCACCTGGCTTCATGCTCGTGACGTTGAACCTTTGAACCCTCCATGTTTGTGATTATTGCATAATCATGCATTCACGCATTCATGAACATTCTCTTTTTCACCTGGTTTTCAAGGAACTTAGGAACTCTATTTGCAAAATGTTGTAGGTATGTTGAGTATGGACTCTGGAAGGAGAAACACTCATCGTTCCATTTCAACCGTCCCGAATTGAAAGAGTTGAGGAAGCTAGGATCTTTGGTGACTTGCCCTTCTGATTTCAAAGGCCGATATGGAAGACTTCTGACTGTGTTGAATACTGATCCCAAAGACAGAGTTCTGAACACCATTGTCCAGTTCTATGATTCAATATATATGTGTTTCACTTTCCCAGATTATTAACTTGCAATTACTTTGGAGGAGTATTCTTATCTTATAAGATTGCATGTATCAGATCAGTTACCGTTCAGTGGTTTAGAGGAGATTCCTAAGTCTCATGTCATTGGAGAGGTTGTGCACTTAATAAAGGAGAGATCAATGTTAATCTAGTGACTAAAGGAAGAATTCTTGGTATATCTGCTAAGTTATTGATGGAGAAGGCTACTACTATTACTAGTGCGGGGAGTATGGTTGCGTTTGAATTTGTTCTCTCTTTGCTCATCTATGGCATTGTTATGTTCCCTAATGTTGACAATTTTGTGGATATCAGTGTTATTTGTATCTTTCTGATTCAGAATCCAGTTCCTACTTTGCTCTCGAATACTTACTATTTTATTCATCTCAGGACAGAAAAGAACGGAGGAACTGTTATGTGTTGTGCATCTTTACTATACAAGTGGTTTATTTCACACTTGGCGCAATCCATTTTGTTCAAGGAAAATAAGAAGTGTTTAAGGTGGTCTCAGAGGATCATGTCTTACACCAATCCAGATTTGACATCGTATTCTAGATTTTATGATGACGTGAAGATTATTAGCAGTTGCGGTGAATTCCCCAATGTGCCTCTTCTTGGTACAAAAGGAGGTATCAACTACAATTTGATTTTGGCTCAACGTCGGCTTGGGTATTCTATGAAGGATAAACCAAGCAACATTCTTTTGGAAGGTTTCTTCATTCGATAAGGTGTTGGTAGCAATGGCCCGAAAGAGAGGATAGCCCACGCCTGGCGTAAGATTTACAGAAAAGGAAAGAATGAGTTAGGATTGAAAGATTGTGTTGCCTTAGATCCTTACACTCAGTGGGTGCAAGCAAGAGCTACTCAGATCAAGATTCCTTACCCTCCTGAAGAACCTATGTTCCCTAGAGTCTTAGCACTCACTCCTGTTCCAGTTGAAGATATGGAAGGACTCCAAGTCTCTTTAGCTCAGATGAAGCAAGAAAGAGACACCTGGGAGAGCAAGTTTTTAGAGTGACAAAGGCAATTGAAAGAGAAAGACGATCTGCTTCGCCATAAGGATGAGTTGCTTGAGCAACATGGAAAGAAAAGGAAGAGATAGCAAGAAGCTAGGAAGCTCAAGAGGAAGTTGCAGCATGGACATGGATCTTCTTCAGTTAGGGTGTCCTCAGTTCCTAGGCATTAGTTTATGTCTTTCGTTTAGGATTCTTTTTAAATCATGTACTGAAATTGTAATCCTTCCAGACTTTTTCAATGAAATGAAAGTTCAATTTTCTTTTAACATGCTATTTCTTATGATGTTTGCAATATGTTTAATTCCTTAGTTCTTTGAAAATCATCATTTGTATATGCATTTCAAGCATCATTTGCATCATTTGGTCTTGCTTTCTGCGTGTTTTTTGGAGTCTCATTCATTCTTCCTTCATCTTCGTAGAAGACAAGCTGACCCAACTAGGCATGGCAACATAACCCATACCCGTGGGTACCCACCCGAACCCGCCCCGAAGTTGATAGGAAAAACCCGCTTTGACTGGGTTTGGGTTTTCCTCAATTAAAAAATATGGGGACGGGTCGGGTAATGGGGACACTAGTACCCACCCCGAACCCGCCCCCGAACCCGCTCCGTTTATTTAATTATGTACATTATTATTTAGTTTTGTTAATTTGGAATAATAAATATGTGGCAAATGTTTTGATATTTTGATTTGTCTTAATTATTTAAAATATTTTAAATGTATGTATGAAATTTTTTGAGGTTGTTTTATTTTATTATTTGTAATGTAATTTGATTTTGGAAAAAATAAATATTTCTATTAAAAAATTGAATTTACTAAATGGATGGTGGCGGGGCAGGGATACCCGAACCCGTTTGGGACGGGTTTGGGTTTTAATTCTCCATCTTTGTCTGGGTTTGGGGCGGGGAACGGGGATTGTTTGAGAATTCAGGTTTGGGTTTGGGGGAGGTAAAAACCGTCCCCGCCCTGTTGCCATGCCTAGACCCAACGATACAATACTCGTGCCAACTCAAGATGAAAGATGGAGATAATTAAGCAAGAGCAAATGCAACTTCATGAGGAAGTGAATTCATTCAGGATTAGAAGGGACAAAATGACTGCTCTGTTGGAATCTTTGGTGGCATCTCAGAATCAACATCCACCTCCTTCTTAACCTCAGATGAATGTTATCTCCGAAATTGCAACTACTCTTATTGTACCTGATGGACCTCCACGTAAAAAATAGATTCCTGCTGGTTATCCTTGGGGAATGCCTCCCAACTTTATACCAGAAAATTGCAATCTTGTTACTGATGCTCCTTTGTTGAGTCAAGTTCCTCCACTTCAACTTGTGATGGACACCGCTCATCCAGTTGTGCATATTGTGCCACAAGTAGAGGACCATGATTTCCACATTGCTCCTAGTGAGAATCTGGATGTTTGTGAGAGAATTGATGAATTCCAGGATCAGTTTCAAGAATTGCAGAAAGAGTTGAAAGTCGTGAAGGGGGAAGATATGTTTGATAAGAACACTCATGATTTGTGTCTAGTGCTTAATGTCAAGATCCCTGTCAAATTCAAGGTCCATGACTTTGAAAATTACAAGGGTAACTCTTGTCCTCAGAGTCACTTGACTATGTATTGTCGGAAGATGGCTACTCACATTGATAATCACAAGTTGTTGATTCATTATTTCCATGACAGTTTGACTGGTGCAACTCTGAAGTGGTATATAGGATTGGACAGTGCTCATATCAGTTCTTTCAATGACCTTGTGAACCTTTTATACGTCAATACAAGTATAATTTGGATATGGCTCCTGATCGTGACCAGCTTTGTGCCATGTCTCAGAAGGATAAGGAATCATTCAAAGAGTACGCGCAGAGATGGCGTGAAGTTGTTGCTCAGATTAACCCTCCGATGGAGGAAAAGGAAATGACAAATATGTTTCTCAATACTTTGAGTTCATTCTATTATGAGAGAATGGTTTCTAGCGCTCCAAGTGATTTCATTGAAATGGTGGATATGGGAGTCGGTTGGAAGAAGGTGTCAGAGAGGGTCGTTTGACCAAAGAAACTAGTTCATCAATGAAGAAGTATGGCAATAGTTTCCAGAAGAAGAAAGAAGGGGATACCAATTCTATTTCAAAAGGGGGAAGGCAAAGAAGACCCAGAAATGGAGGTAGTTAAAACCAATCTCAGCAACAGTATTATCAACAACATCATATTGCCGCAATAACTCTGGTGGTTAGTCCAACTCCTGATATTCAAACTTATCTGCCATAACAACAGAATCAACAGCCTAGTTGCAATCAGCAAGCCTGTAGGAAGGCTCGGTTTGACCCAATTCCTATGACTTATACAGAGTTATATCCAGTTTTGTTGCAGAAGGGGTTGATTCAAAGTAGAGATCCTCCAACTGTTTCAAATCCACTTTCATGGTGGTATAAGCCTGAAGCTCATTGTGCTTTTCATCAGGGAGCACCGGGGCATGATCTTAAGAACTATTTCTCATTAAAAGCATAATTTTAGAAGCTCGTCAAGAATGGTTTGTTGAAGTTCCTAGAGGTCAGGCCTAATGTGGAAGTTAATCCTCTTCCAGAACATGGTGGACCTTCCGTCAGCATGGTAGAAGCTTGTCCGAGATAGTATTTGATTTCTGATGTCAAATCGGTGAATACTCCTTTGGCTGATGTGCATGCCAAGTTATGCAAGGTTGGTTTGTTCAAAAGTGATAATTCAGATTGCCAGTTGTGTGAGCAGAATCCTGAAGGGTGTGCCTTAGTGAAGAAAGATATCCATGGCCTGATGGACCAGGGTATTTTGTAAGCCAGTACTAAGCATAAGGAAGATAAGGTAGTTGTTATTGTTCCTCAATTTTATATTCCAGAGCCTTTGGAAGCCACTTATTAGATTAAAGGAAGTGATGTGGATCCCTTGACAATTTCTTTGTCGAAGTCATTTCCGTATGAATCTAGCAAAGTTGTTCCATGGAGGTATAATGCTACTATGGTGGGAAATGGTAAAGAGGTAATAGTTGAATCAGCATGATCTATCGAGAATATAGCAGATGTTAGTGGTATGACTAGAAGTGGTCATTTGTTTACTCCGCACCTCTTCGAAAGGTTGATTCTGCGTCAGTAAGTAAGAACGTTCTTGGTAAAGATCGTGTTGTGGCTAATCAAGAACTTGTGGTTGTTGGCTCGTCTAATGAACCTAAGAAGAATGATGATGGTGAAGAATTGCTAAGGTTAATCAGGATGAGTGATTACAAAGTGCTAGACCAACTTCTTTAGACTCCGTAAAAAATATCGATGTTATATTTGTTGTTGAACTCTGAGGCTCATCGGAAAGCTTTGATGAGGGTGTTAGAACAGGCTTATGTGGATCATGATGTGGCAGTTGATCGGTTTAATGGTGTAGTGGGAAATATTACTTCCTGTAACGGCCTTAGCTTCAGTGATGAAGAGCTGCCGCCGAAAGCAAGAAACACAATCATGCTTTGCATATATCTATAAGGTGCCAAGAGGATACTATGTCCAATGTCTTGGTTGATACTGGTTATTCTCTTAATGTAATTCCAAAATCAACTTTGTCTAAGTTGGCTTATCAAGAGGCACCTATGAGACACAGTGGGGTTGTAGTCAAAGCTTTTGATGGTTTCAAAAGGACAGTGTCACACCCTAATTTTCACCGCAACCCTAGCCTTGCATATCATCTATGCATTTTATTAGGTCATAACTTTGCAATCATTCATTTGCATTGAGCTCCTAAGGCATAAGATCAAGAGTTTCTTCGAATCAGGGTTCCTATTTGCTTTGAGATACTTTCATACAAGTTTGAAGCAAAGGTTTGAGCTCACTGTATCGTGAGTGTCAAGTATCAAGTTCATTAAGCTACAAGGCTTTCCTCTACCCAGATTCATCAAGTATAAAGTTCAAGATCTCTCAAGAAACGTCAAGTGTTTAAGGTTTCGTCATGGTTCTAGTGGAGACTGGGGAACTAGGGTTTTGTTGGTTGTTAGCATCTCAAGGTTTTATCGGGTAGTCGAATGGCAACGACATTGGTTTCAAGTCAAGTGTGGTTATTCAGTCACGATCAAGATCAGATGGAAGTTTGACCCAACCTTGGTCAAACCATCAAGAGTTTGCTTCAATTCCAAGTTACTTGTTTCTCAGGTTGTGTGTATCCAAGATCAAGTTATCTTGTGGCTATCAAACAATGATTCATAAGAAGTTGGTTCAAAATTAGTTTCATCAAGCCATGTCTTCATCAAATATTTCTCAAGAACAAGAGAATCAGGATTTCAGTTCATTATGCTTATGCTTGATAATGGTTCCTCGGTTGAAGTTCATGGTGCTAGGGATTCATTTCAAGAGAATTATTCTTTCTCTGTTGCAGGCTCATCAACCTCTTAGGGTTTTCTCCCAATTCATTGTTTCTCGAGTCAATATCTTCAATGAGGAGAATCTTGCTAAATCAAAGCAGATTATTGATTGAGATGCAAGTGTTGATCTTTGCTATCAAGGCATTAATTTCTCAGAAAACTTGTTTCACTCAATATTTGGGAGATTCATCATTATGGCATGTTGGGCATATAATTTGAGGGTATGTATCTTTCAATGTCTCAAATCCATTTCTTTCCTAAATTCACCTTTTCCATTCAATATCCATTTTAAATTCATTTTTCTCAAAGAGCTATTTTTCTGCACAAATAAGCGTGGTGTTAAATTACACGGTTTTGGGAAAGAATACAAATGAGAGAGAACCAAGCAATAAAGTGTATAATAGAGCTATACACTTTGAAGTATAGCATTGTCAATTGCATCAAAATAACAAGACATCCACCAAACCAATTTGATTCCACTGTATCATTCCATAGTTATCATTCTGCAGCATTTGAAACCTTATTGTTTTTCACTTTAAATTCATGGGTAAGAAATTAGCACAGAAAAAAAGGGAATCGAGAGAGGGGGACACGGTGAAAAGCAGAACAAAAAGCAACAGCAAAAGGAGACTCACAAATACAATTCTTCTGCATCTTCTCAAAACAAAAAATATACCTTAGCTTCCATCTTTCTTCAAAATAGCATCTCACCTTCTCTACCCCTTGGAATCACCTTCGACCTCCATCATTAACTTTCAATCCACCCTTTCAATTCATTTTCCACATAAACAACTCCACCTCTTCACTTCCTTCTCCCTCCGTTCGTTTCTCCATCAAACGAAGCATAACCACCATCATAAAACTTCAACTCACCGCGCCTCCTTCATAAGTCTCCTTCAACGCACACCACATAACCATTTCAACGTACCACCAAGTAGCAAACCTTACACTAGTGTCGTGTTCGCAGCAAGAATTTCAATGAATGCGGCAACAAATGTCACCCCTATAAATAACCACAATCGTTCAGCCACTCATTTCATAACCCATTCAACTTCATAGCAACATCACCAAGAAAAAGCAGAGAAAAGAAATGTTGAATCGTAACTGGAACTACTCCCTTCCCGCATTGATGAAGTCGTAGTTGTTCGCCAGTGCCTCCGAGCACAAACAATCGCATCGCGCTATTTCTTTCTTTGATGCTTGTTCATTGTTTGTTTCCTTCATTGATCTGATCGTGTTTTTCCTTTCTCGTTTTGTTGATGAAGCAGCCGTATTCCCTTTTCTTGAAATTAGGTATATTCGTGTGTTTAGACCCAACCGGGTCAAATGGACCCAACCCAGATCCGGCTGTCCTCCTGGGCTTTGCTCCTGCTGATTTCTTTGGCCCATGTTTTTGTGTTGCTTTTTTCTTTTTAGCCTTTAAGTTATTACTATTATTAAGTTTTTTTACAACAGTTTCTTAAATAAACTAAAAGTGTATTAAAGTTTTTTTTAACAAACTTTTCCTTTTTTAAGTTAAAACTACACTATTTGTTTTAAGATTTTAAAAATTGATTTCTTTTGAAATTTTAGGATTAGATTTTTTTTTCAAAAGAAAAACTTTTGTGGTGATTTTCCTACTTCACTTTCTTAATGGTCATATTTTATGTCTTTTAATTAGCATTTTAATTATTACTAGATTTAATAATTTTTTGGTTTAATTTGTTTATTTATTTTCAATTAAATGTTAAAACTCAAAATATTCTTTTTATTTCATTAATAATTTCAAATTCATATTTAGATTCTATTTTTTTAGCATTTAACCTTAGATCATTTAGATTTTTAAATAGTTTCTCTGATCTTCTTGACTCCTAACTTTGTGAGCTTGTGACGTAGAGGTTTAGGTTATGTGATTTCAATTTCTTGACTGACTTTTTTTTTCTATATTTCGTCTCATTTCGATTTCTTTTGGTCGATGATATCAAATATGATCATGGATTTATCGATTTGTCGACTTTAAATCTTGATTATGATGAGACCGCTTTCATTTCCCTTTTGGATTTGCTCTTAATTTTATTTTGGTCAATGAGATCTTGAATATCATGGATTATTGATTTATCGATGGAGATCCGCGATTAAGACAAGACCGATCTCCTTTACTATTCCATTTACATTCTCATCATTTGTACATTATTCATCATCACTGTATCACTCATGCATTATTATTGTTAACCACTAACACAAAAACATTATAAATAACAAAAACCCTAAAAAAATCATCTGTGAACTTCTTTGTTTACTGTTTAGTCTAGGACACTTGCGCACACATAGCTTCTTCTTGAGCTACCTCACAATGAGCTTCTTTATTTTCTCGCATTGATCATCCCCTGTACTTTTTTATGTATCCCTCCCCCGTTTGATGTACTTTGCTATTTTGTTTTCACTAGTTAGGCATCTTAAGAATTAGGATTGAACCCTAAATCATTCTTGATCCACATATCAAGTCATAACCAAACTTGTAGGTCGATTGCTTTGTGCATCACCATCAACCTTACCCGCATTCTTAACAAGCAATAAAACCCTTGATTCAACGTCAAGTGGTACTTTTCTCAATAAAATTCAAAAACACTTAATAAACACAATGTGTGTAGTACGTGGTGGAGAAGGAGTGAGAATGGAGCTTCCCTACACTCACTCCGAGTTATTTGAATACAAGACGCTCGGCTTGGTCATTCGAAATATTCACCTCTACCCATAATCTTTAGTACAACGCACATCTCAAACTTCTTTTCAAAACCTAACAAAAACACTTCAACAAATCCAAATCTTTTCATCCCTCGGGATTCCTTCAAAATCACTTTTCAAAAAAGTACATGTTACGTCCATTCTACCGCAAACAGGTAACGCATAAGACTCCACGAGCGACCTGTAATACACCTAACTGCTAAAACCCGCACGTTAGCATCGTCCATAAAAAACACCAACAAACCGTAGGCCGAACTACGGCTGCTCTGATTTCTCATCCCAATGAGAATACGTAGGCATAGGATTGCGATGATCCTAGCAAGCAAACTTCCCATTTTTTCACCGTAGTCCCACGAACTACGGACGCTCTGATTCTTCTCTTCTTTCAAGTGAAGGTACGTAGGCACAAGGGCCTCAATCCTTAGCGAGCAACCTAATAAAAAACCCAACCCACTTTCCCTTTAGCAAGCAAAGTTTTATATTAAAGCACCCATTCAAGCTAGATAACTTAGATGGTTCCCATCGAGTACGATGAATGTGAGGGGGTGCCAATACCTTCCCCTCACATAATCGACTTCCGAACCCGAAACTTGGTTGCGATGACCACGTTCTTTCCCTAAAGGTTTTATCGATATTTCCCTTTCCCCCTTTGGGATAAATAAAATTCAGTGGCAAATCTGTGTCATTTTTCGCGTAGCGACAGACAGTAATTGGTGAAATAGATATCCCTATGATGATAGGTCCACGTGTTTTCCAAGTCACTTTCCAGGTGATGGACATTTATCCGGCGTACAGTTGTTTATTGGGAATACCATGGATACATGACATTGGGTCAATAACGTCAACTCTTCATCAGAGGCTCAAGTTTGTGAAGAATGATAAACTGGTTATTGTTTACGGTGAGGAAGCCTTGCTGGTTAGTCACCTTTCTTCTTTCAAATATATAGACGCAGAAGAGGAAGCTGTTGGGACTCAGTTTCAACCTCTTGATATTGTTAATTTTGTTCAAAAGAGAGAGGCATCTATCACTTCATTGAAGGATGCGCAGCAAGTTGTGAAAAGCGGTCAATCAGAAGGTTAGGGGCAGACTATTGAGCTTACAGAGAATAAGAACAGAGTTGGTTTAGGGTTATCACCCTGTATAACTAAAAGTACATTGAAGCGTATCCAATAGGTGTTCCACAATGCTGGTTTCATTCACCCTAGAGATCAAGTAGTTGTTGTCATCGGTGAAGATGATTCAGACTCAGAATGGCCTTGCTTTGTGATACATGGAGAGAGTAGTTCAAATAACTCCTTTCACTCTGCCCAAAGTGAAATTGACATTGTTCGGGAACCTTTGTTTCAAATTTTAAGATCATTAATAAAAAAATGTTTTGTTATCCAATGTATTTTTTTTCTTTTTGCAGTTTATGGAAAATGGTAACTAAAAAACCTGTTATAAACGATTTTCATTTTTTGCATATCGCTTTCGCATTTATCTGTTTTTCTAAATCAAAGCATAAATCATATGCAGATTAATGAACAATAAACCCATTGAAAACAATGACCATACGCCATTTCCCATCTTTGAACTCCCTGTATTTGAAAACAATGATCATGTCATATTTGATGAGACCCAATTCCCTTTCGCCAAAATGCGTACTCCTTTCACTCACACCTATGAGTTCTTAAGTGAAGGTCTACATCCTCTCCTACACTACCACCTTCTAAATCATCCAAACCAAGATGAATTGGAACCATATACAACCTAACCACCCTAAACAACTACAACACCCTCCTCAACTACCAACAGCTTAGCCAAGACATACTATCGCCTTACCCTTTGCATATTAACTCGCGTCCATATCCACCTATCTCAACTGAACCCACATCTTCTCCACATGCTTTACTGACACACCAAATTAGTCAAGAACCATCACGAACCATGGCAACTCGTAGCATACATGGGATTCACAAACCTAAGCAAAAATTCAACTTGACCACCTCAATTGTACCGTCACATCTACCCCACAACCCTAAAGCAGCCATGTCCGACCCGAATTGGAAATTTGCGATGCTATACGAATTTAATGCTCTCATTAAAAATAAGACGTGGGAATTAGTGCCTTGTCCCTCAAATGTTAATGTCATTTGTTCCATGTGGATTTTCCATCACAAAAATAAATCAGACTGTTCATTTGAGAGGTACAAAGCCCGACTTGTATGTGATGGCAGGTCTCAACAGGTTTGTCAAGATTGCGATGAGACATTTAGACATGTTGTGAAAATAACTACTATTGGCATAGTTCTTACCATAGCTCTATCAAAGTCTTGTTCCATTCATCAATTAGATGTTAAAAATGAATTTCTTCATGGTAAACTTCATGAAACTATCTGCATGCATCAATTGATAAGTTTCTAAGACCCTATCCATCCCGATTATGTTTTTCTATTAAAGAAAACCCTTTATGGCCTTAAACAGACCCCTTGTGCATGGTACCAAAGGTTTGCCGATTTTATCTTCACTCTTCGTTTCTCTCACAGCAAATTTGAGCATTCTTTATTTATTTATCGAAAAGGAAATGACATGGCATACATTCTGCTTTATGTTGATGACATCATTCTTACTACATCATCTGATGCTCTTCGTCAATCTATTATGTCACTTCTTGCCTTTGAATTTGCTATGAAATACATGGGCACTCTGAGCTATTTTTTGGGTCTTACAATTACATGTCATGCCGGTGACCTATTTCTTAGCCAAAGAAAATATGCTACAGAGATAATTGAACGAGCAGTCTTGACCTTATGCAAACCAACAACTATGTCGGTTGATACCAAACCTAAACTCATTATCTACTATAGATCTCCATACAAAGATCATACACAATATCGAAGATTAGCATATGCATTACAATATCTCACTTGCACATGCATGACCCCGAGGATGAACATATGACTGCTCTAAAATGCATTATGCGATACATTCAAGGTACTTTTGACCATGGCCTACATCTCTATAAATCTTTTGTCTCTGGTCTCACATCCTACACGGATGCCGATTGGGGTGGATGCCCCGATACTAGACGTTCCACCTCTGGATATTGTATTTTCCTAGGAGACAACTTGATTTCATGGTCACCTAAGTGTCAACCAACTCTATCTCATTCAAGTGCTGAAGTCGAATATAGAGGAGTTGCAAATGTTGTCTCCGAATCTTGTTGGATCCGGAACCTTTTCTTAGAACTACATTGCCCAATTCATAAAACTACTTTAGTGTATTGCAATAAAATTAGTGTGATATATCTCTCTGGTAATCCTGTTCAACATCAACACACTAAGCATACTGAAATGGACATTCACTTCGTTCGAGAAATAGTTGTCCGTGATTAAGTATGTTTCCTTCATGTTCAGTCTCACTATCAAATTGCGGACATCTTCACCAAAGATCTTTCATGTGTACTATTTGAGGATTTTTGAGACAGTCTTATTATACGGCAACCTTCCGCTTCGACTGTGGGAGTGTGTTAGAATAAAGATATATCTCATCATAATTATATAAATGATTGTAATAGTATGCACATAACTGTCCTACCTAAATTGTAGCCAATAATCTCTCATATTGTTGAATATATTTTTGACCAAAACAATTAGAAAGGTAAGACAGTATTAATCTTATACACCTCTACAAGTATGTCACTTTTCCATGTTTTCCTTGCAATCCCTTTGCTAATAACATTACACCCAAAAAAAATCATTAGTATATCTTTCTTTTATTACTAATGTCACGATTCAAAAGAAAAGAAATTTGTTCTAAAATACTATGATTTTTTTTAAATAATTCATTTAATTATATTCCATGATAATAATGAAGACACAAATCTTTGATATTTAATTTATTAAAATCATATTATTTATTTATTTATAATTGTTTAGATTAAATATTGTTTTAGTTTTCATTATAAAATAAATTGTTTTTCATTCCATTAAAATGTTGTAATTTATAAATTCTACAAATTATTTTGCAAAGAGTTTGAATCTTTGTAATTAAGTAAACAAATATTTCTAAATGTTTTTTACAAATATATCTATAATATTATAATAAAGAGTTTGTAAAAAAAGAATTCAATTTTTTGAATCTAGATTTTTTTTATACTATTTATCTTGAACTTTTAGCATTCAAAAAGTTATATTTATTTCATCCATTATTAAAATAAATTAAAGTTTTGTGGATGATCTTTTATAATTTTTTAAATGTTTATGAAAAATATCATCTAAATAAGAACTTAATAGAAGAGATTAATACTCTGTGAGCCATTATTTTGTAGAAATTTAGAAGTGAACATTTTCTTTTGTAAAGAAAAAAAATCAAATTTAAAGTTTTAAAGTATAAAAAGTTAAAAATTAAACTTAAATCTTTCAATTATACTAAATATCACCACAAAAATATATTTTTTTTGGTATTGTTGCACTGGTTTGTCGGACTCCTCCTTTTAAAATTTGAGAGTTTGATTTCAGTAGGAAAGAAATTAAATTTCTAAATCATTTTTGTAAGCATTTTGCTATCACTAATATGTAATTAGTATTATTATAGTTGTAAAAAATGATTTTTTTTTAAAAAAAATTATATTTAAAATAAATTTTAATATCAAAAAATCAATTAAAAATAAAACGAATAACCAAAGTCCCAAGATTGCCAATTAATATCACTATTAATATGGTTATGGTTAATTAATTGCAATTCGATTCCATAGATTTAATTAACCGCGATCCAATTCAATTATTGAACAGACTGCACGGTTTTGTTCGGTTTTGATTCTATAAATTTTTTAAATAGCCCAAGTGATGAGGACGGGGTTATTCTTATTACTAAGTCTTTTTGGTAACTTTTTGTTATTAATAGAAAAGGAGAGACTATATTTTGAAACCAAAGTTTAGAATATAGAGTGATGTAGAATATTGCTTTGCCTTTTTAGTAATTTTTTATTATTGATAAAAAATGAGAGACAATATTGTGAAGCTAAAATTTAAAATTTAGTAGAGTGATGTAGAATTTAACTAATGGTATAATAAAATATTAATATAATAAAATAGATTTGCATTACATTGGTTGGAGTATATTATCAAGAAGGTCGTATCATTAGTTCGAAAAGTTTCGTTTGTGAGGGTTAAGTATGTATGTCATCCTTACACACCCGTTAAACATGCAAAGTGATAAAAAATGCATTGTGTTACTGCTAAACATGCAAAATATTTAAAAAAAATGTGTCAAAACTCAGAACACAAGATTACAACACCATGACACGGTTAAATAAAATCATGCTAAATATTTATATTTGAAAGAAAATCACAGTCAACACCTGGGAATATAAAATTCAATGCTGAGTATTTTATTTGATTGCAACACTATCATGCTGTCAAATATAATCATATCAAATATTCATATTTGAAAGAAAATGACATAACACCTATGATCATACCAAATAAGGAAATTTGAAAATTAAATCACAGAACACCTGTGATCATATCAAATAAGGAAATTTGAAAATCAAATCACAGTCAACACCTATGAACATTATTAACAAGTGTAAGGCTCGAAGAAAATCAAAGTATGTCATACTCCACCAGGTGGTGGTGCTCCACCAGCAGCTCCATCAAGTGGTTGTGGTGCTCCACCAGCAGCTCTATCAAGTGGTGGTGGTGCTCCTGCCAATGAAAACCCACTCTAAAAGCTTGAGACATACTTTTCCCAGACTTAACTATTTCAGTCAAGAACTTTGAAGCAACCATTTCAGCCAAGTTGTTAGAAAGCACCACCTCTTCCATTGCAGACTTCAAATTTGCAACAATAATTTCAACCAAATGGTTTAATTGGTTATCCGAGAGAATCGCATGTAACCCATTATCCGACTCATTATTCTGTAACTCATTATCAGCCTCATCATTTTGTAACTCATTATTACCCGATAACTCGTTTTGTATCCATTATCAACCGGTAACTCATCATCATTCGATAAGTCATCATTCGTCGCACCAATTCCAAAGAATGCATTTGTATTTTCTAAGATCAACTCGGATTTTTTAAGATCAACTCGATATTGAGATCAGTAACCTCTGTCGTCAAGAGGTTGGCGGCCTCTTCTTTAGGCCGGTATAACAACACATTGAGGGTTGGATTAGCCGCCCTCAACCAGTTGAAATTGTCAGGCAAAAAATAATCATAATCAGAGTAAATCATAAATATAGATCTGAAATTAAAACCAAATTTAATACATTCTATAAGTACAAAATAGTAAATTATAAACATAAATCTAAAATTAAAATCAAACTTAATACATTTTATAATTGCAAAAGCAGTAAGTCATAAACATAGATCTGAAATTAAACAATCGGTAATTCATAAACATAAAACTAAAATTAAAATCAAACTTAATAGATAACAACAAAGATTAACAAGGGTTAAACAACAACAACCAGACTTAAGATATTCCAACAAAAAAATAGAAAAATAAGAACATGAACAGAAGTTCCAGAGTTTTATCATGGTAGTTTTATTCCAGAGTTCCATGTCGGTAATATTCAGTTCACCATAACATTTGGAACTACGGACCTTTTCCAAGCTACAGGCGCCTTTCTACTACCCTCAAATCCTCCTATCCACAAGAAAGTTCGGCAAATTGATTCGATCTTATGAATCACACTCTTAGGAATGGGAAAGCATTGTAACCAATAGTTAGTAATAGCAAAAGTCACACGGTTAATCAGTTGAATCCTTCTTGCATATGATAGCATACGCGCACTCCAATGTTTAATTCTTTCAATAATCTGGTTAATCAGTGGCATATAGTGATGGATTGATAACTTCTTACACGTCATAGGAACCCCCAAATATTTGAAAGGTAGTTGTCCTTCCATGAAGTTTGTTTCCTTGATTATGACTTCTTTTACGGTTCTATCCATCCCTGCACATTAGACTTTGCATTTCTGAGGGTTTACTTTCAGTCCCGTTGCATGCGAGAAATCATTGAAAGTTTTCATCATCATTGCAACTGAAATTTGATCACCAGGGGAAAACATCAATAGGTCATCTGCAAAGCATAAATTGGTGATTTTTAGTTTTAGGAGAGTTAGTTATTTATTTGGTAAAAGAATAATTATTGCTTTAAAAGTTTCTTTTAGATTTTAATTATTAATAATTTATTATTATTTTATTGATAAAAATAGTAGGGTTGTTATTATAATGCGGAATATGTGAAATTGTTGGTAGGAGTTAGTATAATGGATGGAAAATGAAGAGTTTGGTATGTCTTCGGAATTGATACTACGTGTTTTAAACAATATCTATAGATGAAAACGAAGAAAAGTAAATACATAGGAGAAATAATTGTGAAATCTTTCAATCAATTTTTGTTGGGTTTAAAGGCATTTTTTTTAACTCCAAAAAGAGATTTTTTAAGATTTTTATTATTAATGATTTTTTATTATTTTATTGATTGAAATTGTGGGGTAATTATTATTATGATTTGGAATAGATTTAAATTAAATAGGTTTTGCAAATTGTATAGTGGAATAACAATTCGTGGGAGTATTAATGGTGAATATTATTATTTAGTATGAGAATTTTACAATTATTTATAAAAAATATTTGAGTTGCTATTTTTTAGTATTTGGAAACATAGGGAGTTACCTTTTTATTTATTAAAAAATTGTTTTTTTGTCTAATGGAAAATTTCTAATGGTAACTATTTATATTTTATTTAATTATTTTTATTATAATTATTATTTATTATAAAATTTTGAAGTGTTAAATAATTTTGTTAGTTTTTTATTTTATTAATTTTTATTATAATTATTTATTTAAATTTTTGAAGGTTTAAATGGGTAGTTTTTTAATGAGGTATTTGAGAAGCTAACTGGCCATAACTATTTTTTCTAATAGGAAGTTATTGAGTTGTATTTGTATTTGTATTTGTTTTTATTTAATTTTTTTTTTAGAATAAGAATATATTTAATACCAAAAAGCAGAGATTACACGCCGATAGAGTTTCAGGCATCTAAGTGGCTACCCAATACAATGATACAATAAAGTTCTATTATAGTCTATTAAGGTACTCAAGAATTCTCATGTAAGGTTTGGCTCTATGAAGCACCACCTCTTTGACTTTGTCCAAGCACAACTCTTCCTTTGCCCCATCTTGGAAAATGATCATGTTTCTAGTAGTCCAAATTTGGTAAATAGTTTCTGTAAGCACACATTTGAGCAGTCTTGTCTTCAAACCCTTTCCTTTTGTTATATTCACCATCCATGAGGCATTAATTTCCCTTGGCAATTGAACTTTGACGTATTGCGTAATGCGTTCCCAGAACTGTCGAGTAGTTGTACAGTTGAAAAGAAGATGTTCACTAGTTTCCTGGTGGGTACAAAAAGCGCATTGCCCATCCGTAGAAACACCAAAACGACTTAATCTATCCTTAGTCATAAGGTGGTTTTGGCATGCCATCCAAAGAATGAAACAGGCCCTTGGTCTGGCTATATTCCCAAACATCATGCTCTTCCATGTTACTGTTGGTTTGTCACCCCTTAGAAACTCATACATTTTTCTGGTCTTGTAGGCACCATTGATCACAGCCTGCTGCCACGGTTCAACTTGTATTAGCCGCTCTCAATTCTTAAACATCGCCCTGACTATCCATGAGCTTGTTGGAGCTGGTATATATTGAGTGACATCCTTTTTTTTAATGTAATAAACATAAAGCCATTTAATCCATAGCATGTCTTTTTTCATCCAAACATTCCACAGGAGCTTACCTATCGTGGCATGATTCCAATCTTGCAGAGCTATGACATTGTGGCCCCCCTGATCCGATGGGATTGCAAATCTGGTCCCATGAAATTGGGGCTTTTTTACTCTTTCCATCTTTGCCAGTCCATAGGAAGATTCTACATAGCATCTCAATATGTCTAATCACCTTCTTGGGGAGGGGAAATATTTGGAGCCAATAGTTTGCCACCGCGAAAAGCACACTTTTAATAAGTTACAGTCTCCCTGCATAAGAAAGAAATCTTGTGCTCCAATGGTTAATCCTCTACATGATCCTGTCTATCAGAGATTGGCAGTTGTTTACTGTCAGTTTCCTGCTACTCAGAGGTACTCCCAAATATTTGAATGGCATGTGTCCAACTGCTAGGCTAGTTACCTGATGTAGATGGTTCATATCCCTTTCATTAACAACACCAGTATAGTGCTTACTCTTCATGGCACTCATGCATAACCCTGTTGAACCTGAAAATTGAGTCACTTTTTCCATCAGAAGCTGGATTGATACACTGTCCCCTCTTGTAAACAATAGGATGTCGTCTGCAAAGAAAAGGTTGATGATATTAAGCTTTTCACATTTGGGATGGAAGTTAAAGTCAGGTTTGTTTGTCAAGGTTTGGAGCATTATATGGAGGTACTCCATTATGAGCACAAAAAAGAGTGGTGAGATAGGGTCACCCTGCCTCAATCCCCTCCTTGCTTTAAGAATCTTTGATGGGCTTCCATTGATAGAGAATTTATAGGACACTGAGGTTACACAAGACATAATCCAATTGGTGAACATAATAGGAAAACCTAATTCCAAGAGGATATGGTTAAGAGCTTTCCATTCTACTATATCATAAGCTTTTTGGATGTCCAATTGTACCATACACCTAGGAAAGATTTTCTTTCTTCCATAGCCTCTCACTAGCTCTTGAGCTAGCATAATGTTGTCGTGAATCACCCTGCCAGGAATAAAAGCAGACTGGGATTGAGACACCAATTGACCAATCACAGAGGCAAGTCTCTTGGTAAGAATTTTTTATATGATTTTATATATTGTAGTGCAGCAAGCTATGGGCCTCAAATCTTTCACTATTTTTGCTTCAGGGCTCTTGGGGATTAGGGTAATAAGGGAGCAGTTGAAGGCTTTATACATATCATTAGTGGCAAAAAATTCTTTGACAGCAGCTTTGACATCTTGGTTCACAATGCTCTAGGTTTGTTTGAAGAAGTGTGAGGTAAAACCATCCACACCAGGTGCTTTGGTTTCACCTATGCTATTCAGAGCCCTCCATATTTCCTTGTCTTGGATTGGTTTGATAAGTCTTTGAGCCTCCTAGGGTTGCAAAGTTGTGCCTGCTCTAATGACTGTGATGTCTATGCTCTTAAAATTTTGAGTTTCAGTACCTACCAGTTGGTTGTAGAATGTCATAACTTCATGTTCAATCCCCTCATGAGTGCTCAGGATTTCTCCATTTAGGCCTGTCAGGTGGTACATTCCTTTTTGTTTATTCCTTTCTTTGACTGATGCATGGAAATAGGCATTGGTACTATCCCCTAGTCTAAACCAATTGATCTTTGATTTCTGTTTTAGCATTTCTTCCTCTAAGTTGTTAAGCTGCAGAACATAATCAGTACTAACCTTCACCTTCTACATGAGTTGTTGGTTTAGAGGGTCCTGTTGTAACATGGTTTGTGTTTAGTGCAAGACTTGCCTTGCCTGATTCAGCTTTTCCTGGTTTGTTGTGATCTTTCTAGTTAAGGGCTTAAGCTGCTGCTGCAATCGTTTGAGCTTAATCCAAAGGTCCTTCATATGCCCCCTCTAACAGACTGACTCCAGCTATTTGCCACTGTGTTCATGAAGCATTCATCTTTAGTGAGGCAATTCAGGAATTTGAACATGCCTGCTCTTCTCTTCCGCTGCTCAGGAATGGTTATTCTGATGGGGTTATGGTATGATATGTTTGGAGCCAGGACTCTACCACTGCATCATGATATTTCTGGTACCACATAGCATTTCTAATTACCCTGTCAATTCTTGAATGTATTATTCCTGAAGTATGCTTGTTTGTCCAGGTGTAATATGCTCCATTTGTGGTGGCTTCATATAGTCCAGCAGTTTGCATCATGTCTCTTAGGTCTCTATATTCAGCCTCCACTACATCCTTGCCACCAATTCTGTCTTTACTGGATAACACATTATTATAGTCTCCAATAACTATCCAAGGACCTGATGTCAGAACACCAATAGCCTATATTTCCCTCGACAGAGTTCTTCTTTGCTCTAATTGATTAAAGGCATATATGACAGTGACTGTTTGACACATTGTTTGATCCATTGCATAAACCTCCAGGTGGATGTATTGAGCATGAGTTTTGATTACCTTAATAGTGACTTTATTAGGTTGCCACACAATCCATATTCTTCCATTGTGGTGGCTATCATAGTTGTCAACAAAGTTCCAGTGTTATCCAAAAGTTTGCCTTATTCTACCTGCATTATTTCTCTTGATTCTAGTTTCCAACAAGGCACAGATTGGTACATTGAAAGTAGAGATATAGGAGCCTATCTCTCTGTGTCGTGCGTCCTTATTCATGCCCCTAACGTTCCATGATGCTAGCATGGATCCTCCTTCCCCCCCCCCCAATTAGAACATTCTCCAATTCTTAATGGGGTAAACGAGTTTTGGTAATCCACTATATCATTATTTCTGACAGGGGTTCCTTCTCTCCTTATTCTTTCCACTGTAGTAGGTTTTGTGGCAAGGGTCCATCCTGTTTCTGATTTGTCTTGGTTTGGGGTGTGGTTTTGTTGGCACATGGACTATTTTGCTTGTGTGCTCTGGTTGTTTAGCGCTGTTGCCTCTACCTATTTCAAATTCTGTGTAGTTTTTCTTAGTTGCCCTTTTGATTCCACCTGTTTCCACACTTTCGTGGTCTTAGCTTGTTTCTTAGATTACTCACAATCATGCCTTATTTTCAAGCACCGTTGGTAAAACATTGGCCGCCATTCATATTCCACTCTTTGTTCCAAGAGTTTCCCATTATGATCTCTGATGTTAATCTTATCTCTAGCTTTTTGTGTAATGTCACCTCTATAAGCACACGAGCATAAGTAATACGCAGTTTTTTTGCAGTGCATTCATCTGTTGTCACTGGTTTCCCTATTGCGCTTGCTATCTTTGACAGGCTTTTCTCCCCCCATAAATGAAGTGGTAGGTTTGGGAAAGTGACCCACAGCGGGAGGGCGCGCAATAAATCCCCTTTCATCTCAAAATCTGGTGTCCATTCTCTGATGAATATTGGTTTCCCGTATATGAAGTAGGGCTCTTGTGCCATAACTTGTTGTCGGCCATGTTCCTCTTTGAATCTAACAATAAAGTACCCCTCGTCGTTGTAATATAGATCCGGCAGTGAAACGAAACTCCACGTATTTTCCATGAACCTCTTGATTGCTGTAACACCCACGTATAATACCATACATCAAAGTACAATACTATACATGAATCCGAGTGTTTGGTACTGAAATACCATAAGTTCCTAGTAAACACATTGTATACATTACATGCCCAAAATACAAAGACAAAAATCTATGGCATAAAATATATACAAGATGTTCTAAAAACTAAGAACTAGATCAACAATGATCTCAAAATAATCTTCACAACGGAAGTCTTGCCATCCCAAAAAGCCAAGATAAGTAAGGATAGTCATACGACCATATCCTTACCCTTCGCGGAACCTGAAGCACCTGTAATATAATCAACAACATGGGGTGAGATATTAAATCTCAGTGAGTTCCCTATCTTATATATTCTCTCGGCTTTACAAGGTTCTATCATCCAAACCCACGTAAAAAGGGAAGGGGAATGACCTTAAGTACAAACTCTTACACTATATGGAAACATGTCCTGAGTTCAACAACTCAAATATATCACTAATTGGTACACATACCAAGGCATCTTTCCCCGGGCAACCATACAAGAGAGTTCAACTCGGGCCACGGATCCTTAAAAGTGTAGACATCCATCCCCGGCCAGCTCCTCCAAAGAGTTATGGACACGGGTCCCGAAAGCTAACATAGATAACTTTTCAAGACCATCCTACTCAATAGGCCCTTCAACACAGGTCACGGTTACCTACTCATGGTACTTTCCCCGGCCAGCCTACACAAGAGGTTATGGACATGGGTCACTAATACCACCCACTAAGTAACTTTCCCCGGCCAACCTACACAAGAGGCCCTACAACACGGGTCACGGTCACTTACTTAATAAACACTTTCCCCGGCCAGCCTACACTAGAGGTTATGGACACGGGTCACTATTATTTATTTAGGGATAAAACGGTTCCGATTACGTGATTTCACACACTAACGTGATTGTATTCGACAATCACAAGGTCACATTTGCCTTTAGGCTTCTTTGGCCTTTTCTCATAACCACAATGGTTCACACATGTTCCATACTAGTTTTTCACTCTCTTCTAGACCAATACTCGTCACGGATGCACCTTT
Source organism: Lathyrus tuberosus (assembly GCA_022829125.1). Taxonomy (NCBI): domain Eukaryota; kingdom Viridiplantae; phylum Streptophyta; class Magnoliopsida; order Fabales; family Fabaceae; genus Lathyrus; species Lathyrus tuberosus. Next base: position 105,369 of record JALAZF010001021.1, read on the forward strand.
TTATAACTAAAGCACGAGCATAGCCATCTAGAGTTTTTATCAGTTTCTAGTCAACACTAAGACACAACCTTAAACTATACCATTTGTTTTTGGGCAAGGTTTCCTCACTCTTCCTAATTCATTTTAAGCATGCATATTCACTCAAACATACATAATGACACATAGAAAGATATAGCATGTTTAACAGCAATAGAATAGGTAAACATAATGCAATTATATGATGTAATCACACATAACAACTTATCACAAAGTTACACCATTCTTAGGTTCCCTCTGATTTATTTAATCGGGCAATAAAACTAATATTTTTCACTTCCATTAGGTAGAATATTTCCATAGCTCTCCATCGGTACCAAGAACGCCTCGATCGGAGTCACGGTTCACAAGTTATGAAGGAAACAAAATGGGAAAATCTGTCATGTTCGCTAGGCGAATCTCCAGACGAGCATTCGCCTTCCCCTTCGCCTTGCAAACTCTTGGCAAACAAAACAGAATGAAAAGTACACAAAGTTCGCAAAGCGAACTCTAGGTGAGCATTCGCCTTCCCCTTCACCTTGGTTCGCTAAGCGAACCCGCGAATCCCAGAATTCTCAGCAGCGTTAAAACAGGTCATTTGGGGCCAAATCTCTCATTTCTTCACCCAAACCACTTCCAACTCATATTTCTATCAATCCCAATCATAACCCGACTATTTCCACATTTAAACCGTTAGAAACATCGATTTCATATTATCATTCACAAAACAATATTTCTAACCTAACTCTATCATTTCCAAACTTCTAAAACAAACGTTCTAACTAGAACCCACCTCAATACAAGATGATGATGAAGATGGGGAGATGATTTGATGAAGAATGGACAATGATTCTTGCTCTTGAGCTTCTAGGGTTTGCTTCTCCTTCTTTCTCCCTTCTCCAACTTCTCTCTAACTTCTCTCTCTCTCAAATGTTACTAAGTTTGGCAAAGGAGGAAAAGAAATGATATAGAGAAATTTAATTAGATAGTAACACTACTAAAAGCCCAAAAAGTCTCTATAGCACCAAAAGTTAAAACCTCAGAGTCAGAAAATATTAATTTGATCTGCTCTGAGCTCATCTGTTTACTCAAATTATCTTAACTGATAATTTCTCAGAGTACACCAGAACCCAGTTGACCATACTTAATATTATCCAAAACAGAATGCTTACGGGGTATTACATCCTCCCCCACTTAAATAGAAATTCGCCCACGAATTTAAAAATTTACCTGAAAAGATGAGGGTAAGCTTCTCGCATCTCTGATTCTAGTTCCCATGTTGCATCGCCCGGATGCGTCTCATCCCACTGAACCTTCACTAGAGGAATCTCTTTATTCCTTAGCACCTTAGTTTCTTTTCCTGTGATACGACTTGGTTGAGATTCAAACTTTAAATCTGCTTCTATCTGAATCGTATCTTGTAGAATCAGCTGAAGAGGATCTGGAACAAACTTCCAGAGCTGAGACACATGAAAAACATCGTGCATCTCTGACAGAGAAGGCGGTAAGGCTGATCTGTAAGCTACTTCCCCAATTCTTTCTAAAATTTGATACGGTCCCACGTATCTCGGACTCAACTTCCGTTATTTAAACGGTCCTTTCAAACTCAATCTTGGAGTAACTTTCAAGAACACGTGATCACCTTCATCAAACTCTAAAGGTCTCCTACGGTTATCCGCATAACTCTTCTGACGATTTTGTGCTTGCTTAACTTTATCACGGATCATTCTAATCTTTTTTGTAGTCTCTTGAATAATCTCGGGTCCCAAAAATCTGTCTTCACCAACTTCTGCCCAACACAATGGCATCCTACATTTCCTTCCATATAGAGCCTCGTAAGGAGCCATACCAATACTCGGATGATAACTATTGTTGAATGAAAACTCAATCAACGGTAAAAGTTCTATCCAATTTCCTCCACTTTCAAGTACACAAGCCCTTAACATATGTTCCATCGTTTGTATTGTCCGTTCCGTCTGACCATCCGTTTGCGGATGATTCGACGTACTCAAACACAACTTTGTTCCCATAGCTTGTTGAAAAGCTCTCCAAAACCTTGAAGTAAACTTTGGATCTCTATCCGAAACAATACTAGAGGGAATACCATGTAATCTTACAATTTCCAAAATAAACAACCTTGAAAGATGACTTGCCTTGTAAGAAGTCTTTACGGCTAAGAAATGCGCAGATTTCGTCAACCGATCCACAATTACCCAAATAGAATCATAACCACCTTGTGCACGGGGTAATCTAACTGCAAAGTCCATAGAAATAATATCCCACTTCCATACCGGAATTTCTAATGGTTGCAACTAGCCACCCGGTCTTTGGTGTTCAATCTTTACTTGTTGGCACACCGCACATTCCGATACATACACCGCAACATCTCTTTTCATACCATACCACCAATATTCCCTTCTTAAGTCCTGATACATTTTCGAAGAACCGGGATGTATAGTAAAATCACCTTTATGTGCTTCTTCCAAAATTCTTCTTTTCAACACCGCATCATCCAGAACACAAATCCTTTGGTTAAACAAAATGATTTCGTCGATAGCTCGCACGAAACCCGGTTGAACTAACACTTCTTGTAACTTCTCATCCAACATTTGTCCTTGTTGGATTTCCTCTCTAAGAGTAGAATTAACATCCAAATTTCCCATAATCACACCATTAGGAGTCCAAACAAATTGAAGATTAAGATCCCGAAACTTTTCCAATAAAGCATGCTCTAACATCATCAACTCGGCATTATGCAACACTTTCCGACTTAATGCATCCGCCACTTTATTCACTTTACCCGGATGGTACTTCAGTTCCAAGTCATAATCCTTCAAATACTCCATCCACCTCCTTTGACGCCTGTTCAACTCTTTTTGGTCAAAAAGACACTTCAAACTCTTGTGGTCACTGAACATCTCAAAATTTACTCCAGACAAATAATGACGCCACACTTTCAGTGTAAACACAACTGCCGCCAATTCCAAATCATGTGTTGGGTAATTCCCTTCATTAACTTTTAACTTTCGAGAGGCATAAGCCACCACATGATTATATTGCATTAAAACACCTCATAATCCCATCTTTGATGCATCACAAAATACCTCATACGACTTGCTAGGATAAGGAATAATCAAAACAGAAGCAGTCATCAGCCTTTCCTTCAAACTCATAAAACTTCGTTCACAAGCCGAATCCCACTCATAAGGACAATCCTTTCGAGTAAGCTTAGTTATTGGTAAAGCCAATTGAGAAAAGTTCTTAATAAACCTTCTGTAATAACCTGTCAGTCCTAAGAAACTTCTGATTTCGAAAACATTCTTCGGTCTCTCCCAATTAAATACCGCTTCACCTTTTGATGGATATACCGCCACACCTCCCTGAGATATGACATGACCAAGAAAACTAACCTCCGACATCCAAAACTCACACTTGCTTAGCTTAGCAAAAAGTTGTCTCTCTTGTAGGATCGATAAAACGATTCTTAAATGCTCTTCGTGCTCTTAAGAAGTACGAGAATAAATAAGAATGTCATCCATGAAGATCACTACAAATTGGTCCAAATAAGCTTGAAATATCCGATTCATATAGTCCATAAAAACTGCCGGAGCATTCGTCACACCGAAAGGCATTACTAAGAATTCATAATGACCATAACGGGTTCTAAATGCGGTCTTTGGTACATCTGAACTCTTCACACGAATCTGGTGATAACCCGACCGTAAATCAATCTTCGAGAACACACGAGCTCCTTTAAATTGATCTAACAGGCCGTATATCCTGGGTAATGGGTATTTGTTCTTGATGGTGACTTTATTCAACTGCCGGTAATCAATACATAACCGCATTCCACCATTCTTCTTCTTTACCAATAACACTGGAGCTCCCCAGGGCGAAACACTAGGTCGGACAAAATGCTTAGTCATTAACTCTTCCAATTGATCCTTCAATTCTCTTAATTCAAGTGGTGTCATCTGATACGGAGAAACGGATATAGGAGTCGTTCCTGGTATCAGGTCAATAGAGAATTCTACTTCCCTCTCCGGAGGAAGAGAAATGATGTTCTCGGGGAAAACTTTGGAAAACTCACAGACTACAGGAATACTCAGAACTTGAAGGTTGCTACTCTCCTCCTTAGTAAGAACCAAAAGAATAGATTTTTCCTTCTCAAACAAGAAATTTATCATTCCAACCGTACCTTCCAAAATAGTAGTCAACACATCCTTCGAAGTAGCCTCAACGGATGAAATGATGATTAGCTTTTCCTCACAACCAATAAATACCAAATTAGCAGAAAGCCAATCCATTCCCAAAATAACATCTACTTTCTTAAGCGGCAAACAAATAAGATCAATCTAAAAAACTCTCTCATCCACAGATAAAACACAATTTTCACACATTAAAGGTGTTTCAACCATCTCATTCATGGCAGTAGTAACCACCATGGGTGGAGACAACGGAATAGCTTGCAACCCAAGTCGTTTCACACATTGCATCGACACAAAAGAGTGTGTTGCTCCACAATCAAATAATACAAAACAAGGATTCCCATTAACGAAACATATACCAGCAATCAAAGAGTTATCGGCCTTTGCTTTCTTCGCATCCAAAGTATAAACTCGGTCGGTACTCATTCCTTGTGCCTTATTCCTATTCTGAGGATAATCCCTCGCCATATGTCCCATTCCATCACACTGATAACACCTAAAAGTTCCATTGACGCACTTCCCGTAGTGATACTTATTGCACAATCGGCACAAAGGAGGAGTGTTAGGTCTAACACTTTGCACTTGCTTCCCTTTAAAGGCTTGTGGTATAGGTCTATATTGTTGGTTCGATCCCCCATGGTCTTCTTGATTCATTCTACCTGCAACTCCCTTAGCTTGAACTTTCTTCAAACTATTATCTGCCACATAACATTGCCTTAGCAATTCAGCATAACTGGTGAACTCTCTTTGAGACACACTATGCGAAATTTCAGCCTTCAAACCAAAAAGAAACTGGTCAATTTTCCACCTCTCGTCCGGAGCATACATGGCATGTCTAGAATAAGCAGCCATAATCTCAAATCTCTCAGCATAAGCAGCCACAGTCAAAGTACCTTGTCTCAACTGTTGAAACTCAAATTCCTTCTGGGTCCTCAAGGAACTAGGGAAATAGTTGTCCATAAAATTAATCTTAAATTGCTCCCAGACCTTAGGTACCTCTTGAATAGTCATTAAGGCTTAGACACTCTCCCACCATCTCATGGCAGGACCCTTCAACGAATGAGAAGTGAATACCACCTTGTTCTCCTCACTGCAATGGACTATCAAGAAAATCCTCTCCATGCCAGTTATCCATTCATGAGCTTTCATAGGATCTAGCCCGCCATGAAATTCCAGAGGATTCATGCGGATGAAATCCCAAAAACTTCCACCTACAGCACCTGGAACAACCACTGGAGGATGAAGACCTCCATTCATCAGCTGTACCATCTGCTGCATGAATTGGTTCTGCTGCTGTTGCATCTGTTGTAAAAACTAGGGTCATCGGACATACTCCTCGCCGCCCGGCGAATTCGTCCCAACAGGAGTAGTTCTGGGTCTACCACGATTTCTTCTGCGTCCGTTAGCCATGCTCCTAAATGTCATACAGATAGGATTAAGTTGATCAGGCTCAATACTATAAATATAACACTTAAGACCAATGGCGACACCACGCATATGAAACGGAAAGAAATACTTATACTATTTCGTTGCTAAGTCGAGGATATGACCTGCTCTGATACCAACTATAACACCCACATATAATATCATACATCAAAGCACAATACTATACATGAATCCGAGTGTTTGGTACTGAAATACCATAAGTTCCTAGTTAACACATTGTATACATTACATGCCCAAAATACAAAGACTAAAATCTATGGCATAAATTATATACAAGATGTTCTAAAAAATAAGAACTAGATCAACAATTATCTCAAAATAATCTTCACAACGGAAGTCTTGCCATCCCAAAAAGCCAAGATAAGTAAGGATAGTCATACGACCTTATCCTTACCCTTCGCGGAACCTGAAGCACCTGTAATATAATCAACAACATGGGGTGAGATATTAAATCTCAGTGAGTTCCCTATCTTATAGATTCTCTCGGCTTTACAAGGTTCTATCATCCTAACCCACATCAAAAGGGAAGGGAAATGACCTTGAGTACAAACTCTTACACTATATGGAAACATGTCCTGAGTTCAACAACTCAAATATATCATTAATTGGTACACATACCAAGGTATCTTTCCCCGGCCAACCCTACAAGAGAGTTCAACTCAGGTCACGGATCCTTAAAAGCGTAGACATTCATCCCCTGCCAGCTCCTCCAAAGATTTATGGACACGGGTCCCGAAAGCTATCATAGATAACTTTTCCCGGCCAGCCTACTCAATAGTCCCTTCAACACAGGTCACGGTTACCTACTCATGGTACTTTTCCCGACCAACCTACACAAGAGGTTATGGACACGGGTCACTAATACCACCCACTAAGTAACTTTCTCCAGCCAGCCTACACAAGAGGCCCTACAACACGGGTCATGGTCACTTACTTAATAAACATTTTCCCCGACCAGCCCACACAAGAGGTTATGGACACGGGTCACAATTATTTATTAAGGGATAAAACGGTTCCGATTACGTGATTTCACACACTAACGTGATTATATTCGACAATCACAAGGCCACATTTGCCTTTATGCTTCTTTGGCCTTTTCTCATAACCACAATGGTTCACAAATATTCCATACTAGTGTTTCACTCTCTTCTAGACCAATACTCGTCACGGATGCACCTTTTTATAACGAATGCACGAGCATAGCCATCTAGAGTTTTTATCAGTTTCTAGTCAACACTAAGACACAACCTTAAACTATATCATTTATTTTGGGGTAAGGTTTCCTCACTCTTCCTAATTCATTTTAAGCATGCATATTCAATTAAACATACATAATGACACATAGAAAGATATAGCATGTTTAACAGCAATAGAATAGGTAAACATAATGCAATTATATGACGGAATCACACATAACAACTTATCACAAAGTTACACAATTCTTAGGTTCCCCTGATTTATTTAATCGAGCAACAAAACTAATGTTTTTCACTTCCATTAGGTAGAGTATTTCCATAGCTCTCCATCGGTACCAAGAACGCCTTGATCAGAGTCACGGTTCACAAGTTATGAAGGAAACAAAATGAGAAAATCGGTCATGTTCGCTAGGCGAATCTCCAGGCGAGCATTCGCCTTCCCCTTCACCTTGCGAACTCTTGGCGAACAGAACAGAATGAAAAGGACACAAAGTTCGCAAAGCGAACTCCAGGTGAGCATTCGCCTTGGTTCGCTAAGCGAACCCGCGAATCCCAGAATTCTCAGCAGCGTTAAAACAGGTCATTTGGGGCCAAATCTCTCATTTCTTCACCCAAACCACTTCCAACTCATATTTCTATCAACCCCAATCATAACCCGACTATATTACCCGACTATTTCCACATTTAAACCATTAGAAACATCGATTGCATATTATCATTCACAAAATAATATTTCTAACCTAACTCTATCATTTCCAAACTTCTAAAACAAAAGTTCTAACTAGAACCCACCTCAATACAAGATGTTGATGAAGATGGGGAGATGATTTGATGAAGAATAGACAATGATTCTTGCTCTTGAGCTTCTAGGGTTTGCTTCTCCTTCTTTCTCCCTTCTCTAACTTCTCTCTCTCTCTCTCTCTCAAATATTACTAAGTTTGGAAAAGGAGGAAAATAAATGATATAGAGAAATTTAATTAGATAGTAACACTACTAAAAGTCCAAAAAGTCTCTATAGAACCAAAAGTTAAAACCTCAGAGTCAGAAAATATTAATTTGATCTGCTCTGAGCTCATCTGTTTACTCGAATTATCTTAACCGATAATTTCTCAGAGTACACCGAAACCCAGTTGACCATACTTAATATTATCCTAAGGCCCTTCATATGCCCCTCTCTAACAGACTGACTCCAGCTATTTGCCCCTGTGTTCATGAAGCATTCATCTTTAGTGAGGCAATTCAGGAATTTGAACATGTCTGCTCTTCTCTTCCACTGCTCAGGAATGGTTATTCTGATGGGGTTATGGTTTGATATGTTTGGAGCCAGGGACTCTACCACTGCATCATGATATTTCTGGTACCAAATAGCATTTCTAATTACCCTGTCAATTCTTGAATGTATTATTCCTGAAGTATGCTTGTTTGTCCAGGTGTAATATGCTCCATTTGTGGTGGCTTCATATAGTCCAGCAGTTTGCATCATGTCTCTTAGGTCTCTATATTCAGCCACCACAACATCCTTGCCACCAATTTTGTCTTTACTGGATAGCACGTTGTTATAGTCTCCAATAACTATCCAAGGACCTGATGTCTGAACCCCAATAACCTCTATTTCCCTCCACAGAGTTCTCCTTTGCTCTAATTGATTAAAGGCATATATGACAGTGACTGTTTGACACATTGTTTGATCCATTGCATAAACCTCCAGGTGGATGTATTGAGCATGAGTTTTGATTACCTTAATAGTAACTTTAGGTTGCCACACAATCCATATTCTTCTATTGTGGTGGTTGTCATTAGTTGTCAACAAAGTTCCAGTGTTTTCCAAAGGTTTGCCTTATTCTACCTGCATTATTTCTCTTGATTCTAGTTTCCAACAAGGCACATATTGGTACATTGAAAGTAGAGATATAGGAGCCTATCTCTCTGTTTCGTGCGTCCTTATTCATGCCCCTAGCATAGATCCTCCTCCCCCCCATTAGAACATTCTCCAATTCTTAATGGGGTAAACGAGTTTTGGTAATCCACTATATCATTATTTCTGACAGGGGTTCCTTCTCTCTTTATTCTTTCCACTGTAGTAGGTTTTGTGACAAGGGTTCATCCTGTTTCTGATTTGTCTTGGTTTGGGGTGTGGTTTTGTTGGCACATGGACTATTTTGCTTGTGTGTTCTCGTTGTTTAGCTCTGTTGCCTCTACCTGTTTCAAATTCTGTGTAGTTTTGCTTAGTTTCCCTTTTGATTCCACCTGTTTCCACACTTTCGTGGTCTTAGTTTGTTGCTTAGATTGGTCACAATCATGCCCTGTTTTCAACCACCGTTGGCAAAACATTGGCCGCCATTCATATTCCACTCTTTGTTCCAAGAGTTTCCCATTATGATCCTTGATGTTAATCTTATCTCTAGCTTTTTGTGTAATGTCCACCTCTATAAGCACACGAGCATAAGAAATACGCAATTTTTTTGCAGTGCATTCATCTGTTGTCACTGATTTCCCTATTACGCTTGCTATCTTTGACAGGCTTTTCTCCCCCCATAAATGAAGTGGTAGGTTTGGGAAAGTGACCCACAGCGAGAGGACAGGCAATAAATCCTCTTTCATCTCAAAACCTGGTGTCCATTCTCTTATGAATATTGGTTTCCCGTATATGAAGTAGGGCCCTTGTGCCATAACTTGTTGTCGGTCATGTTCCTTTTAGAATCTAATAATAAAGTACCCCCTGGTCGTTGTAATATAGATCCGGCAGTGAAACGAAACGCCACGTATTTTCCATGAACCTCTTGACTGCGTTCATTGACAACGAATCTCCTAACGCAAATAGGATCATCGCATCTTTCCAGAATGTTAATTCGTCTTCAACATCTGTGTCTTCAATTTGAATTTCAAGAGCCTCATCTATGATATCAGGTGCCACAAATTCAATTGGCATACCTCTATTCAGTGTTCTGTTTCCCTTTATGGCGTCCACCCACGACCTTGCCTTTTGTTCTTCATCTTTATTTTGTTGTTCTTCATTAGCTTTATCTCCTTCAGGGGATGTTTGGTCCGCCGAGTCCTCTGTACGCTTCTCCTTAGGTTGCATCGTGTTGGTTGGTTCTGGTATTATGTTGTTTGAGGCCTGTTTCGTTTCCTCCTCCATGATTGTCTCTGTGCTGGCTTGTGTTATAATGGTCCTTACTGCTCCTTTCCGTTGCGCCGCCACTTGAGTCCGCGGCCGGCCGACACCACGCTTTCCCATGGTTTTTTTTTCAAAACCCTAGCAGAGCAGGAACCTTTTTATTTAATATTAATTTTTTTTAATTAATTATTATTTATTATAAATTTTGTATATCTATAAATGGTTAGTAGACTATTTTTTATCCAAATCTATTAGTTATTTTTTATACAAAAGTAATGAATTTTTTTAATTATTATTATTTATAAAAATATTTTTGACTATTTTTTAGCCATTGAAAAATGAGGATAATTAGTTATTTATTTGGTAAAAGAATAATAATTATTTTTAAAGTTTTTTTTTAGATTTTAATTATTAATGATTTATTATTATTTTTTTGATAGAAATAGTAGGGTAATTATTATTAGGCTTAATGCATATTTTCATCCTTTAACTTTATTTAAGATTGCACTTTGGTCCCTTACTTAATAAACGTTATGTTTTAATCCATCAAAGACTATTCTGTTAATTAATTTAGTCCATTCTGATAACTTTTAACTTTAAAAATATTTTGTGAGACAATATTGATGAGTGTGTACCCTAAACTTTATTTTTATTTTTTATAATTTTAACCATTTGATCTTTCTGATGAATTTTACACCTTTGAATTTTGAGGTTCTATAAATTATAATGGTACACCATCAACATCTAATATTTTTTTACCTATGTTCATCTTCATCACCATCTTCATTAATATTCATCTAAATCCCAGAAAAATTCCAAAAAAAAATAAAATTCCAAAATCCCTTAATATCAATTCTTAGATACAAACAAATTATTGACATTAAACTGCGTATTTTTCTATTTCCGTTTCATCTTCATCCATACTAAACCTTTGCTTTAAACTATCACCAATTTTTTTCCAAAGTGTTTCATCTTCATCCATAATGAACCTTTGCTTTAAACTATCACCAATTTTTTTCCAAAGTGTCATTGAATCTCTATTTGTGCAGAAGAAAAGTAATTAATAGATAGCTCTAAAAAGTTGAAATTCTTCAGCATAGTAAATCACAAAAGTTTACTCTTTTAAATATTATTTATATAAACGAGTCTTTCCTAAATAAAGTTTAAAGGGAAAATCTAAAATAATCTAATTATAAGAAATCATCTTAAACCAAAGCATCCCCAAAACCTACCATATAATCAATCTTTGACACTTTTGCAAAATCAAAACAAAGGGAAGCATAGCATAAAATATTCACTATTTAAATGGATTTGTCTTTCCAATCACATGTTGGTATTCCTATTTGTCTTCTCTTTCCAGAAAGATGAAAGGGTGTGTTTGAAAAGGAAAAGGAAATTATCTAAGCTTTAATTAAAACGTCAATTAAATTGTGAGTGTCATGAATTAACCACAATTTGAGAATTCCTGCAGCAAAACTTTAAGCAAATAATAGAAATACAAATTAGGGATTCTTGCAAATGAAAACTTAAAGGACGTTGAAAAAGAGTTTTGGTGATGAATTTTGCAAATTCATTTCACCATAAAAAGGAATTCAACAAGAGTTCGGTGATGGTTATCTTCATTATTTGAGTGATTGAGTGTTGTTAAGATTCTAATGCTTTTAAATGTTTAAATGTTCTGTTTTTATAGATTAATTGCCTTTTCTTTGTTGGTTTTTGGAATTAAAATCATAAAAATTTAGATTTGTTGGTGTTTGAAATTTAATTTTTTCTAGAATTTTTCTGGAATTTGAAGATTAATGGAGATAGTGGTGAAGATGAAAATTAAGAAGGGGAAGAAGATGAAGATAGGTAAAAAAAAATTAGACGTTAATGGTGTATATTTATAATTAATAGACCATCAAAGATCAAAGGTGTAAAATTTTTTTAAAAGATCATATGGTTATAATTAAAATATAATAAAGTCTATGGTAGACACTCAAAAATATTGTTTCACCTAAGATATTTATAGTTAACAGTTGATCGTACCTGGATCAGACATTTGTTCAGTGGCCAGCAAAGTCATATGGACTTCAGCTCCGGTGATGATGATACGGCGGGGGGAGGGGGTGTACCTGCAAGGTACTCCGACGCTCAAGTAAGAAAGGGAGTAAGCAAGTACAGAAAAACAGGTGAGAGTTAGAATATGTTGTGTAACCTGACCCTCTCAAGTGAGAGGGTATTTATAGAGAGCCCCCAGTGCGGGGCCAACGGTTACTTGCATTGGGCTGGATTGTCAGGCCCAATCCAAGTAACTGCCAGGGCTTACGTGGCGTAGTGAAGACCAGCACATGGTCTTCGCCCTGGTGTAACGGTCCATAAATCTCCGTAAGTAGGGCAGACCGATTCCTTCGGGAATGGGAAGTTACAAGAGAACGTGATATCGCGGGGAGGAGCATGTAGGTGTCGAGGAGAGGTGTGTCCACGAGCTATACGCCTCTGCCCGATGGTCTTCTACCCTGCGTGTACGATGTCTGAGGGGACTGGCACGTGCCCGACACGGAGGTGGCTTTTGACCTCGTTGCGCCTTCGTTGGTCATTGGGCTTGGGCCTGCCCGACCGTAGGGCAGGCGCTGGCCAAGTCCGGAACAGGAGCCCCCCAAGTCGTTATTCTGAGGTGTCATAGTAATGACTTAAGGGCCAGTAATATGTCGAGGACGTATCCCGTCGGGGAAGGGATTCTAGACAAGGAGTGGTCGGTCAAACGGGGGGAAATAAATCACTCCGCTCGGGCTAGGCTGGTCGCGGATGAGCGTCGTCGCGGGGATACGAGAATTTTGAATCGAGGAGAACAGAAGGACGCTTGTTGGGGAATGAAGAGACATGCGTGGGAGAGCGTGTGCCACATGTCGCATCTCATCATTTCCTAGGGCGGCTACGCTAGGGTAGCGTAATCGATTGTTTAGGAGCCCTCGAGGCTCGTGAGACCTTTATAAATAGGGGCCATCTCGTTTCATTTCCATTTTCGCTCTCCCTCTGCTTAGACTTTGCCTTCTTTCGTTCTCTCTTCAACCGCCGTTCGCGGCCGCTGACAGCCGCACCGGAACCCTACCGGAAGCACCTTCGAAGTAAGTTTCTCTCTTTTTTCCTCTTTTGCTTGCATTTGTAGGGTGAATCTATGGTGAACTGATGAAGTTCCCATGGAAATCATGAAATATTCGGCGAAAACGGTGGAATTTCCTAGTTTACCTCGTTGAATCTCGTGGGGAGAGACGATGAAATCCCCGAGGACATGAAGAATGTCCCGGGTCGTGAGATGAACATCTCTCAGTTCTTTTGTTGAGTCTCCCGGGGATAACTGACGAAATCCTCGGGGACACAAAGAATGTCACGGGGACGTGGGTCGAATATCTCGGGGTCCCGCCCAACGCCGCTCCCCGCAGACCTGAGGATGGTCGCGGGTTTGCGTTTCCCGACGTTCCTTCCTCGCCCTTTCACTTGATCAGCGGTGGAGGGGTGGATTTGATATGGGTCATCGAATTCACCATTTCCTTCTGCTTTTCAGGTAAATGGACATATTGCAAGTGGCCGAGGGATCTTTAGATACTTACGACGAGCCCGACTCACCTATGGCGGAGACAACTAGCGCCGGGGAGAGGTTGCCCGATAAGTGGGCCTGCGAGGAGGCCGTAAACATGATCTCCCAGTTTGTCGACGGGGACGAGGCCGACATATTTTGCACCGTCGAGCACCGTCTAGTGGATTCTGCGAAGACGTGGAACGTGTTCAGGCCTTTGCCACATCATCGAATATGTTCGACATACAGCAGGATGCGGTTTCCCGTATACGAGTTCATGTTCGACGAGGCGGGGTGGCGTTTGCCCTTCACGGATTTTCAACAGTCAGTGTTTGTCTGGCTGTGTTTGGCCCCTTCTCAGCTCCACCCCAACTCTCTCGCTTTCATCAGGGCTTTCGAGCTCGTGTACAAATACCTGAAGATCGGGGCGACTGTGCCCCTATTTTTTTGTATTTTCCATCTTCAACGGCAGACCGTCGACGGCAAGCATGGCTGGGTGTCCTTCAAGCAGGTGAGTAGCCTGTTTCACACTTATATAGACTTTGTGCGAGATTTCAAGTACCGGTACTACCTCGTGAGGCCGGTCACACTTGAGGCCATAAATTCAGTGTACCATCGGGTCATCGAAGAAGTAGATGGGCGACGAGAGGAGGCCCTTGTGCCCAGGTTCCCGTTGTTCTGGACTCAAGAACACCTCAAGAGGGGAACGGACAGCTATATTGTCAGCCCTGGTAAACTCTGTGAAGGCGATCGCTTGGCTCACGAGGCCAAAGTCAAGTTCGTCGGTGGGATTAACAAAGCCAAGTTCGTGACGCCGAACGGTGACTTCCTTCTAGGCGATGACGGGGAGGTCTTAATGAAGCGTCGATTGATCAACACTAGGGCTCTCCTCGAGACGTTTTCTGACGAGGAGGCTCTCGAGCTGTTAGGTGGGGTGGCCTCCCCGACCTGCTTTTCCCTTCGTCCTACTTTTCGAATTACTGACCTCTTTGTTTTCTGTGCAGGTAAGATGTCGAGTGCTGAGGAGCGTCTCAAGAAACTGTAAAACACCCGAGCTTCGAGAAAGGGTCGGGTCGAACAACTCCGAGCACAGCATCCTGCCACGACTTCAGTGCCCACGGATTCTTCGACCTCCCCCTAAGGGAGTCAGTCTCCCAGTAGCCAAGGGTCTCCGAAACGGCAACGCACAGACGGGCAGGTGGACGTCGATCTGACGGTTGAGAACAGTCCTCCCTCTGAGAAGTTCATACTTCCTCCTTGTCATTTGAGGCCCCACTTCTTCTCGGGTGCCAACTCTCCAGGTATCCCTGGCAGCAGGGATACCTGGAGAGTTGGCACCCGAGAAGAAGTGGGGCCTTAAATGACAAGGAGGAAGTATGAACTTCTCAGAGGGAGGATTGTTCTCAACCGTCAGATCGACGTCCACCTGCCCGTTTGTGCGCTTCCGTTTCGGAGACCCTTGGCTACTGGGAGACGGACTTCCTTGGGGAGAGGTCAAAGAATCCGTGGGCACTGAAGTCGTGGCAGGATCCTGTGCTCGGAGCTGTTCGACCTGACCCTTTTTCGAAGCTCGGTTGCTTTTCAGTTTCTTGAGACGCTCCTCAGCACTCGACATCTTACCTGCACAGAAAACAAAGAGGTCAGTAATTCGAAAAGTAGGACGAAGGGAAAACTAGGCCGGGGAGGCCACCCCATCTAACAGCTCGAGAGCCTCCTCGTCAAAAAATGTCTCGAGGAGAGCCCTAGTGTTGATCAGTCGACGTTTCAGTAAGACCTCCCCGTCGTCGCCCAGAAGGAAGTCCCCGTTCGGCGTCACGAACTTGGCTTTGTTAAACCCACTGACGAACTTGACTTTGGCCTCGTGAGCCAAGCGATCCCATTCACAGAGTTTACCAGGGCTGACAATGTAGCAGTCTGTTCCCTTCTTGAAGTGTTCTTCAGTCCAGAACAACGGGAACCTCGGCACAAGTGCCTCCTCTCACCGCCCATCTACTTCTTCGACGACCCGATGGTACACTGAATTTATGGCCTCAAGTGTGACCGACCTTACAAGGTAATATCGGTACTTGAAATCTCGCACAGAGTCTATATAAGTGTGAAACAGGCTGCTCACCTTCTTGAAAGACACCCAGCCATGCTTACCGTCGACGGCCTGCCGTTGAAGATGGAAAATGCGAAAAAATAGGGGCACGGTCGCCCCGACCTTTAGGTATTTGCACACGAGCTCGAAAGCCCTGATGAAAGCGAGAGAGTTGGGGTGGAGCTGAGAAGGGGCCAAATGCAGCCAGACAAACACTCACTGTTGGAAATCCATGAAAGGCAAACGCCACCCCGCCTCGTCGAACATTAACTCGTATACGGGAAACCGCATCCCGCTGTATGTCGAGCATATTCGATGATGTGGCTTCGGCCTGAACACGTTCCACGTCTTCGCAGAACCCACTAGACGGTGCTCGACGGTGCAAAATATGTCGGCCTCGTCCCCGTCGACAAACTGGGATATCATGTTTACGGCCTCCTCGCAAGCCCAGTCATCGGGCGACCTCTCCCCGGTGCTGGTTATCTCCGCCATAGGTGAGTCGGGCTCGTCGTAAGTATCTAAAGATCCATCGGCCACTTGCAGTACGTCCATTTACCTGAAAAGCAGAAGGAAATGGTGAATTCGATGACCCATATCAAATCCACCCCTCCACCGCTGATCAAGTGAAAGGGCGAGGAAGGAACGTCGGGAAACGCGAACCCGCGACCATCCTCAGGTCCGCGGGGAGCGGCGTTGGGCGGGACCCCGAGATATTCGACCCATGTCCCCGTGACATTCTTCGTTTCCCCGGGGATTTCATCATTTATCCTCGAGAGATTCAGCAAAAGAACTGAGAGATGTTCATCTCACGACCCTGAGACATTCTTCATGTCCTCGTGGATTTCATCGTCTCTCCCTGTGAGATTCAACGAATAAACTATGAAATTTCGCCGAATATTTCGTGATCTCCGTGGCAACTTCATCAGTTCACCATAGATTCACCCTACAAATGCAAATAAAAGAGGAGAAAAGAGAGAAACTTACTTCAAATGTACTTCCGGTAGGGTTCCGGTGCGGCTGTCGGCGGCGGCGAACGGTGGTTAAAGAGAGAACGAAAGAAGGCAAAGTCTGAGCAAAGGGAGAGCGAAAATGGAAATGAAACGAGATGGCCTCTATTTATAAGGGTCTCACGAGCCTCGAGGGCTCTTAGGCAAACGATTACGCTACCCTAGCGTAGCCGCCCTAGGCAAAGATGAGATGTGACACGTGGCATACGCTCTCCCACGCATGTCTCTTCATTCCTCAACACGCGTCCTTCTGTTCTCCTTGGTTCAAACTTCTCGTATCCCCGCAACGTCGCCAAACCTCAACCAGACTAGCGCGAGCAATTTGACTTATTTCTGCCTGGTTGACCAACCGCCCCCCGTTCAAAATCCCGTCCTCGACGGGATGCTTCCTCGACATGGTGCTTATCCTTAAGTCATTACTCTGACACCTCAGAGCAACGACTTGGGGGGCTCCTATTCTGGACTGGGTCAGCGCCTGCCCTGCTGTCGGGCAGGCCCAAGCCCAATGGCCATCGGAAGCCCAACAAGGCCAAAGCCACTTCTGTGTCGGGCACGTGCCAGTCCTCTTGGACGTCGGGCACGCGACGTAAAGATTGTCGGACAGAAGCATATGGTCTACGGACACACCTTTCTCCGACACCCACGTGCTCCTCCCCGAGAGGGCACATTCTCTTGTAACTTCCCACTCCCGAAAGAATCGGTCTGCCCTGCTTTCGGAGATTTCGGGACCGTTACACCAAGGCAAAGACCACGTGCTGGTCTTCACTACGCCACGTAAGCCCTGACAGTTGCTTGGATTGGGCCTTGTCATCCAGCCCAATGCAAGTAATCGTTGGCCCCACGTTGGGGACTCTCTATAAATACCCTCTCACTTGAGAGGGTCAGGTTACACAAGCTCATACACTCTAACCTTTTTCTGTACTTGCTTTTACTTTTGACATTTGCCTTACTTGAGCGTCGGAGTACCTTGCAGGTACACCCCCCCCCCCCCGGCCGTCTCACCATCACCGGAGCTGAGGATTCACGACGTTGTTGGCCACCGTTCTCTTGTCTGATCCATGTACGATCAGATACCAAACTATAGTAGTCAGAAAAACAAAATTTAAATAGCAATAAGATTAAACACATTAGCAATAAAAATTAGTACACAAAGTAGGAAAAAAAAATCAGAGCTTACCCGAGTACGATTAGTCCCCGCATCGGATTTTGGAGGCCAAGCCAAGTGCCATTTATTTCATCCCTTTTCCTTTGAACTACTCTTTCTCTCAGACCAAAAATAGCGAAATAAACTTATAAAATCAACAAGTTCTTTGCAACAAAGGAAATTTGTGTATGCTAAAATGTTCAAACATATAATAATTATCGTAGATAACAGGGTTAATTTCATGAAAAGGCTAAAATGTTCAAACCTGTAATAACACTCCTCTTCACAACTTCATAATATTCATCTTTTTTTTTTTGACAGTATGCAACATAAACATTGATGAGAAGGTTTCAGTGGATAAAAAGAAAAATAAATGTCAGATTGTGAGAGAGGGGAAGGAGACAAAGAGGTTAAGGAAGAAGAATGAAAAAAATACCTTTTACAGTATACGTTAAGCTGACATGATATTGGCTTCTTAATCAATGATACGTGGAATAAGAAAAAAAAAACTTAGAAGAAGAAATAATCAAATATTGTGGAGTGCAAAAGCCGTATATTTTGTTTTATCAATTTAGAGGAATTATTGACAATTACCCTAATCATGAAATGACACTTAATGTAATTTTGTGTACTGCAAATGACCATTAGGTCTTTGAAAAATTGATTAAGAATGAATTTAAAAGGTTAATCATGTAATTATGTTGGCTATTTCATTTCTTATATCAATAATAGATATCACCACAAAAATACTAATTTTTTTATTGTTGTTCTGGTGTAGGACTTCTCCTTTTCAAATTTGAGAGTTTGATTTCAATTCGATAGAAATGACATTTTTAAATCATTTTTATAAGTATTATGCTATCACTAATATGTAATTAAAATTATTATTGTTTTAAAAATTGATTTTTTAAGAAATTAATTTTTTATATTTAAAATAAACTTTAATATTAAAAAATCAATTTAAAAAAACAAATAATTCAGTTAATACCACTATTAATATGGTTATCTATAATCTATAATCTATAATATATATAAAGGGAAAACTTGATTTTGGAGTAGCCTATTTTTGTTTCAATTATACTTTTTTTAGTTTTTATTTTAAATCTCAATATCTCTTTTACTAACCGTTATATGGCGGTTTGCACACTTATTTCATTCCATTTTTTAAAAAAATAATTTAAACTAAAATAAAAAATAAACATTAAAAAAATATTGTTAATATTTTTACTCGCCTGCACATTATAAAAGCGGACAGACGGGCACGAAAGTGTCCGTCTGGATGCTAGTGGTTAGTTTATTGCAATTCGGTTTAATAGATGTAAGTTCAATTAACTACGGTTCAATTTAGTTATTGAATTGATTAACAAATTATAGTTCGGTTCATAAATTAGAGAGAACGCATCAGTTATTTATTTAACCGCGGTCCAATTCGATTTTGATTTTATAGATTTTTACTGGGACAATCTTCTTATTACTAAGTATTTTGGTAATTTTTTTGTTATTGATAAAAAAGGAGAAACTATTTTGTGAAACCAAAATTTATTATATAGAGTGATGTAGAATATTACTTGGTTTTTTGGTAATTTTTTGTTATCGATCAAAAGAGAGACTATTGTGAAACTAATTAATGGTATAATAAAGTATCAATATAATAAAATAGATTTGTATTACATTGGTTGGTTGAAGTATTATCAAGAAATCGTATCAATAGTTCGAGAAGTTTGATTTGTGAGGATTAAATATGTATATAATCACTACACACCTGTTAAACATGCAAAGTCCTAAAAATGCGATGTGTTAAACATGAAAATATTTTTAAAAAAACTAGTAACAAACTCGTGCTTACATACGAGATATGTTTTTGGGTGGGATATGATTTTGGACGTGTATTTGTTGGCAAACTATAATAAAAATAGAAAGTTGAAAAAAGAATAAACTTAAAAATAATAGTAAATTTAAATTGAAATAATAATACAAGTAGAAGATAAAAAGTAAACAACAATATCAATAATAATATAATTAAAAAAACTATTAAAATTTGTATTAGATAAATTAATTGTTTAAGTTTTTTAACAACTAAGACAATTATGTTATAAGAGAGAATACAATTTTTAAATATCTACTCAATCTTTTTTAATAAGCTCACTTAATTTTTTTCACATATTTGAAAAAAATGGTTGATAAATTTCTCTTACTCAATATTTAGATCAGTAGTAAATTGATCTTGTTTATAACAATAGTAATATAAAAATATTTTAATCATCAATATATTTTCTTCATATATAAATATTATTTTTATTTTGACATTATTTATAAATATATTTAAATCAATAGTAAAGTTTTTTCTGTATATAAAAATATTATTTTTGTTTTAACAATATTAATAATTATATTTGAATCAATAGTAAAGTTGTTCCAGTTTATAACAATAGTATTTTCTCCCCTATATAAAAATATATTAATCAACAATGTATTTTTTCTAGTATATAAATATTAATTTTGTTTTGATAGTATTTGTAAAAATATTTGAATCAATAACAAAGTTGTTTCCGTATATAAATATTTGAATCAAAATATTGGTTTTGTTTTGAAAATATTTATAAAAATATTTGAATCAATAGTAGAGTTGTTCTCGTTTATAACAATAATTAAATTAGTAAAATTGTTCAACTAAAACAAAGATTTTAGGAGAGAAAACAATTTTAAAATATACTGTTCTGGACTGGGCCGAGGCTGCCCAACAGTCGAGCAGGCCCAACCCATACTGCCTAGGGGAGGCCCAATAAAGCAAGGTCCTTCTGCGGACACGCGACTGCCACGTGCTTGTCACAGTCTCGCCGGGCACTCAGGTAGTGTCGGGCACGCTGGGCAATATGAGTCGAGGACGTCCCACCTCGCGCGAGATCCGACTCCTCGACAAGCTAGTTTCTCCCCCCGCGAGCATGCTACGCGTCCCTCCTCGAAGGACACTATCCCTCCCCGCGAGGCCTGCCTTTCCTACGGGCTTCACATCTCCTCGACACATAAGGCTCCTCCCCCGCGAGGAGCACCCAATGGTCCACTCCGCGTGGACACGTTCCAAGTAACCTCCCACTTCCGAAAGATTCGGTCTGCCCTACTTCCGGAAGTCTAGGAGCAGTTACTCTAGGGCGAAGACCACGCGCTGGTTTTCACTACTACACGTAAGCCCTAGCAGTTACTTGGAGTGGGCCTAGTTGATCCAGCCCATTGCAGGTAACCGTTGGCCCCGCGCTGGGGGCTCTCTATAAATACCCTCTCATTTGAGAGGGTAAGGTTAGACACTTTCTTCCTACCATTCTCTTTCTGTATTTGCTGATATTATGTACACTCTCTCACTTGAACGTCAGAGTACCCTGCAGGTACACACCCCCCCCCCCCCCCCCCGGCCGTCTCTCACCATCACCGGAGCTACTGTTCCAGACGCCGTTGGCCACTACCTCTGTCTGATCCAGGTACGATCTTATACATTCAATCTTTTTTTAATAAGTTCTCTTAGTTTTTTTCACATATTTGAAAAATATAGTCGATAAATTTCTATAAAGAGAAAACAATTTTATAAAAAATAGATGAAAAAAAAAACATAAGAGAAAATAGAAAGAGAAAAAAAAAATAAAGCAGAAAGAAGATAAAAAAAAGTGACTTCTTTTAATTTGTTATTTTACTCTATTTTTCTATTTTCTAATTGACATCCAACCATAAATCTACCATAAAAGAAGATATTCTAACATAATGGTGCCAATAAAAGAAATTAAAAATAAAATCTAACATTAATAAGATAAATATCATCTGTTCTCCTTAATGCGGTTAAGTTAAGAACTGCAGTATAAGATACTAAGGAGAAAGTACTATATTTATGATGAAAATACAACACAACATCAACTCAACCATAAACATAGAAGATATTCCAAAGTTTACATGTAAGCGCCACAAAACATATAAAGCATTTCTTCCGGCAATGTCAACTAAATATGAAATACTAAATATGAAATAATGACATACACTGTTGACTTTATCATAATTTATTAATTCTGAATCTACTATACTACCCATATACTACCCAAATATATAGTAAAGCGTGATTTCAAAAATATATAAATTAACCTCTAAATAAAATAATCTATGGAAGGTGACATTCCAAACTTCTCGGATTTCTCCGGGAATTCCACTGGATATTGAACAGTCTGCAAAAGAGAGAAACAATATTAAAACCAGAAGCTGATGAATACATCTCAATATCACTTGTAAACCTCTCTAAGGATTCTCTTTATGAATTTACATACATAAAGATAATTATACAACAATATTTTTCATTTGAATTAAGGTAAAATGCCTTTTCACTTTGAATGAAAAACCGTTAACTACAGCAATGGTCGTCAAATACCAGTAGACTGGGTTTCAAGAAACACGTAAGCCTATCACTTAAATCATTGGTCACATTTCTATTGTATTTTATTCTGTTATACAACAGACAAGACATGACAAAACAATAACCGTTTTATGAAATGTTTCCAATGCATTCTATTCTATTGAAGAACAATTTTTTTTACTCAATTGCAGAACAACCAAATCAACAGAGGAAGATTCCACTGGAAACTTGCCTGAAGTTTATAATAAATAGATGTCAAAAATTGGTACCTTGGCTATAATAAAAGACCAAATATGCACAGCAAAGTGGAAAATCGTGCATTTGAAAGAGAAATAGTAGCTTCCCTCTAACTTCCTCCAACACCTGTGGATTGACTCAAGACTAAAATTGATTAACACCAATAATAGGATTTGTCTTGTTGTTAGCCTTGTAACACAGAGGATTCAAACATTAAGATCAAGAAAGAAGTTCTAATTTTGAATAACAATACCAGAGTTTAAATTGCAGTCACTATTTGTCCTTACAAATTGTATCTGATATGGGACACACTACAAACACGCCGACAGCATGCTTAAGCCACAATTGAGCAGTGGTGAAATCTTTAGGTTTTTTAACTATAGGATTCATCACGTTAATTTTTGCTTGTCCCCATACAAAATTATATCCCACTGCTACAAAAATATCTTCAGTCAAAACAAATTTTGATTATATTATTACAAATTTAAAATGAAAACCACTAAATAATAAAATAGCAGGTGTATTCAAAAATGTCGTCTGTAAGGACAATGAGATAGGACAGTGATTGATTTGTCCAAAAGCAATGTGCATACAAAATTATGTAAAGAATAATAAACAAAAGGACTAACCTTCTACAGTTTAGGTGTGAAAAATGGTTTGTCAATCTCATTGTGGCCGAATCGACGATAACACACCAAGTCCACAACCACATCTGAATGGAAAGTTTGACACCACTCATCAGCAAATTCACAAGCATGAACTACTGCTTCCACAGCACCACCATTAACATTAAAGGTAGGACATTCTAAAGCTTTAGCAACATCTGTGCAATACTGTGAAGACCAACCAGACATCGGATCCATTGTAAATGCAACTTGAATGTTTAACACCATATGGATAGTCCCACCAGTAGTGTAATTTGGAAGAGCACCTAGATGCAGCGTTTCATAGACCACTCCTTAACCAACAAAACTACCATCTTCATGAAGAAAAACACCCATGTAGCTAAACTCACCCCGTGTAGGGTGATCATAAGTCTCAAGTGATTCTTAACATCACCAGTTCTAGTGTAAAGCCCAACTTCATCCTCCGGTGAGAGACCACCACTGAACTCACAAAATATCTAGCGTAGCGGCTTCCGAACTACATTACCCAAAACATTCAATCTTACTCTGTGTGCCATTCCATAATGATTGCAGGTTCATATCCAACACCAGAGAAATATTCCATAGCTTTAGAACCTTTTCCATACTACAAAAGAATTCCTTCAGAAAGTAAGTTCAATCTCTATGGGTGCTTGTGTTAATACACGTCTTATTTACATTATGACAACATGCACAACTTTATTTTAGCAGTGAGGAAAGTACCTTAGACATATCTTGATACCGATTCAAACGGCCTTTCTTATTTATCTTCATATTTTGGTCAGCCTAGCTTGTAGATCATTATTTATTCCACCATCATTGTTGCCAGTTGGTTTAGCCTGAGAAACCCTGTTCTTTGCTGCTGGTGCAACGGCAGAGGTTGATGCAGGTGTATTCAAAAATGCCATTAAACTGAAATAGATCAAAACGATTAGAACGCAAAACAAACAAAACATTGAAGATAAAGAAAACATTACAGTTGGAACCGATCAACTTGTACATCCTAATTTCATGTCCATTTTAATATATACTTACTAAATAATGAGTGTATGTACTTTTTATTTCTTGGAACATATACTTCATTTGATATGGTTTGTGCATGCATCTTGTAATAATAATTGATAAAATAAAACAGAAAGGTTCACTAATAGATTGGATTTCAAATCTATTGAAACAATTTTTTAATCTGAAAGCAGGTATACAGCTAGAAGTCTCTCTTGCTCAGACGACCGGCCGGTGAAGCAGGTTTTCTTTATTCTCTTAATGGCAACATATGTTCCTCGCCATTTTCCATGATATATCGTTTCGAAGGTACCAGAACCTAGTTGCTTCAGCTCTTCAAGATCTTCATTCATTGTGATCTACAATTCGCATCAGAAGAACAATGAAACAAATGAACGAAATTTTCACGACAGTGTTTAACCAAGACATTGAAATCTGAAAGTGTGTGAATATTGTTGAAGATACATACAATTGACCTTCAATCTAGATTTACCTAATGTTACTTTTTACTTTATTAGTTCCTATCTAAATTGTTAGATATGCAACATTAGTTCAAAAGAAAACGGACGCAAAAACCGCAAATGAAGAACAACACATGAGATTTTCTCACAGATTTCGACCAAATAAAAATCACAGCACAAAAGAAATATTGCTCAAGAAAAAAACAAACATTTTACCTGCAATATACTCATATCAAATTCTTCTAAAGAAGTATCAAGAGGAGGAGGTAGACTCTATATCTGACTCGCAGGGTATAGTGGAAATGTTCAGCTCCAAACCACTGAAAAATATGCATGAGTGAATTGGATCACATAGTTGGAGAGAAATCAGCACCAAAAATTTGACAGGAACAAAAACTCGTTAAAGAGTTATGAAACTGGGTTGGAAAACAGGCTGCAATTTGCAAAGTTGAATGTTGTTGGAGGTGGAAGAAGACAGATATGATTCACCACATAGAGGCAGCATGCAGAAAGGGTTTCAAATGCGCCTCCACGGGGCTGGGAAAAGTTTTTGTGAGCCACTCAAATGCGCCTCCACGGGGCTGGGATAAGTTTTTGTGAGCCACTTCAAGTCATGCTTGAGAGCACATGAAAGGTCTGATCAGGAGGCCAGTTCTAGTGATCGGGATAGGCCAGTTCTAGCGGTGGGGTTGGTTGTCGAAAATGTCACCAAAATAAGCGGAAGCAGATGCTGGTGGCTTTTTCAAAGGCGCCTGATGGCTGACAGAAAGGCAAACACCAATACAAAGACGCTAACCATATTTTCAACAGTTATAAATATTGGAATTCTGAGAGCAAGGTTAAAAGATTCTTAAAATGACTATCAACTTTAAGAATAACGCACTACACTCTAAATCCAAAAGCTGAAAAGGACTACACTCTAAAATCCAAAAGCTGAAAAGCACTACACTCTAAAATAATGCAATCAGTCATTCATGAGAAACGCATATAATTTTTTCATTGCCTTGTCTACACTGATAGTTCATCATATATGAATGAAAGTGTTCTAAACGAATGTCCCACCGATCAATATTGTGAGAATAAACGGAACTGTAAAAGGTACCTATTGGCTTCAGAAACTGACAGTCTCCATAGAGCACCAGCAGTCCTCTCTTGAAGTCCGGGGGAAGCATTACAACAAGATTGGGCGAGAGCAACCTGCATAAACCACAATGCAAAACCATAAAAATGATGAACATATTAGTCTCTCCAAAGTTAAATTTTATTGTAAACAAATTGCATGAGATCCATAAAAAGATTTATTTTCTATGGGGCACAAAATATACCAAAGTTTGAACTCCACCAGCTGCTACAAAGGCTTCTTAATTTCTATCGTCAGATGACAAATTCCAAAGTGCACCAGCAGCTTCTTACCTATAGAAATATGACAAAATGTCAAATCAATAATTACAGGTACAAGAGTACAAGGTGAAATTGACATTGTTCGGAAACCTTTGTTTCAAATTTTAAGATCATTAATAAAAAATGTTTTGTTATCCAATGTGTGTTATTCTTTTTGTAGTTTATGGAAAATGGTAACTAAAAACCTGTTAAAAATGATTTTCATTTTTTGCATATCGCTTTCGCATTTATCTGTCTTTTCTAAATCAAAGCATAAATCATGTGCAGATTAATGAACAATAAACCCATTGAAAACAATGAGCATGCACCCTTTCCCAACTTTGAATTCCCTGTATTTGAAAACAATGATCATGTCATATTTGATGAGACCCAATTCCCTTTCGCCAAAATGCATACTCCTTCCACTCACACCTATGAGTTCTTAAGTGAAGGTCTACATCCTCTCTTGCACTACCACCTTCTAAATCATCCAAACCAAGATGAATTGGAACCACATACAACCGAACCACCCTAAACAACTACAACACCCTCCTCAACTACCAATCAGCTTAGCCAAAACATATTATCGCCTTACCCTTTGCCTATTAACTCGCGTCCATATCCACCTATCTCAACCGAACCCACATCTCCTCCACATGCTTTGCCGACACACTAAAAAACAAATATAAAAAATTCAAATTAAAAAAAAAAACGAATAACCAAAGTGCCAAGATAGCCAATTAATTAATATCACTATTAATATGGTTATGGTTAGTCAATTGCAATTCGGTTCCATAGATTTAAGTTCGATTAACCGCGATTCAATTCAATTATTGAACATGTTAAATAATTTATGGCTTGGTTCATAAATTAGAGAAAACGGATCGGTTATATATTTAAGCGCGGTTCAGTTCGGTTTTGATTTTATAAATTTTTTAAATAGTCCTAATGATGAGGACGGGGACGTTATTCTTATTACTAAGTATTTCTGGTAATTTTTCGTTATTGATAGAAAAGAAGAGACTATATTTTTTGAAACCAAAGTTTAGTATATAGAGTGATGTAGTAGCCTTTTTGGTAATTTTTTATTATTGATAAAAAATGAGAGACTATATTGTGAAACTAAACTAAAATTTAAAATTTAGTAGAGTGATGTAGAATTTAACTAATGGTATAATAAAGTATTAATATAATAAAATAGATTTGTATTACATTGGTTGGAGTATTGTCAAGAAGGTCGTATCATTAATATTAGTTTAGGAAGTTTGGTTTGTGAGGATTAAATATGTATGTCATCACTAGTTCGAGAAGTTTGGCTTGTGAGGATTAAGTATATATGTCATCACTATACATCTGTTAAACATGCAAAGTGCTAAAAATGTATTGTGTTAAACATGCAAAATATCAAAAAAAAAAATGTCAGAAAATCACACCATGATACGGTCAAATAAAATCATGCCAAATATTTATATTTATAAGAAAATCACAGTTAGCACTTGTGAATATAAAATTCAATGATAAGTATTTTATTTGATTGCAATACGGTTAAATATAATCATATTAAATATTCATATTTGAAAGAAAATCACATAACACCTATAATCATACCAAATAAGGAAATCTGAAAATCAAATCACAGAACACTTGTGATCATATCAAATAAGGAAACCTGAAAATCAAATCACAGTTAACACCTATGAACATTATTAACAAGTGTAAAGCTTGAAGAAATACTCCACCCGGTGGTGGTGCTCCACCAGCAGCTCCATTAAGTGGTTGTGGTGCTTCACCAGCAGCTCTATCAAGTGGTGATGGTGCTCCTGCCAATGAAAACCCACTCCTAAAAGTTTGAGACATATTTTTCCCAGACTTAACTATTTCAGTAAAGAACTTTAAAGCAACCATTAGCCAAGTTGTTAGAAAGCACCACCTCTTCCAGTGCAGGCTTCAACTTTGCAGCAATAATTTCAACCAAATGGTTTAATTAGTTGTCCGAGAAAACCGCATGTGACCCATTATCTGCCTCATCATTCTGTAACTCAGCCACATTATTCTGTAACACATTATCAGCAGGTAACTCATTCTGTATCCATTATCAACCGGTAACTCATCATCTACCGCACTAATTCCAAAGAATACATTTGAATTTTCTAAGATTAACTTGGATTTTTTAAGATATATTGAGATCAGTAACCTCTGTCGTGAAGAGGTTGGCGGCCTCTTCTTTAGATCCATATAAAGACACATTGAGTGCTGGATTAGCCGCCCTCCGCCAGTTGAAATTGACCAACAAAAAATAATCATAATCAGAGTAAATCATAAATATAGATCTGAAATTAAAATCAAATTTAATACATTTTATAAGTGCAAAATTATAAATTATAAATATAGATCTAAAATTAAAATCAAACTTAATAAATTCTATAATTACAAAAGTAGTAAGTCATAAAATATAGATTTAAAATTAAACAATCGGTAATACATTCTATAATAGATTCTAAAATCAAACTTAATTTTAGATCCATGTTTATGAATTACCGTTTGTTTAATTTCAGATCTATGTTTATTATTTACTACTTTTGCAATTATAGAATGTATTAAGTTTGATTTTAATTTTAGATTTATGTTTATGATTTACTATTTTTGCACTTATAGAATGTGTTAAGTTTGATTTTAATTTCAGATCTATATTTATGATTTATTTTGATTATGATTATTTTTGTGATTATTTTTGTAGGGCAAGCTCAACATGTTGAGGGCGCCTAATCCAACCCTCAACGTGTTGCTATACGAACCTAAAGAAGAGACTGTCAACCTCTTGACGACGGAGTCTGTTAACCTTAATATCGAATTAATCTTAGAAAATTTGAGTTGATCAAAGAAAATCCGAATGCATTCTTTGGAATTGGTGCGGCGGATGATGAGTTACTGAATGATGACGAGAATGGTGATGAGTTACCGACTAATAATGGGTTACAGAATGATGACGGGGCTAATAATGGGTCACAAAAAGTTCTCTCGAAAACAGCTTGGCTGAAATGATTGTTTCAAAGTTCTTGACTAAAATAGTTAAGCTTAGAGAAAGTATGTCTCAAGTTTTTAGGAGTGCGTTTGCATTGGCCGGAGCACCACAACCACTTGATGGAGCTGCTGCTGGAGCACCATCACCTAGTGAAGTATGACATACTTTACACTTGTTAATAATGTTCACAAGTGTTAACTGTGATTTTATTTTAATATTTCCTTATTTCATATGATCATAGGTGTTCTGTGAAATAATTTTCAGATTTCTTTATTTGATATGATCGCAAGTGTTCTGTGATTTGATTTTTAGATTTTCTTATTTTAGTATGATCACAAGTGTTATGTGATTTTTTTTCAAATATGAATATTTGGAATGATTACATTTGACCGTGTGATGGTGTTATAATCAAATGAAATACTCAACATAGAATTTTATATTCTAATGGTGTTGACCGTAATTTCCTTTCAAATATGAATATTTGGTATGATTTTATTTGACCGTGTCATGGTGTTTTAATCTCGTGTTATGACTTCTAACACATTTTTTAATATTTTGCATGTTTAACACATTGCATTTTTAGCAATTTGTATGTTTAACAGGTGTGTAGTGATGATATACCTACTTAATTCTCACAAACTAAACTTCACGAACTAATGATACAACCTTCTTGATAATACTCCAACCAATGTAATACAAATCTATTTTATTATATTGATATTTTATTATACCATTAATTAAATTCTACATCACTCACCTAGAAGGTGGGAATCTATGGAAAACTCACACTTATGTAAAGTAAATTAAACACAGGACCTAGAATATATAAGAGAACGAAATTTGAAGTTTGACGCTGCTTAAGCCATATAAAAATAGGCAGTCTATGGTCAATGAGACCTGATGGCTGGTGTTCATCAAACCACTAAAAATTTTCCATCACGTCGGTAAAAAGGGAAAAGACAACTAGCAGAAAATAGATATATCAGCACCGGACAAACAGTTGGAGAGAAATCAGCACCAAAAGTCTGTCAGGAACAAAAACTTGTTAAAGAGTTATGAAACTGGGCTGGAACACATGTTGCAATTTGCAAAGTTGAATGTTTGGAAGAAGACATATCTGATTCACCACATAGAGGCAGCATACAGAGAAAGGGTTTCAAATGCGCCTCCACGGGGCCGGGAAAAGTTTGTGGGCCACATCAAGTCATGCTTGAGAGCACATGAAAGGTCTGACCAGGAGACCAATTCTAGTGATCGGGAGAGGCCAGTTCTAGTGGCGGGGTTGTTTATCGGAAATGTCACCAAAATAAGGGGAAGTGTGGTGGCTTTTTCAAAGGCGCCTAATGGCTGACAGAAAGGCAAACACCAATACAAAGATGCTAACCATATTTTCAACCGTTATAAATATTGGAATTCTGACAGCAAGGTTAGAAGATTCTTAAAATGGCGCTATCAGTTTTAAGAATAACGCACTAAACTCTAAATCCAAAACGGAAAAGAATTACACTCTAAAATCCAAAAGATGAAAAGCATTACACTCTAAAATATTGCAATCAGTCATTAATGAGATAGACATATAATTTTCGCATTGCCTTGTCTACACTGATAGTTCATCATATATTAATGAAATTGTTCTAAACGAATGTCCCAACGATCAATATTGTGAGAATAAATGGAACTGTAAAAGGTACCTATCGGCTTTAGAAACTGACAGCCTCCATAGAGCACCAGCAGTCCTCTCTTGAAGCCCGGGGGAAGCATTAAAAC
This sequence comes from Lathyrus tuberosus, assembly GCA_022829125.1. Lineage (NCBI taxonomy): Eukaryota > Viridiplantae > Streptophyta > Magnoliopsida > Fabales > Fabaceae > Lathyrus > Lathyrus tuberosus. The sequence goes on from JALAZF010001021.1 coordinate 136,039, forward strand.
AAGATTGGGCGAGAGCAACCTGCATAAACGACAATGCAAAACCATAAAAATAATGAACATATTAGTCTCTCCAAAGTTAAATGTTATTGTAAACAAATTGCATGAGATCCATAAAAAGATTTATTTTATATGGGGCACAAAAGACAAAACATACCAAAGTTTAAACTCCACCAGCTGCTACAAAGGCTTCTCAATTTCTATCATCAGATGACAAATTCCAAAGTGCACCGGCAGCTTCTTGCCTATAGAAATATGACAAAATGTCAAATCAATAATTACAGGTACGGGAGTACAGGACAAAGAGAAGCACAAGTGGCAAAATTGTCTACCTAAAAAACATAAACTATATCAAGGGAAATCCAAAAGTAAGGCAAACCTCCACCAATGGGCTAAGTGACAAACCTCCATTGTGGTCTCAGACAAAACTTGACTCGAAACCGACCAGCAACGTTTCCAAGTCTTTTCATTTATATGTTCCTCACTCAAGCCCGATATTGTCAATTGTGGATTGCAAAAATAGTTGCTTGTTCAAATTTTGCTAGGCGACAGTGTTATAGCTATTATTTGACAAAACTTCTTACATTATAGTGCTGCTATATCCGCTATTTGACAACACCACTTAAATCATTCTTAACAATAACCAACGTAAGACCTCATCTTTCACACCTAACTTTCCAATAATTTAATCTATCCCTTAAATGTGATGAGTATACTAAGATAATCATTGACTGGATCAAGGATCCAGACCGAGGGTGCACACTAACAACAAGGGAAGCGCTACACTGAACGTGCTGTCAGGCCACCTGCATGGCGGCCGGCCACCTGTTACCGTCCAAGGAAACGGTGAAAATGGAACAAAACGGACAGATACCTCAGTTACAACTATCTCTCTCCAGAATTCTCCCTCTCAAACCCGAGTTGCTCTGCAACTCTCTGCTATCTCCGTCTCCAAACTCGCTGGAGAGGATGGTAGTTGGCCTACCGGCACCGGCGGCGCCACCTCCTCCTCCGGCAGACCACCACTACAAAACCAAAATTTACCAACATGGACCCCCAATTTTCCTTCCGATTCCAAATCCACCCTTGGATTTCACAAATTCCAAACCAAACGCCCAGATCGGGCTCTTCAAACGCAAACCCTAAATCTTCTTAAACACGGCCAAGGCGGCCTCTACCCACCTTGCTCTCAACATGAAAAGAACTCAAAATCTCCTACTGAGTAAAAAACTTCGAACAAAATACACAACAATCACATATAAAGACCAGATCGACATAAAAGGTGGAACGGCAGGCTTAAGTTCAAACAATGTCAAAGCTAAAACAAACTCGGGTAACAACATATATCAAGTACAAGCAAACGGAAACAGAGGAAATCAATGCACAAAAGTCATTCAACAAAAATAAACATGTATCTCAAAGTGTTTTAAGAGATCCGAGACTCACCTATCGGAGTATCTCCGATGGATCTTCTCAACACGGTACATAAAAAGAAACTTTAATAATACTATGCGTCCTACTTCTTCTGTTAAGTTGTTGTTGTTTGCAATGTCGTGTGTCTGGGCTCACCTATATCAGAGTTTCTGTAGAGTAATTGTTGATCATATGAATGGAATAATAGGGTTGTTATATAGGGTGAGGAAATAGAGAGTGGTACGTGTGAATTCTCTACAAATGTGTGAGTTTGTTAGAAAAGAGAGGGAATTCAGAGAATGATTGAAGTCATATTAGGATCAATTTGGGAATGAATGAAGGGTTGGATTGAGAAACATATCATCAATCCTTGCATTTGGTAGAAAATAAAGGGTGAGGATTTGTTTGAATGTGTGAAATTGGATGAAATCTGGCTTTGTTATGAATTTGTTTTGTGCGTGTGTAAATTGCAAATTTTGTGATTTGCTTCACTACTAGAATGCTACGTAAGAATATAACTAAACACAATTTATTTTAGTAACTGTAACTATTATCATATATCTACTTTTTGATACATAGCAAAGTTATTATTTTACTTCTTTAGTGAGAACTTAGAAAGACAAGTTGTAAATGATTTAAATCAACATATTTAAAGATACGTGCATTGTCCAGAAGCATTTATAAAGTTGTAACTTTCTACCAATGTAACATCATTCTCAACAGAGTTATGCAATATTATTCTGCCATGGCTGCCATTAAACCATTGTGGTAAATAGGTCATGCTATCATTCTCAACAGAGTTAACACATAAAATAAGTCAAAAGCACAAATATATGCAACAAAAACACAAAGTTAACAGCACACAAAACCAGTCAAAATCACAAACATTAATTTGTCTTTGCTTGAGAATGGAGAAAATGAGACAATCATATAAACATTGTTTAGACAGTTGAAATATATATGATTGGAAGAAAAAAGAATGTGAATAAAAAGATCTAATTTAATGTCTCGGAAGGTTGTCTAAGAGGGTACAGATTCTGCATCACAAACATACCAATTCATGTCAGAGTACAAGACCTTGTTGCAAGACATACATTACCTGAGAAGATAAGACTTGCTGTAAACAATGCAATTGAAGTTCCAAGACTTGGTATACAAGGCTACGAGTGGTGATCTGATCGGAAGTTTTACACAGCATTTCCAACGTATATTCCTGCCACATACTTAAGAATCAAACATCTAACTAAATCCCATTAACTATATACTTTTTTTATTGTTTCCCTTAGATACAAACTTTATCTTTTTTAGTATAGAAAATATTATGCCATTACAGAGCTCTAAGTATTCAATATATACATAGAAAATCGAAACCTTTTTTCTGCACTAGCATATATCACCGCAAAAAATAGAAGCATATGATATTTGAAAATTGAAAATTAAAACATCAAGATAGAATTACACTTGTTACACAATTCACTTTATTCATTCTTAAGTTTCTTACAAACCCAACAGCACCAAATATACAAACCATTGGAAGATTAGGTTTATACAGTAGCTTTGGAGGGTTTCCAAGTCTATACAATTACCAAAAAAGTTGTTGAAATTGACTAGAAGTTTAGGGTTAAGTCAGAAATCAGTCCATAACATAAGAATATTGAGAAATCATAAGAATTTGGAGAAATCAGTTCAAGGTTTCAATGCTTACCTAGTACCAAATCCTATGTTGTGATTCACGGTCTGGAAGTAATGTTGAGGGTCGAGATTCTCCTTTGACTCAACACGACCTTGATATTTGATGATGACAAACTTAAATCATAAGTGAAATCAAATTAGTGAGGAAGATGGAAGCTAGGGCACGAATACTCTGTTCTGACTCAGAAGGAAACGATTGTTGTTTCACTTGTATTTTCTAGTATAAATTTTTACCACTTAAACAGTTTTTAGAAAAATGCTCCTTCCTTAAGGCTTATTTTTAGGAAAAGAACTACTGGGACGGGTACTGGTATGGTATGCGTATTTTTTTAAATTAAAATAAAAAATTAAAATTAATATTAAAAATTTCAAGCAAATAAGTTATTATTTTTAAAAGATATATTGAGTGGCTATAATAAACAACAAATTTGACCTCATATATAAATGTTAAAGTAATTTTGTACATAACTATTTTTAAAAATATTATAATTATTTTTATATATCAACCGTTTAAAATTTTTGTTAAATTAAAAAAAGCCTTAATAGTTTTTAGTTCCGTAAAAATATTAAAGATTGTGGATTTAAAAAATAGAGTAAAAATTACTTTAACGACAACTAAAATTGTTATAAAAGTTTAAAATATTAGAAAGTTCAAAAACACATAAAAGATGTGAAAATATTTTGTTTCTTTATTTAAATAAAATAATATTCTATAATATTAAAAACATAGTTAAAATGCATGAAATAAATAGTTATTCATGATTGTTAATATCCGTGCGTCTGCACGGGTACCGGCGTGGACCGAGGAATTGTCACCAGGTAATGAAATTAAAAAAAACGAAAATATTTAAATTTAATTTTAAAAAAAAAAAATAACATAAAGTAGTAAAAGATAAATATATAAGTGAATCAAAAATAAATATTTAAATGAAAGACATATTTTTAAAATAAAAACAATATTGTATCAATTTTCCAATTTTTAAAAGAAAGACATAAATAATATATATTTCAATGATTCATATATTATCTTAAAAAAATTGTATGTTAATTTAAATATAATTTCAAAAAAACAATATTAGATATCAGTGCGTTCATATCGATTTTGGCTCGGTCCCCAATGCGTTTACACGGTACTCGTGTACTACCCGTGTATTCGCTAATTGAAATAGTTGATTATATTTTTTTTAAAAAAATGATATGTTGGTTTCAATATGTTAATCAACAATATAATAATATTAAAATACAATAAAAATGTAAATCAGAAGAAAAAAAATTTGTTTTATCGAAAAAGTTGGTCGTTATCATAACTTGATGTTGGTGATTGTGGGGCTTCAAAACCAGAAATCCTTCTAATGTGTTTTGGAACATAATCCTACATATATCAGAAAAGCATTAGTGTCAATTTAGATGTCAATTTAGATGATTGTGGGTTTCTTCTTTCACCGATGAATGGAAATCTTCATCTTCATTTACTCCCCCATTGGAATTATTTCTAAAGTCTTAATCCCCATGTCCCTTTTTCTTTGTTGCAGTTATGAAACTTCATCTAGTTTGTACACTCTTCCTATGAATCCTTTTCATCAACCGTGTAACTAAGTCTCCTCCAATTATCGTTATTTTCCTCTTGTGCTAGTGTTTAAGATTTCCAAATCTACTTTGTTTTAAAATTATCTTCTATTATTTCTTCATTTTGCTCTTACTGTAGCCTGTTTCCTTTGACCCCCTGAGCATATAGTTGATTTCTTTAGAACGTCTTTTACCTTGTTTCCTCTTTTTCCTATTACATTTCCTACTTTTCTCATTCGGTTTCCTCTTCGTTAATATATGCTTCCAATGAAAAATACTCCTTTGAGCGAAGTTACACGCAGGTGAAAAATGCCCTTGGAGTTGGTCAGTTTGTATCAATGTTTTAAAAGTTAGAAGAAAAAAATAAGATGGCAAGACCTCCGAGTCAGTTTAATTAGTTCAAACACAATTAAACCAAATGACTAATATCTATTAAAAACAACATGGCTGAACCATCATGGCTCAACAACAATTCAATCTGATTCAAATATCTTATGGTAACAAAAATAGATTTAGTATATAGGACCAAAGGAATTTCAGTGTGGTTATACTTGATCTCTTAGAAACTAAATACTTGGTACATTTATTGAAATTCAACTGGTTCAGCAACAACTTACAAAAGAAAATATGGAATGACATTCGAGTATGTAATTCCAACTGGCTCAACAAAGAGTGATTCACTATCTCCAATCAACTTGAAATGTCTTTGGTCATAAAAGTGCATGATTAAAAATTATGCATCGTTACTGGGTCTTTTCTTTGTAGTTAATGCAGCATACTCCCTCCCCTCATCATGTTTTAATGTCTGCCCCCCAAAATCAAGGACTGCAGATGTGAATGCCAATGTTGATCCTGCAGAAATTGCGGTTGAGATGCTCTTTCCTACAGTATAATCAACAGCATGCAAAGCTTGTTAAAAAGCAGTGAGATCTAATGCAAAAAAAACTACTTGCACTACATAGAGCAGTACATTACTGTTGCATTACCTGAATTTAATGTATATGATAGAATCTAGTGTATCGCAAAAGTATTATGGAAATAACTCTGGGAGCAAACTCCCAATTACAAAACACTGAAGCAATGAAATATAGGGAATTGATAACCAGAGAAATTAGAATACAGAGAAAACAAACGTTATCTCTCGATAAATTGACACTAAAGCTTTAGAAATAATCCTACATATATTATCTAAATTGACACTAAAGCATCAGAAAAGCATTAGTGTCAATTTAGATGTCAACCCTACATATATCTATCTATCTCACAGCACAATCATCATTCCTCTCAAGAAAAAACCCATTCCAACCGCCGCCGCCAGAAAATGCTACGGATCCACACTTTCGCCATCAAAGTCGAGCAGAAGAAAGGGATTTCCAGGCATCCTGCAGCTGCTAATTACACCAAAAGATTCAGTTGCCAAGTTATTATGTATCTAGCAGCCTTGCAATCTATTCAAATCACCTAGACACAATTCTATTCCCATTTCTGATGATAAACCACTTTATGTAATCACTTTTTTCCCATGGGATATGAATGCTTCAATTTCAATATCAAACTATATTCAAAATCAACCACACAACAAACTGCTTAACTTCATAAACCTTCATAGCATGTTAATGAGAGTATTACCTTCAGTACATAATGTGTTGAAATGCTTGACTCTTGACCTTCAGTTGCAACTGCCTGTAATATCAAGTACAATTAGATATGAAACAATTTAAAAGAGTGATGGAAATGATAAATATTCAACAATTTAAATGAGTGATTCAACAGTTGAGTCTGTGTTAAAGCAGATAAGCTCAAATCATTCAGTTGCCAAGTTGGTAGATGTTGTTTGCATTGATGTTACCGACAACCCCCATCGGCGGAATCTGGTTATGCCCTTGATCATCTATTCTGTTTTGACATAAAATCAAATACGTGATCGGTAACATTTTAAAGGAGACAACAGAAACAAATCATGCAATCATTGAGGCTAATCTGGTGATATATTAGCAACTAAACCATGGCTACAACATAATCATTCAATACATAGGAATAATTTCTAAATCCATATCAATTTCTAAATCATGAAATATAATTTGTTAGTGAAGTAATGCTTATGAAGATTACACATTAACCTCATGAAGTTTAAAAAAGTTTTGAAGAGAAAAAGGAGTAATGCTCACATAAGCAGTACCAATCTATTCCACTATGACATTTTCAATCTATTCTAAAGTTTCCTTAATGGAAATGCACATTTTAAAGTTAATTCACTCATTCTATTAGAAGCTTAACCATTTTTCCACTATATATACATGGGCCTCAATCTATTATGAAGTTAATTCACTCGTTCTATTTTTCTCATTGGGTCCAATGCACATTTTCAATGCATTTCTCATTGTGTAATACACCAATCTATTAAAGAGCACAAAAAGCTCGAGATATTGAGCATGATAGGATGTGCGAATCTGAAAACCTTTTCAAGTACATTGGAAATGGATTCCTTGAAAGTGCTCATTCTATGTGATTGCTCAAACATTTCAAGACTTCCTGAATTTGGGAAAAATATGATAAACATGTCAGTTCTTAATTTAATGCACTGCAAAAATATTGTGTGTCTTCCAAACAGCATTAGTAACCTGAAATCTCTCAGAATTCTCAATATATCTGGATGCTCAAAAATTTGTAGCCTGCCAGACGGTATAAAGCAAAACACGGCTTTGGAGAATGTTGACTTGAGTAGAACTGCTATTGTAGAAATGGATCCCTCCCTACTTCAATTAGGGAATCTCAAAATATTATCTTTAAGTGGATGTGGCATGCCAGCTTCCAACTCTCGACAGGACGTGAATTGGCCATATAGGAATCGGTTAAGGTATTTCTCAGCTGACACAGGCTTAATATTGCCTTCTACTTTCTCAGGTCTTTCCTCATTAACTGTTTTGGATTTGAGCTATTGTAATCTCACCGATGATTCAATTCCCAATGACATTGATGAGTTATCATCATTGGAGAGACTAATTCTATCCGGAAATGATTTTCTGCGCCTACCCACTTGCTACTTTGTTAATCTCTCAAAGCTTCGATATCTTGAATTGGAAGACTGTCCTCTGCTTCATTCTGTACCATAGAATAGAATACCAGTTTGATTCAAATAAGAGCAACAAAATATAATGAACAATTTCCTCATTATTTGATACTCATCATTTTGAGAAATATTAGACCAGTACTGTAGATATTGAATCTGATAATATACAATAATATATGCTTACAACTTGATTACTTAACCATGAAAAATAGAAAATCTAATAAGAAGAAAAAGAATAAGAATATACAGTAGTTGAAGATGAGAAGACAAACAAATAAGTGAGATGAGGAATATGAGCATACAAGATGAAATCATTCAAATAAGTACAGAACCTTTTATGATATTCATATCCCCTAGCTGATTAAATGAAAATGCTATTATTATTTGTGCAATAAAAAAATATCAAAAGCAGAATCATCAAAATTATACATTGATCTAAAAAGAAAGTTATGAATTATTTGATTAAATTACCTAATTGAGCATTTTTAAAATCTCAGTTGAATGGTTTGATTTTGACTTATGTATCTCCACTTCAAGCTTGTCGGAAACACACAAACCAATTAAAGTCCTGAAAAATGATTTATGCGAAATATAGTATATAGAAAATAAAAAAAAAGAATTTGTGTTATTTAGAGATCTATTTTATACTCTTGAAGAAGATATTGCGACCACATACTTGTTATTGTAGCGTCGTCGACTAAGGGGTGAGAAGACTAAGGCACAATTTTTTGTGAATGTACATTGCAGGAAAAGAACTTTAGCAAATATGATAATCACATGGATCTGTCCAGAAACTATAACACTAAGTACTTCGCTTCAGGTCTGAGCATACCTGGAAATATTCAACCAGTCTATTTGAATGATGGCGTAGCATTCCATTATATATGATCTTGCCTCCAGATTTCATTAGAATCAACTGCATGAAAAATAATTCATTTTTATTTATTGATCTGTATGTTATCAGTACACAAATATACATTTGACAAAAACTGCAGCAGCTCTCCAGAACTCATTTGCCGATTTTTGTCAGGTTTAAAATAAAATAACAACCAAAGCATTATTCTATTAGGTGAGGTCTGTCATAAGCATCAAAAAGTCGATAATGTCGTTTTATGAAACATATCCAACTTATTTCAACTTTTAGATTTAATAGAATCATTTCTAATCATTGAGAGAGTTATATTAATAGCTCTTGGTTGTGCATATATCATGTGGAAAAGAAGATCTAATCACCATGGTAATATACCATCATGATAAATTCAAATTATACTCAAATGATTTTCAACATATTCGTACAGACAATTAGAATCATACTAATTTGTGGCTTTCAAATAAATCAGCAATAAACCAGAATGACGACGCAATTGGAGAGGTGTCACAAGTTAAACTCCAAGAGCTATTACTATTTAATTTTGGCAAACTTGCAACGGCAGCCAACAACTAACCTGGCTTCCATATGATGCACTCAAAACACTGGGATCTTTCATTATGATGAGTTTTCTCCGCTATCGCAGTGCTCTCAACCGCGTGTCGTGATCAAAATGGTCACAATAATGTCTCGCAGTAAAGGAAGACCCTATTTTTCCTTTCAAATTATATGAACATCGTAAATATATAAATTCAGCAGCAAATATATCTGTGGTTGTGTTTGAATGATACAAATCTTGTTGATATTAGACAAAAAATACCAGAATTTGCAAAACCAGCAACCCGTTGTATCTCTGCTAGCCTCTCATCCACTTCTTTCTCCTCTTCGTTTGTTTTCAACAGCACCGATCTCGTGTCATCATGGGCATAGGTACAAAGAATGGATTTGAAAACTCAACAGAGTCAAGACTGATGCATAAACTATTGCAAACAAAATTTGGTGCAGTAAATATTGCCTTGTGCCTTTGCCATAGCCACCGTCGGATGTGTCATACCCCAAATTTGTCCTACTCTCTCATTTTTCTTATGCTAAGCATGTTGTTGTTTCATGGACTGTTCTCAAGATGATCACTGGGCATGCAACCACGATCCTCTAAAATTTAGGGTATGGAGGTCTTGTTTGTGCTCAGTGTAGTTACAGGCTTCTTCAAGAGTGATGAATTCAAGTGGAAACAAGGAGAGATAGGTCCTCATTATCATGGTTAATTAGTCAAAACGTGATTAATTGACTTCAAGTTGATTGGATGCTATGATTAGAAGTTATTTTCTCAATCCATGCTTAAGGTTGTTTCAAGTTGCAAGATCAATTTATGACAAGATTTGACTTAATTTGTGTCAAGTGGTTCAAGCCTATTTACAAGCCATAGTTGGAAGAATTGTTTCAAGTTTTGCCTTAATTTGTTTCAAGTTTGTGATTTCAAGTTATGATCATTCATTTTCCAAGCATAATCAATTTGTGATCAAAACATATTTGTGCAAGGTTTGGATGATTTCCAAATCATGTTAGGAGCATTTTAAGGCATAATTTGAGTTTGTTGCAAGTTGTAATGGGAAGCCATGGTTCAAATTTTCAAATTACCTCGAGCCATGCTCAAAGTGTTTAAATTGCTTCAAAGTTATATTTCAAGTGTGTGCCAAGCATTGCTTCAAGTTGTTAGGTCTTGTGATCAAAATTAGGCCATAAAGGTGATTTGATTTCGTGCCATGCTGGAAGCTTTTCAAGTCTTGATTAGATTGTGCAAGCCATGAAGAGATTATTTTCAAGCTACTTTGAGTCATTTTTCAAGTCATAAAAGAATTGTTTCAGGTGACAAAATCCCAAGTCTAATGACGGTCATAAAGCCCGTTCAACTACAAATCAATTTCAAAATCATCACAAGGAATTGACAAAATATAAGGCGAGGTTGAAATATTGCACAAAGACTTGGAATTGCAAAACCAATAAGGCATGACATTGTGATTTTTAACCTAAACAGCAAGTACGAACATAAATTTCAATTTTTCCAATTGCCACATTAAGTTCAAATTAATTTCCAGGAAATGATACTACTTCAATTAGAGTTCCAAATTTACAAGACATCACACAAATGTTCAAGGTTACACCAAGATGAGATATTCAAAAGAGAAACCAAGATCAAAAGGAATTTTACAAGAAATGGGGATTAAAAAAAAACATTGCATTCAAAACTTGAAATCAAAGTTACAAATTATGTCACCAGGCCTTGAATCTACCTAAGTGTTCATTTGGTATTCCTTAAATCTAAGAGCAGCTTTGAAGCTCTTCTTGACTCCTGCTAAGTTGCTCATTATTAAGTCTTCTTGCCATTTTCCTTGTGCCTTTCATGCCCAAAGCAGTCACTGCCCATCATCAAACCTTCAAATTCCGAATACAAGCCACCAATGACAGCCCAGCCATGCTTCAGCACCACAAAATTTCCACTGTGCCAAAACAGCCATCACAATAAGCCAGAAAAGACAAAGTGAATAATACACAACAGCCAGCCATGAATTAGAATTCACACATCAAAGTTTTCAACAATAATTTGCAGCCACACAAGCCACTCACGCCAAGTGCAGGTTATAACAACAACATACACAAATATTGGTACACACGATTTATAATTATAAAAGACATGCAAGTCATGGAACATTCAAGGTACCCTCAATGAAAAAGAAGTGATGCATCAAATGGGATACCTTTGACTTCTTTTTTCATATGAAGATGGATGCCAACATTGCAATCCATACAAGGCTGATCCATTGCACCACTGCTTCCTACAAAAACCAATCACATAGATCAAATTCTTTGAATACATAAAGGAAAGGCAAAAGAAATAGAGGAACTTGCTTCTTCGCAAAGTCATCCTTAAACCTCAGTGTTCACCATTGAAGCTCCTACTCATCACCCATACTCTTCTAATGTTTGTTGCTGGCTCAATTAGATCTCCTGTTGAGACTCAGAAAAGTGGAAGATCAGCGGTGTTCTTGCCATTCAACCTGAAGGAAAAGAATCAATTGCGGAATAAGGATGTTACACATAATAATTTTGATGATGTGAAGTGTTCAAATAACAAGAAAGAGATATGGCCACGACAAGGTTCTTAATAGTATGATAATTCAAAGTTATTCAAATAAACCACATCAGTAGCAGTAAAAAGCATTCAAATGGCACATTTACTCTCAGTAAAAAATTAGCAGAGGAATATACATCAGAGTACCATATACAAACATTATCAGAGGGACCACCATACTTCTAGAAGGATATCCAGCTCACACTACAAACAAAATCAGACAAATTCTCACCTCGTACAACCTAGGGTACCCACAAAATCCCACTACAATCCTCTCTAACGGTTTTGAAAATGGACAGCTCATGATCTCACACGAATCAGAGGATATTCCTCTGAGAATTCCTTGAATCACACGTACCAAAAACCCTACAAATCTCCTATAAATACGCACCCAATCATTGGCCAAAAGAACCCAGAAAAACCCTATCGTTGCTCTGCTGAAATCCACCCTTAAACTTACCTAAAGCTTATCATCAAAACCTTCTCAGAGCTCACATCAGAGCTCTGTGTAAGGCAAGCTTGGCTGCACTCACACACTCTCAAGACATAGCATTGCCAACAATTCACAGTCAAAGCACGACAAGGGAGGAAAGAGCAAAAACATGCACGCTAACGAGAAGAAAGTTCAGAGATCATACCTTCAGGTTAGTTGGTAACAAAACTCTAACGAAAAACCTCTAATGTATGATTCTTGCCATTTACATTCGCATTTTGATTCCTTGTAGTCGATTGCATGATTGTTTGCTTGTTACGGTTGGTTTGAAACCTTGAGTTTGAAATTTCTGGAGATTAGGTTTTCTGATCATAAACTCATTGTTATTGTTAAATCGACATTGAGCTTAGGGATTGGGTTGCATATAGGTTTGTTTTACTTTTTCCGGGTTTGGAACTGATAGAAGCACTAGGATTTGGTTTAGGAGAATTTGTTCAGGTTTTTGGTTGTGTCTGAGAAAGAAGATAATAAGGATTTAGTGAGAGGAACAGAGTAAGAGGAGAGAAAAGAGGCGTTGTAGGGAAAGTGGCGAACGCCGTTCTAGGTTTCCGGTGGAGGATTCTTTTGTTGAGATCGGAGAGGAAAGAATGGAGAAGATGGAGGTGATGTGAAGCATGAAGAACGAAGAGGAGGATTGGGTTTTTGTGTTTTCTGAAGTAGGGTTTGCTTGTGTAATAGACCGGGCCAAAGGGCCCATTTGTTTTCCGCACCTCCCTTTCAGCTCACGCACCCTCCTTGGCTTCTTGATTCAATTCTATTGGGCCTGCTGAAGCCCACCCGTCCAGATTCATGTTCATACCCCGTTTTCACTAACCACACCCCCGTTTGGCTCTATTTTTGGCTCGTTCATTCATTGTGTGTTTTGTTAATTTTTAGTTCTTAAAATTTATTTTTTATTTTATTTTAAAAAACCAAAACATTGTTATTATTTTTAACCATTTTCTTTTTTTTTTTAGAAAATCATAAAATCTATATGATTTAACATCTAATTTTATTAAAATTATTTAGTATTGATTAATTATTTTATTAATTAATATTTTAATTAATCCAATTTCTCTACCTCTAAAATTGTCATAAAATACTTTCTTAATTAAATTAAAATTCACAATTCATTCTCATTAATATTTCTAACATATTTTCCTAATTAATATTGGAAGTAGTGGGCTTTTAGAGTCTAGCACTCTTTGGGTCCTTGAACAATCGCTCTTAGGGCGCACGCCTTGGGTTGTGATCGTTCCGTCTTCCATTTTTAAAATACTTAAATATATTTTAATCTAACTAAAACATTCAACTTTAATAAAACTTTTTGACTTATAAATCTTAACTCAAATTTCAAAACAATTACTCAATCTTTTATAAATACTCTTTTAACTGAAAACTGATAATCATAATCAACTTTGACATACTTAAATTATTTTCTTATATAAAATATTTAAATCAAGCTTCTTAAACCATTCTCCTAATTAATCGTGGAAGTAGTGGGCTTTTGGGGTCTAGCACTCCTTGGGTCCTTGAATGATCACTCTTGGGGCGCACGCCTTGAGTTGTGTTTGTTCCGTCTTTCATTTCTAAACTTAAAAACTTACAACCCAATTAAAATACATAATCCTCTTCAAAATCTTAACAACTTCAAACCCTAATTCGATTAAGTACGTCTAATTAAAATACTCTAATCAAACTCAAGTCTTTTTCCTAATCAAATCACGAAGGTAGTGGACTCTTGAGGTCTAGCACTTCTTGGGCCCTTGAATGAACGCCCTTGAAGTGCACGCTTTGGGTTGTGTTTGTTTCGATCTTTCGTTCCTAAAACACTCGCCCTAATTATATGGACAAGTAAGCCAATTGTCCAACAAATATAATTTCATAATTAATGGAATGAAAAAGGTGTTATTGAAATCTAGCATTTCAGTCATGCCCCGATTAATTGGTTGCGAGGCCGACGTCTCGTTTATCGAATAATCGTCATTCTCGCTCAAAATAATTAACAAACCAAACACTTCTTATGCGACCAAAACCCTAAAACACGTCCAAATCAAACCTTTTTCTCAATCAAATCATTAACACACTTAATTCATACTCAAACAACTTTTCACAAAAAAGAACATTGTTTAAATCCATTCTTCCGCGCATATGAACTAGTGCTTCGGCCTCCTATGACGAGCAGACGAGCCAACGATTAGCAGTTAGAATGCGAATTAAACTCTCGTTCGCCTAAAAGATACAAACCAACCGTAGTCCCACGAACTACGAATGCTCTGACTTTCCCATTGCACGAGGGAATACGTAGGCACAAGGGTTCCAATCCTTGCCGAGCACACTAATAAAAAACCACCCATCTTCCCCTTAGAAAACAATATCTACCTTAGAAGATAAACAAACAAACCAAGCTAACTATCTCCCGAATCGAATCAAGAGGTTCCCGTTGAGTACAACGGACGTAGAGGGTGCTAATACCTTCCCTTTGCGTAACCGACTCCTGAACCCGAATTTGGTTGCGAAGACCATTTTCTTATCCCTTTCAAAGGTTTTATCAATATTTTCCTATTCCTTCATTGGAATGAATAAAGTTCGGTGGTGACTCTGTTTCGAACAGTTTTTTCCGCATCCATCGCGAGGATCGTATTTTTCAAGGTACGACAGGATGGTCTGTACCACAACAACATAGGAAATCATATATTATCAGTCAAAATCATCAAATGAAATTTCTATTCTGAAAACGGAAGCTACCAACATCATGGCAAAGGTTATGAAAGTGTTTCCAAAACCATTTGATTTCTTATATTATAGATACCTAAGGAAATTGTATTGTCACTTAGTTTCGGAAAAGGCGGTTGAGTTGCTTTGTTACTTTGGAGCTTTCTTTGCTCCTATCATGTAGTTTGCTAAAGTTATCCTAAACAAAAAGTCCAAATAGAAGTAGATTAACAGTTAATTCCTGAAGGAACCAGAACAATCAAGCAACAATGTAAATATAATAATGAAATTTACCATTTACAAATATTCAGAAGAGTGAAATCATATTCTCCATTTTCATGAAAAAAACCAAAAATATTGAAAACCTAAACATGGAAATGCTACAATCACAAAAGTAATGAAAATGAAAAACCTGGTATTGCTCTTAATACTCAATTCTTAAAAGGATGTCGCCATCTCAAAGGGTGTCGCCAAAACCCAAAACCTGCCATTTTTTCAGTTGCTGTCCGCGGAAATTGAAATGTAGAGAAGGGTTTATGATGGAGACAGAGAAATTTCTGAAGAAAAGGAGAAGATAAGGAGAAGAGAAATTGAAAAACTTTGAATCGTAAATCTCGGTAAATCGTCGCAAAACCATATAGTTTTTGTTGAAGAAAAGGATAAGAGAAGAAACAAGAAGAGGAAGAAGAGAGATGCATCGGAAGAAAGAAGAAGCAAAAAGAGGAAGAGAGAGAGCCAGTAGCAGAGACAAGTGGAGAGGAAGATTTGAAGCAGAGGAAGTGAAGAGGAAGATTTGAAATTTTGAAAAAAAGGAGACGTGGAATTTTGTGGGAACAGCAGGGCAAAATGGTCAGAGCCATCTAAGTTCCTATATTATAGATATTAATAATTTAAATTACTTAAACCGTTTTAATCTATTAAAAAGATGAGAAAAATGCTCCTTCCTTAAGGCTTATTTAAATTATCTAGTAAGAATAAAATTATTCGGTTTTTTATAAAAATTTAATTTCTGAATACTTATTTTAATAAAAAGGAAGTATAGAGAATAAAAATTTAATAATGCATTGAAAATTTAGTACAGAAAATAGAAAAATAGAGAGAAAAAATAATATTTTAAATATGTAAAGTTAGTATAGAGAATAGAAAAATAGAGAGAAAAATTAATATTTTAAGGGTCTTGCTAACCAGTGCCCTCAAAGCACTATTTAAGAATTCCATATTAAGAAATTATTTTTTTTAAGATTCAAACACTTTAATTTCCAATGTACATTATTACACATTATTGCACATATGTTTTTTTATTAAATGAAAATTTTTTTATAAAAATTAATATATTGAGAGTAAAAAATAGGAGGAAATTCAAAATTTAATAGATAACAATTAAAAATCGAAGAAAATTAATATTTAATAGAGAACTATAACTTTTAAAGGGAATTGAATATTTAATAAAGATAGTTTAAAAGATTGAGAGGGAAAACGAAATTAATATTATGTCTAATAGTGACCAAAATTTTGGTTGTTAAAAGTTTTATTAAATTAATACAAATATTAATATTGTAAGTTGTGATCGAAATTTTAGTCACTGATTTTTTTTTTTTAATTAATACATATGAATGAGTGGGGATGTGGCGATAACTATGCAAATTAGAGACCACTATTTCGGTCACTATTTTTCGGTGGCCAAATCGGTGGCTAAAATCATTTCGTGACCTATTTAGCGATCAAAATGATTTTCCTTATAAGGTGTTATATTTTGGTGACTAATTCGGTCACTGTGTAACGCCCCAGTTTTGCCAGTTTTGTTTGTTGAGTCCTTTTTGGATTATTTTATTATTATTTTATTTTATTCTCGACTTTTATGCGAAAATATGTTATTTTTCGTCGTGATTATATTTTATCGCGTTTTGGGAACATTTGCGGGATATTTGAGTGTGGGGGTATTTTGGACGTTTCATAGATATTTTTACTAAGTTAGTAAGAAAGAAAAGAAAATAGAAAAGAAAAGGGAAAGAAAAATAGAGAGAAAGAAAGAAGAAAGAAGGAAAAAGAGAAGAAAAGAGGAGAAGAGAGAAAATTGGAGAAAGAGTGGAAAAATCATCAAGAACAATTTCTAGGAATCGATTAATCGGGTAAGGGTGCGAAACTCGATTATTCTATGATTGTATATGATTATGTATGTGTTTTGTTGTTGTTTTTGGATTGATTTGGAGAATATTAGTAAAACTTAGATTGTGTAAGAATTGATTAGAAATGAATTTGATTGTGGTAAAAATCTTGTTGAATGCATTGTTGATTGTTCATACATGTTTGTGGTATGCTATTACACTTCAAATTGCTGTTTTTCTGAGTTTTAGGTGAAGAAATTGGTTGATGTTGGGTAGGAAAACGCAGAAATTGTTCTGCAGAATTTTTCTGGGTATGCTCTGGCCATACGCGTAAGGGGCATGTCCATACGCGTATGAGCCAAGGCGATACGCGTATCATTGGCTTGTTTTTGGGCCAATACGCGTATGAATCTTGGCATTACGCGTAACATGGGCGAGCCATGGGCCAATACGCGTATGGGTTTTGGAACGAGGAATTTGTGAAGGAAATGGGTTCTGTCCGTACGCGTATGGACATGAGTGATACGCGTATGGACAGGAGAATGTCAAAAATGTGATTTTTCAAAATGTGTTTTCGGTTTTGTCCGTAACTTTGGTTCCGATTATCCGATTTTTGCATTCTTGGTGTCGTTGGAAAGGTATCGAACTGTACTTTGTGAATATGAGGTTTTGAGAATCGTTAGCCGATTAAATTTGGTCGGAAAATGTGAATAGTGTCGAATCTCGACTTTTGTCGTTTTTAATAGTGCGTATTTGACTTGTATTGTGTTATATGTTTGTGCTTTGGATGTGTATGCCTTATGTGCTGTTGTGATGACGATTTGTGGCCGAGAGGCAAGAAAATGCTAAGTGTGGTATATTGGTGTTTGTGGCCATTTTGGGCAATTGTGTGCATTACTTTGTGTGCACTTGAAATACATGAATATTGTTGATGCATGAGTATTTGATGTTGGCATGAGTCATTAATGTGTCAAGTATCATGATATGTATTCTTGCATGGGAAGATTCATAGATGAATCAGTTTTATAGTCTTACGCCATGAAATATTGGTAGAAGCGATTAATCCCAATTGATTGTGCGCCCTGAAATACTGGTAGAAAGCAATCGGATTGTGCGCCCTGAAATACTGGTAGAAAGCAATCCATAAACGTCGTTCGCCCTGAAATATTGGTTTATAGCGACGGGGAACATCGTAGGCCCGACGGGGAGTTACTCTATGTAACGAGCGATGATTCCAAGAGTTCCTGGGGGACTAATGAATTACAAGATTTGAAGTCGGTACCGCATGGCATGTGCATAGAGTCGTTGTGTCGGTCTATGTGCATTGCATAAATCATGAGTAATTGTGCTTGGAACGTGTTTGATTGTATTGTGAATGATTGATGTGATGTGGTATACGATAAGTGAGAATTGTACCGTGTGATATTATATGCGACTGTTGAGCATTTGTGGTGAGAATGTGTTGCTTGTGTATTTTTGTGTTAATATATATATAATTTTATGCAATTATATTATGGTTGTTTTTCTCACCCTTCTGCTGTTTTATAACGCTCTATGAGGCGTTGCAGATTAGGTTTGCTGGAGGTATTCTTTTTGTGAAGCTTTGCATCTTCATTATTTTGGTTGGTCGGCTCTGATATGTGACTCCGGGTAGTTAGGGTGGCCGAGTGCTATTGTTTTGTATATCTGATGATATATTATATTTTGGTTGTACATATGCTACTTGATGTATGACAAACTGTTTATATGTGTATATGTTAATCAGATTTTAGATCTTCCGCTTTAATTCTAATTTCTGAAAAGTGGGTGTAAGGAACGAAGTTTCCTCTGTATGATTGCTACCCCACAGTTGCATATCATTATGGGCAGGTGTTGCATGTTATGTGTATATTTTGGTTACGTTGATGGGATGTCTCCTTTCTATGCCGTGTTTTCAAATGTACTCTGATCAATTTTTGAATTTTTCTTTTAACTGCTTTAAATGCATGCTAATTGGGGGTATTAGATTGGGGGCGTCACATTAAGTGGTATCAGAGCTGTTTGTGTCAGTTTGTGTCAGTTGTGGTTGTTGTGTCTGGCATATTGGGCGAGTTACGTTGGACGAGTTGTTGTTTAACCATAATTTGTTATCATTGGAAACGTTCAGATTATGGCTGGAAGACGTGATGCTGCTATGACTGCGGCCATGCAAGCTATGGCGCAGGCGATGCAGAATTTACCGAATGCTGCGGCGGACGAGGAGTCGCGTAGTATGGATAAGTTTCAGAAGAATAACCCACCGAGCTTCAATGGTACTCATGATCCTGAGGGAGCACATATTTGGCTGAAGAAGATTGAGAAGATCTTCCGTTTCATTAAGTGTTCCGAGGATCAGAAAGTGCAGTTTGGTACTCATGTGCTGGAAAAGGAAGCTGAAGATTGGTGGATAAATGCTTCTCAGAGGTTTGAGGAGGATGAAATAGTGGTTACGTGGGCTGTGTTCAAAGATGCTTTTCTCGAAAAGTATTTTCCGGAAGATGAGAGAGGTAAGAAGGAAATTGAATTTCTTGAACTGAAACAGGATAATTCCTCTGTTGCGGATTATGCTGCTAAGTTTGAGGAACTTGTGAAGTTCTGTCCTAATTATAATACAGCGGGTTCAGAGAGGTCGAAGTGTTTGAAGTTTGTGAATGGCTTGAGGCCAGAAATCAAGCAGGGTATCGGTTATCAGGAGATAAGACAGTTTTCAGTGTTGGTGAACAAGAGTCGGATCTTTGATGAGGATAGCAAAACACGTGCTACTCATTACAAGAATCTGAATGATAAGAAAGGAAAGGGGCAGTTCAGAGGTAGGCCTTATGTTACCCCTGTTGGCAAAGGGAAACAGAAGTTTGCTTTTGATAGGAAGCCTAGTGGTGGAGGAATGAATTCTGCTGTGAAATGTTACAATTGTGGTGGTTTAGGACATCGTATATCGGAATGTAAGAGGAAAATGAATAATGTGGATATGTGTGCTAGTTGTGGTTTGAAAGGTCATGTGGCAGCTGATTGTAGGAGGAAGAATGGAGTTACATGTTATAATTGTGGGGAAGTTGGTCATGTTAGTACAAGGTGTACGAAACCAAGACAGGCTCAACCTGGAGGAAAAGTGTTTGCACTAGCAGGAACTCAGACCTCGAATGCAGATCGTTTGATTAGAGGTACTTGCTTTATTAATAATACGCCTTTAATTGCTATTATTGATACTGGAGCGACTCATTCGTTTATTTCGTCTGAGTGCGCGAAGAGTTTGAATCTTGTGTTGTCTGTGATGGGTGTTGAGATGGTTATTGATACTCCAGCGATGGGATCAGTAACTACTTCTATGGTTTGTCTAAATTGTCCTTTAGCCATTTATGGTAAAGATTTTGTGATGGATTTGGTGTGTTTACCATTGGAAGGGTTAGATGTGGTGTTGGGAATGAACTGGTTACAATTTAATCGGGTTCACATTGATTGTTATCATAAGCTAGTAAGGTTTCCTTCTCTGGAGGAAGACGAAGACTCGAGTTTCTTATCTACCAAAGAGTTGAAGAGACTTTTGGCGGATGAGGCTCAGTTGTTCGGTGTGTTTGCATCGTTGCCGGTGGAGAGTAAAGTTTCTCTTGAGGTGTTTCCTGTTGTGTGTGATTTTCCTGAGGTATTTCCTGAAGATATTTCAGATGTACCGCCGGAGAGAGAGGTGGAATTCTCGATAGATCTAGTCCCTGGTACTATACCTGTTTCTATGGCACCTTATCGAATGTCGGCATCTGAATTGGTGGAGTTGAAAAAGCAGTTGAATGACTTACTGGAAAAGAGGTTCGTAAGACCAAGTGTTTCTCCTTGGGGTGCTCCAGTTTTGTTGGTGAAAAAGAAAGATGGGAGTATGCGATTATGTATTGATTATCGCCAGTTGAATAAAGTGACGATTAAGAACAAATATCCGCTTCCAAGGATTGATGATCTGATGGATCAGTTGGTTGGTGCTTGTGTATTTAGTAAGATTGACTTGAGATCGGGGTACCATCAGATAAGGGTGAAAGAAGAAGATATTCAGAAGACGGCCTTTAGGACACGCTACGGGCATTACGAGTTTGCTGTGATGCCGTTCGGGGTTTCTAATGCGCCTGGTGTGTTCATGGAATACATGAATCGGATTTTCCACGAGCATTTGGATCGTTTTGTGGTGGTGTTTATTGATGATATTTTAATCTATTCTAAGTCTCGTGAGGAACATGCAGAGCATTTACGTATTGTTTTGCAGGTTTTGAGAGAAAGGAAGCTTTTTGCCAAATTGTCCAAGTGTGAATTTTGGTTGTCGGAGGTGAGTTTTCTCGGGCACGTGATTTCAGGTAATGGTATTGCTGTGGATCCATCTAAAGTAGAAGCAGTTCTACAATGGGAGGCTCCTAGATCCGTTACTGAAATTCGAAGCTTTTTGGGTTTGGCTGGTTATTATCGGAGGTTCATTGAGGGTTTTTCCAAGCTAGCATTACCTTTGACGCAGTTGACTTGTAAGGGCAAAGCGTTCATTTGGGATATTCAGTGTGAAGAGAGTTTTTGTGAGCTGAAGAGAAGATTGACGACAGCTCCGATTCTTATTTTACCTAATCCTAATGAACCATTCGTTGTGTATTGTGATGCTTCTTTAATTGGTTTGGGTGGTGTTTTGATGCAGGAAGGTAAAGTTGTAGCTTATGCTTCAAGGCAATTAAGAGTTCATGAGAAAAACTATCCTACTCATGATCTTGAATTAGCTGCTGTGGTTTTTGTGTTAAAGATTTGGAGACACTATCTCTATGGTGCGAGGTTCGAAGTCTTTAGTGATCATAAAAGCTTGAAATATCTATTTGATCAGAAAGAGTTGAACATGAGGCAACGGAGATGGTTGGAATTCTTGAAAGACTACGACTTTGGCTTGAATTACCATCCTGGTAAAGCTAATGTGGTAGCCGATGCATTGAGCCGTAAGTCTTTGCATATGTCCGCATTGATGGCGAAAGAGTGGGAACTTTTGGAATCATTTAGAGACTTGAGTTTAGTTTGCGAAGTGACATCGGTGAGTGTGAGACTTGGTATGTTGAAAGTTACGAATGAGTTTTTGTTGTCGGTAAGTGAGAAACAAAAGCTGGATTTGAAATTTGTTGATTTGATGATGAACGAGAATGAGGATTTCAAGGTTGATAAGTTTGGCGTTTTGAGATTTCGTGATCGTATTTGTATTCCTGACGATGCGGAGTTGAAAAGAATGATTTTGGAGGAAGGACACCGGAGTATTTTAAGTATTCATCCCGGAGCGAATAAAATGTACCAAGATTTGAGGAAGATTTTCTGGTGGTCTGGTTTGAAAAGAGATGTGGCTCAATTTGTTTATGCTTGTTTAACTTGTCAGAAATCGAAAGTGGAACATTTGAGGCCTAGTGGTTTGTTGCAACCATTAGACATTCCTGAGTGGAAATGGGATAGCATTTCGATGGATTTTGTAACGGGGTTACCGAATACTCAGCGAGGGCATAATGCTATTTGGGTGATTGTGGATAGGCTGACTAAATCGGCGCATTTCATTCCGATTGACATCAGTTTTTCTTTGGAGAGGTTAGCTGAGATTTATGTCGGTGTGGTTGTGAAATTGCATGGTGTCCCGTTGAGCATTGTTTCTGATAGAGATCCGAGGTTTACATCGAGATTTTGGGAGAGTCTACAGAAGGCTTTGGGTTCTAGATTGAAGTTGAGTTCGGCTTATCATCCGCAGACGGATGGTCAGACCGAAAGAACTATTCAGTCTTTGGAGGATTTGTTGAGATCGTGTGTTTTGGAACAAGGTGGTACGTGGGACAGTTATCTTGCTTTGGTTGAGTTCACGTACAATAACAGTTTCCATTCTAGTATTGGAATGGCACCTTTTGAGGCTTTATATGGGCGAAGATGTCGAACGCCGTTGTGTTGGCACGAAACAGGTGAGAGTTCTGTGGTTGGACCGGAATTGGTGCAACAGACGACGGAAAAGGTAAAGTTTATTCGTGAGAAAATGAAGGCTTCTCAGAGTAGGCAGAAGAGTTATCATGATAAGAGACGGAAGGATCTTGAGTTTCAAGAGGGTGATCACGTATTTCTGAGGGTTACGCCGGTTACGGGTGTTGGTCGTGCTTTGAAATCTAAGAAACTTACTCCTCGATTTATTGGTCCTTACCAGATATCTGCGAGAGTTGGTGCTGTAGCGTATCGGGTGGCGTTACCGCCGAATCTGTCGAATTTGCATGATGTGTTTCATGTTTCGCAGTTGCGGAAGTATGTTTCAGACCCTTCACATGTGATTCCTATGGACGAGGTTGAGGTAAGAGATAACCTTACGGTCGAGGCATTACCAGTTAGTATTGTGGATCGCGAGGTGAAGCGGTTGAGGGGTAAAGAGATTGCACTTGTGAAAGTGGCGTGGGGAGGCGCTGCTGATGGTAATCTGACGTGGGAGTTGGAGAGTAGGATGCGAGAATCGTATCCAGAGTTATTTGAATCAGGTAAGATTTTCGAGGACGAAAATTTCTAAGTGGGGGAGAATTGTAACGCCCCAGTTTTGCCAGTTTTGTTTGTTGAGTCCTTTTTGGATTATTTTATTATTATTTTATTTTATTCTCGACTTTTATGCGAAAATATGTTATTTTTCGTCGTGATTATATTTTATCGCGTTTTGGGAACATTTGCGGGATATTTGAGTGTGGGGGTATTTTGGACGTTTCATAGATATTTTTACTAAGTTAGTAAGAAAGAAAAGAAAATAGAAAAGAAAAGGGAAAGAAAAATAGAGAGAAAGAAAGAAGAAAGAAGGAAAAAGAGAAGAAAAGAGGAGAAGAGAGAAAATTGGAGAAAGAGTGGAAAAATCATCAAGAACAATTTCTAGGAATCGATTAATCGGGTAAGGGTGCGAAACTCGATTATTCTATGATTGTATATGATTATGTATGTGTTTTGTTGTTGTTTTTGGATTGATTTGGAGAATATTAGTAAAACTTAGATTGTGTAAGAATTGATTAGAAATGAATTTGATTGTGGTAAAAATCTTGTTGAATGCATTGTTGATTGTTCATACATGTTTGTGGTATGCTATTACACTTCAAATTGCTGTTTTTCTGAGTTTTAGGTGAAGAAATTGGTTGATGTTGGGTAGGAAAACGCAGAAATTGTTCTGCAGAATTTTTCTGGGTATGCTCTGGCCATACGCGTAAGGGGCATGTCCATACGCGTATGAGCCAAGGCGATACGCGTATCATTGGCTTGTTTTTGGGCCAATACGCGTATGAATCTTGGCATTACGCGTAACATGGGCGAGCCATGGGCCAATACGCGTATGGGTTTTGGAACGAGGAATTTGTGAAGGAAATGGGTTCTGTCCGTACGCGTATGGACATGAGTGATACGCGTATGGACAGGAGAATGTCAAAAATGTGATTTTTCAAAATGTGTTTTCGGTTTTGTCCGTAACTTTGGTTCCGATTATCCGATTTTTGCATTCTTGGTGTCGTTGGAAAGGTATCGAACTGTACTTTGTGAATATGAGGTTTTGAGAATCGTTAGCCGATTAAATTTGGTCGGAAAATGTGAATAGTGTCGAATCTCGACTTTTGTCATTTTTAATAGTGCGTATTTGACTTGTATTGTGTTATATGTTTGTGCTTTGGATGTGTATGCCTTATGTGCTGTTGTGATGACGATTTGTGGCCGAGAGGCAAGAAAATGCTAAGTGTGGTATATTGGTGTTTGTGGCCATTTTGGGCAATTGTGTGCATTACTTTGCGTGCACTTGAAATACATGAATATTGTTGATGCATGAGTATTTGATGTTGGCATGAGTCATTAATGTGTCAAGTATCATGATATGTATTCTTGCATGGGAAGATTCATAGATGAATCAGTTTTATAGTCTTACGCCATGAAATATTGGTAGAAGCGATTAATCCCAATTGATTGTGCGCCCTGAAATACTGGTAGAAAGCAATCGGATTGTGCGCCCTGAAATACTGGTAGAAAGCAATCCATAAACGTCGTTCGCCCTGAAATATTGGTTTATAGCGACGGGGAACATCGTAGGCCCGACGGGGAGTTACTCTATGTAACGAGCGATGATTCCAAGAGTTCCTGGGGGACTAATGAATTACAAGATTTGAAGTCGGTACCGCATGGCATGTGCATAGAGTCGTTGTGTCGGTCTATGTGCATTGCATAAATCATGAGTAATTGTGCTTGGAACGTGTTTGATTGTATTGTGAATGATTGATGTGATGTGGTATACGATAAGTGAGAATTGTACCGTGTGATATTATATGCGACTGTTGAGCATTTGTGGTGAGAATGTGTTGCTTGTGTATTTTTGTGTTAATATATATATAATTTTATGCAATTATATTATGGTTGTTTTTCTCACCCTTCTGCTGTTTTATAACGCTCTATGAGGCGTTGCAGATTAGGTTTGCTGGAGGTATTCTTTTTGTGAAGCTTTGCATCTTCATTATTTTGGTCGGTCGGCTCTGATATGTGACTCCGGGTAGTTAGGGTGGCCGCGTGCTATTGTTTTGTATATCTGATGATATATTATATTTTGGTTGTACATATGCTACTTGATGTATGACAAACTGTTTATATGTGTATATGTTAATCAGATTTTAGATCTTCCGCTTTAATTCTAATTTCTGAAAAGTGGGTGTAAGGAACGAAGTTTCCTCTGTATGATTGCTACCCCACAGTTGCATATCATTATGGGCAGGTGTTGCATGTTATGTGTATATTTTGGTTACGTTGATGGGATGTCTCCTTTCTATGCCGTGTTTTCAAATGTACTCTGATCAATTTTTGAATTTTTCTTTTAACTGCTTTAAATGCATGCTAATTGGGGGTATTAGATTGGGGGCGTCACACACTGCAGTGACCGAAATTTATGGGTATCTAAATCTAGGGCTGGGTAGCAGATCGGGCCGGTTCGGGTTCGGGCCCAAAACCTGAAACCGCCCAATCCATCGGGTGAGCAATTTTGATCCATTTCCGACCGGGTTAGAGTTTCGGATTTTCGGATTCGGTTTTATTCGGGTTCGGATATCCAATTCAGTTTTTTTCGGATTTTACAGATTTGGGCCCAATGAAAAAATTTTTTTTTTTTTTATTTGGACCAAGGATGACCCAATTTTAAAAATGGCCAAAATACATTTTTAAGTCTTTTTTTTTGGTTTATTAAGAACGCATATTTCTCTTATAAATAAAATAAATTCAACAACATTAATACAACCAAATTGTTTAACTAAAATTAAAATTAATCCTTCCAAGGACCATATAAAATCAAAGTTTAAATTAATCTTTCCAACATAAATAAATACATGTAATAACATAAACAAAGTCAATTAAAGCTAATAACATAAACCAACACAACCAAACCAAAGTCAAATAAATCATTAGAACTCATTTTCTATGTTTTTTGGTATGCTTTAAATGATGTCCCTTTGACATGGCAATGAGTTCATATTTGTTCTTTCCAATAACATGAGATTTGCTTCTGTCCAACATTGTCTGCAACTTCAGTCTAGTTCCCAAATCCATACATGTCAATGGCCTAAAACGAAACAAGTTGAATAGTTAGATTAATCCAATGAAACACCATATATATGATAAACTTATTTGGTTTTTCTACAATATCCCTATGGGAAAAAAGGTATCTTCTCAAAACATAGAGAAGCAGCTTATGGGAAAAAAAGTGCTCTTAAAAGAGTTGTAGAGATATGACTAACCTTTAAGATGAACTAATTTAGCACTAAACCAAAACCAAATTGAGAAGGAAAAGTTTAGGTTCTAGACTTTAAGGTACCTGTAAATTAGGATCTTAATTCCAGCTCTTATCAGTGATCCAAGAATAGGAAGTGTTGGCACTTCCAAGTTAAGCACATCATAGTCCAAAACACTATTATCAACACAAAAAATAGTCATTGCATAGATTAATTGCGAATGAGGCTGCAACAACTGTTTGAATGTGATTCTATGCAATATTAAGAAATGCGAATGCAAAGGCAATTTGAAACCTTGAGGAGATTGACTTACTTGATGCATACATCCCACTTGCGAACTCCGACAAGCTTTGCCTGAAGTGCCTCTTGCACATCTCTCCTGTTTAAGTAGTTTGTAACCTTGTCATCCAAGCACACATCTATCATCTCATTTGCTTGCTACAAGGACACAACAACAATCAAAGTACATTAGTTAAACTTGAAAATCAATAACTAGAATCAATGTAGCATAGACTTCACATCATATTCAGCCCTTGAATTGAAATCAATTGCATATTCCAGAACTGGATTCCCCAACTGCAATCCAATTTTCACATTAGCATCAATTCTCACACATAGATAATTAAACAACAGAATCATCCGCATTTCTTACAGCTATGCCTTTGAGATTGAAAATCTTGTTTCTCTTGTTCATTTCAATCATAAGCTTAGCAAGTTGAGGAACATAATGACCTAAAATGAAACATATGCATAATGACCTAATGTATGGTGGACTCACATAACAGTGTTAACAAAATAAAACATTTTGTTCCATCAAGTGTAACAAAACAAACATCCTAATGTGTTACAGTACAAAACAAAAGAAATCAACAAAATAAATTTCATCCACTGTTGTTAATTCAATTTGAGCTATATTTCATCCACTGCTGTTAACAGTGTTAACAAAACAAATCAACAATTTGTATTACAATTTGTTCCATCAAGTGTCACAATTTGTATTAATCCAACAGTAACATCATGTATTAATACCACGTAATATTGAATTTAGAATGATAGAGAAAATTAGTAAAGCATCATGTATAGCTAAATGTGATAGCATACTTCTTTAAACAGTAGCACTATGACTTGCCATTTTATAAAGCATTTTATGTCAGTAGTTATACATACTTCTTTAACTTGCCATTTTATAATAGTAGCACTATGACTTGCCATTTTATAAAGCATTTTATGATAACTTGGCATAAGTGAGCAGTAGCTAAATTAGTAAGGCATTTTATAACTTGCCATTTTATAACTTGGCATAAGTGAACATTAGAATACATTATACAATATGCAATATGACAGTAGCACTACTTAAAAACTAAATAGAAAAGGAACCATGTATCATATATGTAACATTATGTGAACAAAGGCAAGTAAAAACTACAGGGAATTTCTTGTGATATTTTCAACGAATTTTGGTATGTAACAGTTATTAACAGTGGACCGATTCATGATAATTCTCTGGTATGCTCTGATGAAAATTTGTAATTTATACCAGAATTATTTAACCTAAAGTGCCTAAAAGTTCTATCATTTTTCAACTGTTTTCAATCACCAAATAGTCTTTAGAATTTGACACAATAATACATTAGAGTGAGCCTAAACTTACAGGTATTTTGCATATCTCTAATTCCTCCATCTCCTTGCATTTCTCCAGCTCTTTGCATTTCTCTAAATCTTGCATTTAAAACAGAATATAATATATTAAAAAAAATCTGAGCAAATCTAAACAAATCAGAGCATGTATTCAAACTCCAACACTTGATACACTAACTTAAGTAGCTATACAAAAAACAACCATACCTTTTCAACTGTCTTAAGAGAATTATCAGCAGCACTGTAATGAGAAAAACAAGAGGGATTAGTATTATTAAAATATTAGGGTTGCAAAACAAATGAAGCATATTGAGAAGAATACAACTTGACATTGTTTCTTTATTTTTTGTTAACCTAGCAAAAAAGATATAGAAGGAAATAAGAGGGACTTATGTTAACCTAACATGGTTTAAAACAGAAAAAAATATACTTTTAAAATCAACCGAAAGTTTTGGAAGCAATGACAATAACAAGAATTAGTGTTAGAAGCCACGATTTAAAACAGAAAAAATACAGAAAAAAACTCAAAAATTGAAGTTGTGTTAGAAGCCATGATTTAAGAACAAATCAAAGCAAATCAAAGCATAAATTGAAGTTGAACTCAGAAACTGAAGTTGAACTCAGAAAAAACTCATAAAAAGAACAAATCAAACCAAATAAGAAAAAATCAAAACACATACCTATTTGAAGGAAATGGCTTGAACGACGATGAAGGCTAATCGTTCGGTGATGAGTGATGACGACACGATGAAGTAGTGGTTCGTTTAGGGTTTGATTTCAATTTGGGGGTGACGGCGGTGGCGTAAGCATTGCGTTGTTGCGTTTTTTAGGGTTAGGGTAATGAAACGAAACTGAAGAGGAAACAAATGAAAATTTGAAAACTATATGAAGAAGTAAAGAAATTAACGAGCTATGTAATTTTGGATACAATTAAATCAATGGGCCTGAAAATGAGTTATACTACTTGGATAAAAGGGGTACTAGTAGTAAAAATCAATTTAAACCGGTCGGGTTCGGGGACCGACGGGCCTAATTTATTGAACCGAACCCGACCACACTTATCCATCCTTATCCATTTAAACCATCCGCCCAATCCGTGAACCCGATCACACCCGACCCGATGCATAAAAATTCTTTCGGTTCGGTCGGGTAACCACGGGTGGTTACTCTTTGTCCACCGCTATCTAAATCGGTCACTAAAAGCGATTTTTTTAGTAGTGCCTGGCCCTACGTGGTTATTCCTTCTGCGCTTTTTTTTTTGTCTTTTGTGTGAGGTACACATGGTGGCTTGAATAGGGCTCCTTAGAGCTGAGGAAACAAGTGAAGTGCCTGAAGATCAAAATATGAAGGAGTTTATTTTTTAAAACTATCATTCTTTACTTTATGTCTTGATTCAAATAAACACATATAAGAAAATATATACATTATTTAAATAGCCATAAAGGTTTAAAAATGAGGAACAAAACAAAATAAAAGGAAACAAAGCATCTTAAAATAAGACTTAAAAGATCAAACCATTAACAAAAAGTAAAGGTCAAAGGTCAACATCCAAAAGTCAACGTCTGGAATTTTGACTCAAACTTTTATACTAATGCAAAATTAAAGTCAACGCAACATAAAAGCCAATGCAAAGCCAACATGCAGAGACATTCTAATGATGCACATGAAATGTGGATGGATAATATAGATATATGAAAATGATGCAGATTACTAATGATCAATACACAAGTGCTTGATGCTCCTCAAAGATCCAAAAAAGAACTTAGGTGTACCTGATATATCATTCATCTGAGTCCCTAAGAAATGAAATGCATGCTAAAAGATCAAATGAAGTGTCGGGATTCCTGACTTTACATATAAACCCTAATGGATGTTGGGATTGATGAGATGCATGATCATGTTACTTGTCGACCAAGTTGACTTTACAAAGTGTTACTACAAACCATCTCAAGCCACCAATACATATAAACCAAGTCATTACAAAATCAAGACTAGTTTACATCACAAGTACATAAAGAAAAAAAACAGTTGACTTTTTGGACAACAGGGTTGACCCTGTTGACCACTTCCTAAATCTTTCTCCAAGACAGACTCATTATCCATCATGATGTTTCCTTAAGCCAATTTCCATCTTGCAACTTGCTTCACGTCCAAGTTATCCTTCATACTTCAACTTCAAGTAAATTAATGCTAAAAAAGACAAACCTGCATATATCATAGCACAAGCTTGCATCAGTATAACCAATATGTCAAGTCACTTCAAATCATTACAATACAACTGAAGTTCAACTGTGTCCATGATTCATCATACTGCACCAACTCAAGCATAACATAAATGATAGTTTGTATTCAGCAAAAAAAAAAATCAAAACTTATGTCAGGGCAGTTCAAAACAGATACAATTTTTTTTTAAAAAAAGGCCATCAATGTTCACATGACACAAGGTTCAAGCATACATTCAAATCAGCTTAGACAAATATGCATCAGAATTCAGAGGCAGTTCAAAAAGAAAACAAATAGAGGAAATCAATCCAAGCCAATCCAATTTCCAAATGAACCTCTCCTAACTATTTAGGAGCAATTCAGTTAAACCTAACTTCACTTAACTTTCAACCGTTACTTCTAACTCCAACCTCACAACTCAACTGTCATAACAAAACCTCTAAACAAACTGTTTCTACTAACCGCTAACAGAACTAACATTAGTTCTAACCTACACTAAAAAAATTAACTAACCTCGCCACAGTTAACAAAACCCAAACTGCATAATTAACCACATAACCGACTTAATTGCCTCAACCCACAATCAACTTCGGCCACTCATTCTTCTAACTAGAAAAACTACCTGACCCAAACATTGCCCTAATGCAACTAATATATAACAGACTTGCCTTAGAATCTTAACTACCTGCCCTAAGAATAACAACCTGACCAAGTTAGTTATGCCCTCAAAAGTTACTTCACATTGAACTCTGAGACAAGTGAGCTTTAGCCCTCACCTCAACCTCTATGGTCTCTGTTCAATCCTGCAACACAATCCCTCTAAATCTCTACCCTCGACTTAATCCTCTATCTCTGCACTCAACCTAATCACTATCCCACAGGCACAACAACAACAAAGATAACAACAAAGATTAACAAGGGTTATACAACAACAAACAGACTTAAGATATTCCAACCAAAAAAGATAGAAAAATAAGAACATGAACCGAAGTTAAAGAAAATGTACATGAAACTTGAAGAATCTATAGGTTTCCAATCCTATTGCTGAAGACTTTTTACCAACGACCAGGGAGAATCTCGTCCTCGAATTTTAAAACTTTAGAAGTTAATCCTTCTTAAGATTTTAGTTCTTTTTGGATAATAATTCATTTAGGATTTTAAATATTTTAATTAATTTATTCTGACTAGGATATTATTTTTGAGATTAACTCTTGATGATTAATTCTTAATTAGAAGATTAATTCTTGAATTTAGGAGACTTGTTTTCTTGGATACTCATGACTTTGGTGTTGATTTTTTTCTTGTTAATTCTTGGATTGGATGAAATTGTGATTCACCATTAATCTTGCAACATAGATATTTTCCCCTGCTTTTTTGACAATTAGTTAATTCCTTTGATTAGTTAATTGATTAAAATTGTGAACATTAGGAGTTAATCTTGTAATACCTTAGGAAAAACCTTTTGTATTATATGCAAAATGTACTTGTGACTATCATGATAATCCATTGTAAATTGACCTCTTTCTCATCCTATAAAACAAAAATAATATTTTTCTTAATAAACAAGGATGTGTTCCTTTGCCAAAACACTTAACCAATTTAATGCCATGAGTCCTAAATAATGAAGAAGGTATAATTGAGGGTATGCCTCTTTATTTTAAGAACTTTTGACAATTTCAACATTACTTGACCATCCATAGTACCCGTCTTTATTCATGAACTTTAGTTCAATTCATATCTAACCATTTTCTCAATTAAAGGACAAAAAAGGTCTTGATGGGCTTATGCCTTTCATTACCCCGGATATTTGGCTGTTTACTGTATGGTTTGTGGTTTGAATATTCGTCTCCTAACAATCAATCTCAACAAATTAACTTTTATTTTTTGACTTAGGGCAACCTTAAAACTTTTCATAAAAGAACATGTTATGTTTGTTTTATCCCAAAACAAACAAACATTTAAGCATCCCATGCGCGAGCAAACAAACAATGTTTAACTGCTAGAACGCGGTCCTAACATCGTTCAATAAAATCAACCAACAAACACTTATTTTCTGTCAACGAACTACAAAGCTCTGATTTTCTTATTGCACTATGGGAATACTTAGGCACAGGATTTTGAAATCTCTGTGATCACATTAATTAAAAACTTTTCCCCCTTAATTAAATCCTTTATAAAACAAAGCAATAATCAGAATAATTACAAGGAAACTTTTAAATAACATTTATACGCAAAATAATCAAATGGTTCTCGTCGAGTACAACGGATGTGAGTGGTGCTAATACCTTCCCCTTTCATAACCGACTCCTGAACCCTTATTTGATTATGATGAACATCTTATTCTCTTCCTTATGATTTTATTGATATTTTCTCTTTCTCTTAGAATAAATAAAATTCAGTGGCGACTCTGTATTTTTCGCGTCGCGACAACTAGCGACTCTGCTGGGGAGTCCTAAGAAAGTCAAGCCTAGTTTGTTGGTTTTTATGTTGAGTGTTATTTCCTGTTTACTTGATTTCTTTTATTGCACTTACTGTTTTATATACTCGATATATTGTGGATATCTGTATATTGGTTCTTATTGTGGGATGGGTTTCATGATGATATTGAGAGATAAACCCACTACCCAGGCTTGAGTATACATACAAGATAGAATCGTAGATAGTCATGTTGAGCTGCTTAACGTATGATGCGTTGGGTTGGCACGAGAACCACACCCAAACTAGATCCACTTGGAAGTACTATTATCCTGCACGTATGGGCTACGGCGATGTATTTTCATGTGGGCCCATAACTCTGGGATACCTTTTTAGGAACACCCTTCTTTGAAGACTATAACTTACCTATGAGTGGGATATGGGTTTGCAGGTTACTTAAAACTCTACCTACCTTGAGAATCGCATATTCAGAAAACGTCAAACCTTTGAATATGAAACCTTTGAACCTATAATATTGCATGCCCTTGAATCATGTCATCAAAAATGATTTAGCATATGCATCCCAAATAAAAGTAAATACATAGGGAATTAAAAAGGTAGTTATTAATTGTGAAATCTTGCAATTAATGTTTGTTATAAGATTTTTTTTTAACTCCAAAAAAGATTTTAAAGATTTTAATTATTAATGATTTATTATTATATTATTGGCAGAAATCGTGGATAGTTATTAGTATGTTTTGAAATAAATTTAAATTAAATACATTTTGGGAGTTGTACAGTTGAATAACAATTCGTAATTAGAGTATTAAAGATAAATATTATTATTTAATATGAGAATTATACAGATATTTAAAAAAAATAGGGTTGCTATTTTTTTAGTCATTTGGAAATATTACGTGGGTAAATTGGTTTTTTTGTCTAATGTAAAAATTTTAATGGAAACTATTTATATTTTATTTAATTATTTTTATTAAATTATTATTTATTATAAAATTTTGAAGTGTTAAATGGTTTTGTTAGTTTTTTTATTTTGTTAATTGTTATTATAATTATTTATTAAAAATTTTGAAGGTTTAAATGGGTAATTTTTTAATGAGGTATTTGAGAAGTTAACTGTGGATAGCTATTTTTTTAAAAGGAAGTTATTGAGTTGTATTAGTATTTTTTTTATTTAATTAATTATTATTTAATATAAATTTTATATATATGTAAATTGTTAGTTGTTTACTTTTTATTCAAATCTATTGGTTATCTTTTTATACCAAAGTGAATTTTTTTAATAATTACTATTTATAAAAATATTGTTGACTATTTTTTAGCTATTGAAAAATGGGGAGAGTTAGTTATTTAATTGGTAAAAGAATAATTATTGTTTTTAAAGTTTTTTTATTTTAATTATTAATGATTTATTATTATTGTATTGGTTGAAATAGTGGGGTAGTTATTATTATGCGGAACATGTGAAATCTTACAATTTAAAAGAAATGACTATTAATTATCTTTATTATTTTATATTGTCCATAAATATCTTTGTTTTTCATATAATAATATGTCATACATTTCAATAAATATAATAAATAAGTATTACATGTTCCACCATCAAAAGAAGAACAGTGATATACATTACTATATAAAAGCGAAGTTATTTATTTTGCTTGGCTGGATAAATACTCATTCTATATATCCATATTTTTTTCATATCCAATAACAAATAAAAAATATGCTACATTTTTAATTCCTTATTATGCCTATGCTATTTTTTTAATTCCCTATTATGCCTTGTATTTAGTTTCAACAAAATAAATTAAAAACAAATGAGTTATGATGATTATCCTAAAACAAATCAAAAAAGAAAATTAGGTTTGTATTGGTAAAATAAAGCAATAAAGCTGGCAAGAAATTGCATTATATATATATATATATGTGTGTGTGTATTATCAACATATATTTTAGTGTATTTTTGTGTGAGATCTACATTAAACAGATAAAAAAAAAATATAGTGTATTTTTGTGTCGGGCTCATCAATTTTGAGTGAGACATGGTTGCACTGAATATATAGAGTAATCAATTTGATTAGTGCTCATGTTTGTTCCTAGATTTAGAGAGGATAATTGAGATTTTAATAAAATAAGAGTGATGTTCCATCGTAACTGAATGGCAAACTAAATAAGTGGTGACAAATACTTTAATGTGAATAAGGTGGTTCATATTTAGAATAGTAGAAGCACATCGGTGCTTTCATGACCCTTTTATCAATTTCATATGGTTGGTTAGAGCAGCTCGATATCCGAATCCGACCGGTCCAATTGATATTATACTTTTAGTAATTAGTACTGCAGACATTGGTACAAAATATTGTTTCTAGAAGGAAAACAAAGACGCTTGATTTCATTTCATTTCTCAAAAATGAATTCTATCCCGCTCTCCACGCTATACTCGCTGCAAATATAATAATCAATACAATTATATATGACGTTCATTCACCTATTTAATATACAAATCTACCAATCAATTGTACATAACCTAAATCACTCGTCAATATTCCTACGTATCGCTCACAACAAAGTTTATGTCTAACGCAAAGTTGAGAGAACAACCGCATCGCCTCATCGATGATGTCTCACGATTTAATATATTCAACTAAATTAAAAACTCTGATTTTGATCAATTCAAAATGGTAAAACTGATCATGTGTGTTTATAACTGTCCACCAGTAAACTGTATAAAATGCAAAAATAAAAATCAAAACAATGAAAACATTTATAAGTAAAAATTTAATGTCAGTATCGTTCACTTTAAAAACACGAAGATCTCATAAAACATATATAATATAAATCTAATATTGTAATATTGTAAAACTAAAAATCAAAATCAATGGATGAAATATGATGGATCAACAATGGAAAAAAATTCACATAGCCGTAGGAGAAACAGACCTTAACAATGACAAAAAAAAAAATCAAATAAAAAACAATAGAAAAATATGGTAGTAAGTTAAATACCAAGCATTAACAATAAGACCAAGCATGCCAATTAGTTAGATACCAAACCATAGTAGTCAGAAAAACAAAATTTAAATAGCAATAAGATTAAACACATTAGCAATAAAAATCAGTACACTAAGTAGGAAAAAAAATCAGAGCTTACCCGAGTACGATTAGTCCCCGCATCGGATTTTGAAGGCCAAGTCAAGTGCCATTTATTTCATCCCTTTTCCTTTGAACTACTCTTTCTCTCGGACCAAAAACAACGAAATAAACTTATAAAATCAATAAGTTTTTTGCAACAAAGGAAATTTGTGTAAGCTAAAATGTTCAAACATATAATAATTATCGTAGATAACAGGGTTAATTTCATGAAAAGGCTAAAAATTTCAAACCTGTAATAACACTCCTCTTCACAACCTCATGATATTCATCTTTTTTTTTTTTTGACAGTATGCAACATAAACATTGATGAGAGGGTTTCAGTGGATATTACTTGGTTTTTTTAGGTAATTTTTTGTTATCCATCAATAGAGAGACTATTGTGAAACCAAAATTTAGTAGAGTAATGTAGAATTTAATTAATAGTATAATAAAGTATCAATATAATAAAATAGATTTGTATTACATTGGTTGGTTGGAGTATTATCAAGAAATCGTATCAATAGTTTCAGAAGTTTGATTTGTGAGGAGTAAGTATGTATATAATCACTACACACCTGTTAAACATGCAAAGTCCTAAACACGCGATTTGTTAAACATGAAAAATATTTTTAAAAAAATGTGTCATCATCACTACACACCTGTTAAACATGAAAAATATTAAAAACTATGTAAGATTACAACAGTATGACACAGTCACATAAAATCATACCAAATGAGTATTTGAAAGAAAATTTCAATGCTTAGTCTTTTATTTGAATATAAAATTCAATGTTTGAGTATTTTATTTGATTACAATAATGTCACGTGGTTAATCACAAAACACCTATGATCATATCAAATAAAGAAATTTGTAAATCAGAAAATGATCATATCAAATAAAAGAAATTTGTAAATCAGAAAATCAAATAACAGAACACCCGTGATCATACCAAATATAGAAATTTAAAAATTAAATCATAATCACACCTATGAACAAACCAAATATAGAAATTTAAAAATCAAATCATACTCAACACCTAGGAACACTATTAACAAATGTACAGCTTGAAAAAAACCATGTCATACTCCACCAGGTGGTGGTGATCCATCAGCAGCTCCATCAAGTGATTGTGGTGCTCCACCAGCATCTTCATCAAATGGTTGTGGTACTCCTGCCATTGCAAACTCGCCCCTAAAAATTTGAGACATACTTCCCCAGGCTTAACCATTTCAGCCAAGAACTTTGCAACAATCATTTCAGCCAAACTATTTAATTGGTTGTTCGAAAGAACCACCACCTGTGACCCATTATCATTCGAAACATTATCCTTCGGTAACTCATTCTGTAATGCATCAGCATTATTATCAACCGATGGTACATTATCATCCTATGACCCATTATCAGCCGGTACATTATCCTTCAGTAACTTATTCTGTAACGCATCAGCATCATTATCAACCGGTGGTACATTATCATCCGGTAACTCATTTTGTAACGCATCATTATCGACCGGTAACTCATTCTGTAATCCATCATTTTCAACTGGTAACTCATCATCAGCCGCTAACTTATTGTGATTCTCATCATCAGTCGGTAGATAAGTTAGCAGCTAAAAATGATGGATTACGAATGAGTTACCGAACGATAATAATGCGTTACAAAATGAGTTACCGGATGATAATGTACCACCGGTTGATAATGATGTTGATGCGTTACAGAATGAGTTACCGGAGAATAATGTATCGGCTGATAATGGGCCACAGGATGATAATGTACCACCCGTTGATAATGATGCTGATGTGTTACAGAATGAGTTACTGAAGGATAATGTACCGGTTGATAATGAGTCACAGGTGGTGGTTCTCTCGAACAACCAATTAAATAGTTTGGCTGAAATGATTGTTGCAAAGTTCTTGGCTGAAATGGTTAAGCCTGGGGAAGTATGTCTCAAGTTTTTAGGAGTGGGTTTGCAATGGCAGGAGCACCACAATCACTTGATGGAGAAGCTGATGGAGCACCACAATCACTTGATGGAGCTGCTGATGGAGCACCACCACTTGGTGGAGTATGACATGATTTTTTTCAAGCCGTACATTTATTAATATTGTTCATATGTGTTGAGTATAATTTGATTTTTAGATTTTTATATTTGGTTTGTTAATAATGTTCATGGGTGTTGACTATGATTTGATTTTTAGATTTCTATATTTGGTATGATCACAGATAGATGTTCTGTGATTTAATTTTCTGATTTACAAATTTCCTTGTTTAATATAATCATAGGTGTTTTGTGATTAATATTTGGTATGATTACATTTGACCACGTGACAGTATTGTAATCAAATAAAATACTCAAGCATTGAATTTTATATTCAAATAAAATACTCAAAGCATTGTTGGAATTTTATATTCAAATAAAATACTCAAGCATTTTATAATATTTTTAATTTTTATGTAATGGATAATGTTGGAATTAAAATGAGTAGTAAAATGAATATTCTAATATTTACTATTTAATATAAAAATAGGCAATCTGTGGTCAATGAGACCTGATGGCTGGCGTTCATCAAACCACTGAAAAATATGCATGAGTGAATTGGATCACATAGTTAAAGAGAAATCAGCACCAAAAATTTGTCAGGAACAAAAACTCGTTAAAGAGTTATGAAACTGGGTTGGAAAACAGGGATTTGAATCCCCTGCAGTTGCAAATGACACAGTTATATGCAGTTGGTGCTTTTTTAGTACATTTTAAAGGTTAGGTTTGTCATTACATCTTTTAGTTGTATCTCTCTTCAAACCATTTTTTACTAATTACACTTGAATGTAGGATCCTGCAGTCATACTGAAAACAGGCTGCAATTTGCAAAGTTGAATGTTGTTGTTGAAGGGGGAAGAAGACAGATATGATTCACCACATAGAGGCAGCATGCAGAAAGGGTTTCAAATGCGCCTCCACGGGGTCGGAAAAAATTTTTGTGAGTCACTTCAAGTCATGCTTGAGAGCACATGAAAGGTCTGATCAGGAGGCCAGTTCTAGTGATCGAGAGAGGCCAGTTCTAGTGATCGGGAGAGGCCAGTTCTAGTGGCGGGGTTGTTTATCGGAAATGTCACCAAAATAAGGGGAAGCAGATGGTGGTGGCTTTTTCAAAGGCGCCTGATGGCTGAGAGAAAGGCAAACACCAATACAAAGATGCTAACCATATTTTCAACAGTTATAAATATTGGAATTCTGAGAGCAAGGTTAGAAAATTCTTAAAATGACTATCAACTTTAAGAATAACGCACTACACTCTAAATCCAAAAGCTGAAAAGGACTACACTCTAAAATCCAAAAGCTGAAAAGCACTACACTCTAAAATAATGCAATCAGTCATTAATGAGAAAGACATATAATTTTCTCATTTGCCTTGTCTACACTGATAGCTCATCATATATTAATGAAATTGTTCTAAACGAATGTTCCAACAATCAATATTGTGAGAATAAATGAAACTGTAAAAGGTACCTATCGGCTTTAGAAACTGACAGTCTCTATAGAGCACCAGCAGTCCTCTCTTGAAGCCCGGGGGAAGCATTAGAACAAGATTGGGCGAGAGCAACCTACATAAACCACAATGCAAAATCATAAAAATAATGAACATATTAGTCTCTCCAAAATTAAATGTTATTGTAAACAAATTGCATGAGATCCATGAAAAGATTTATTTTGTATGGGGAACAAAACATACCAAAGCTTGAACTCCACCAGCTGCTGCAATGGCTTCTCAATTTCTATCATCAGATGACAAATTCCAAAGTGCACTGGCAGCTTCTTGCCTATAGAAATATGACAAAATGTCAAATCAATAATTACAGGACAAAGAGAAGCACAAGTGGCAAAATTGTCTACCTCAAAAACATAAGCTATATCAAGGGAAATCCAAAAGTAAGGCAAACCTCCACCAATGGGCTAAGTGACAAACCTCCATTGTGGTCTTGGACAAAACTTGACTTGAAACCGACCAGCAACGTTTCCGAGTCTTTTTATTTATATGTTCCTCACTTACGCCCAATATTGTCAATTGTGGATTGCGGAAAATAGTGGCATGTTCAAATTTCTCTATGCGAGAGTGCTATAGCTACTATTTGACAAAACTTCTTACACTATAGTGTTGCTATAGCTGCTATTTGACAACACCGCTTAAACCATTCTTAACAATAACCAACGTAGGACCTCATCTTTCACACCCAACTTTCCAATAATTTAATCTATCCCTTAAATGTGAGTAATAAGAACAAATATTATGATCCTTGATTTTTGTATCACAGTTATTAAGAGCATCATCTGTGAAATACATTTTCTTTTGTTTCCCCTATCACTCTTTCTTCGTTTCAAAGAAATGTCAGTATAGTAACACACTTGTAAAGAACTAATAGAAGATTACCTGACACCCTCATGGGGAGAACGTGTAAGTTGAACGAGAGCCTCAAGAGCACCTGCTTGTTCGACAGCAGTATTATTGCTGTTGCGGTCTCCATGAGCAGCTAAATTAGCAATTGCACGAGCAACCTGGTGTTTAAGAGAAATGATGTTATTTTTTATCCCACCCCAACTCAGAAGTACATTCCCACAATTCAGAGTTACACCTGAATAATGTAGCTATGAAATCATAATGCATAGGAAAGTACCAATAAAAGCACATTATCGTCATTATCCTTGACTATATTTTCCAGCGTGCATGCTATCCCAAATGCACATATGACATTTGACCAAAATAGGCCAAAATGTTGACCATACTTCCGTCAAAATTGAAATGACATATTGAAAACAATCCCTTTTCTCACAATATATACACATAATAAAAACTAAATACCTTCACAATGGTCCTAAATTTGAAGAAAGTAAAATACAAATTTCAATGATAGTAATAGTCAACCATAATTTGGTTATTCCATTTCTCTGTCTACATCAATGCCTATCCAGAATTGGAAAGACAAGTTAGAGAACAAATCCAAAAACCAAATAGGAACGAAGGGACTTGGACATTTCTAAGCCTTCAAAGTTAAGGAGTAGTAGCTAAATCTAAATCACACTGAAAAAGGAAATAACAATTATCAATCACTAATACAGAGAAAAGCCTTGCGATTATCCTTGGAAATCAAAGCACAACTTAGAGTAAACAAATCAACTGCTTGCTCACTAAATATGTTATTCAACCCTTCTAACTGTTTGTCAATGGTAGTGAAAAATATTTCGGAACTCTAAAATAATGCTCAATGGTTACCTGGTTATCTTCAAGACGAGAACGGACAAATCTTGCTGTTGAATGAACATCATTAAGACCAAGAATATCAATATCGAGTTTTTCACAAAAAGACTTAACATTGGCAAATAATTCATCCCTGCCAATTTCTCTTAATTCTTGAATAAGATTTTTTGTTGTACAAACCAAATGCATAGCATTAACTACATCCTGAGATTGTTGTTGTAAGGCTTGACAAAGCATATTTATAATTCCCATAATTTCTTTCATCAAATGCAATATGAATATGAAATCAAATGACTTCAAATAATTGTAAGCACTCCACGTGAAGCATAACTTAATCCTTCCTTTGCAAATTTCCTTGAAACATTACAAGTTGCTTCATACATATTTATCAAGCTAGAAATGGAAGAGAAGTGTGATCCCCAACGAGTATCCCCAACTCGCTTCAAAGTACCAATTTGATTTTCACCTATACCAATTAAAATCTCACCAACCTCGAATAAATGTTCAATTTCATCTAATTGGGAAGCTTGTAACTCATCATGACGCTTTGTAGAAGAACAAACATATCTTAGTAACTAACTTATCTTAGTAAATTAATAATAAACCAAATCAAACCAAAATGAATTCAAAAGCCAAATCACATTATCACAATATTATTTAAAAAAAAAAAAAAACTAACAATTTGTTTACCAAAATGAGAATGGAAAGCTAACATTTGTTTTTCAAGAGGATAAATTTATTTTTCAGAAACACAGATTTATTTTTCAAAAACAAAGTTAAATCTTACTCAAGAGAAAATAGAAAATTGTTAGGGTTTGTTTGGTTAATAGTCTAATGAAAAACTTGTTATTTTTCATTTTAAATAGAGGTATTTAGGTATTTTCACTATATGAGAAAAAAATTAAAAAAAAGTTTGGAGTGGGCGTTGGCCCCCTCTCATAACTATGTTCCGCCACTGCAGCCAAATTAGCCAATGCACCAGCTGCCCGTTCCTGAAAAGAAGAAAAAATCCTTATAAAACGGAAACTTCTATTACTTAACATAGGAAGCATAAAAAATTCACTTACACACACTCAAAGTCATTAAACAGTGAAACTTACTAAAACTTCATCTCCCGTAGACGACCACTTTGAATATAAGATCCACTAAATCTTGTACTCCACCAGCTTCAGCAATGGCACCCTATGATGGAAGCCATGTAGTTACAAGACACCGAAACATGTAGTTACATTCAATTATTCCATT
Organism: Lathyrus tuberosus; assembly: GCA_022829125.1. Lineage (NCBI taxonomy): Eukaryota > Viridiplantae > Streptophyta > Magnoliopsida > Fabales > Fabaceae > Lathyrus > Lathyrus tuberosus. The sequence continues at coordinate 178,752 of JALAZF010001021.1, forward strand.
TTGTAAAATATAATTATCAGTATTGAAGTGTCAGTGTCGGGTGTCTATGCTTCATAGATCAAGACTCGATAGTACTTCAACAAATAAGCATCAGCTTTTCCAACAATGTGTATAAGTGAAACTTATTAGAAATGATCAGATGGACCGGACAGGAACAAATGGAAAGGGAGAATACCTTAGCTGCCTCAGACTGAAGCCTTTCCCTGTAAGATTTTGCAAGCCCAAGAAGGAGGCGAATGCCACCATCTCGCATTACTGCTTCAGCCCTTCCACAATCGAAGCTAGCATTTTCATCATCAATTACCACAAAAGTTGCAAGACCTGTGGCTGCCTTCTCCTGAACGACCTCTTGAGAACTCTGCATTAGACTAAGCAAGAGCGACGCACCTTGTTCAACCCAGAAATTATCAAGACCTCCCTGTTGACGGCTCTCGGCAGGACGCAAAAGTATATGTGACAGCATCCATTCAAGTCCAAAAACACATTCTTTCCTCTATTTGTATTATCGAAAAATAAAGAAGCTAGTCCTTTAAAAATGTCGGTGGATAGGGAAATCAACAACTTGTTTTTATATTTACTAGCAGAAAAGCCAGTCTCTTCTTCAAAGATAGGACAGTTCAAAGCAATCAAAACCCTCAAATTTGTTGACGAGGATAACAATCTCGAGACAGCAGAGTGACCAACATCGGTTCTTGAAACATCTATCCGATCAGATTAGGAAGCTTATGCCAAAGATGTGAAACCGTACTCCACTTCATACTTGGTGTCCCCGCAACAGAAAGGAAACGAACTGATTGCACATTTCCCAATGCAAGCTCATCAACACTCAGGCAGTCGATGAACCCGATATCGGTCAGCTTAGGACAATAGTTAGCCAATGCATTAATAGCATCAGCATTTACATCCCTAATGCCTGAGAGCCTAAGTTTATTCAAATTAGGACAGCAATGAGCTATTGATTTTATAGCATCACTAGTGACTTTATCACAAAAATCCGGTCCAAGCTGGAGACTCTCAAGTAATTCATGTCGGGCTGCAACGACAGCAAGAGTTGCATCGGTCATCTTCCTACAACTATCCCCGCTTATTTCAAGCAATTTCTTAGCTCGAAGATGAAGCAGTACATCAGCAGACTCAGCCCCACGAAACCTAAGCTTCTGTAGATGCACACATCTAGAAGCAAGTGAAGATGCAACATTGGCATCAAACTTGTGCGAACGAAGATCCAAAGAAGCCCACAAACACTGAGAGTTCCCGAGAACCCTTCAAGTCTTACAAGTTGCTGATAAACTAGCTCGGTCTCGATTACTCAGACATGACAGTAGCTGAATTAATGTATCATCGGGTAAGCTCCTCCAATCAACAACTCCTCCGGGCTCCAAATCCGCAACCTCATCTTCAATTCCAGGGAAACTCGAAACCACATTTCCTTTTCCTTTTCTTGCCACTTTCCTCCTCACTCTTCGGCTCATATTTCAACAAAGTCACACCAAAATCAGCACCTACACCTTCAAAATCAAAAACACAAATTTCAATATCACTGAGACAAATTCACAAACACAAAAACTTCAAACTCCCAAATCCAAAAACCAATGAAAAAATACAATTCACCCCTTCTATATATAAGTTATAACTCCCAAATCCAAAAACCAATGAAAAAATACAATTCAACCCTTCTATATATAAGTTATAAGTTATAACTACCTTTCACCCTAAAAAAACCCTAGTCTTACATCAAAAATTAAACAAAATACAACATGAATGAATAGCACTAGAAATCAAGAACACAAAACAACCCAATCCCAACTACAATAAAACAAACAAAACCCATAATTTGCATCAAGGTAAGAACACAAAAAAAAAAAAAATTGATTTTTATTTCTCAAACCTGTGAGCTCAAGCTATGTGGTTGAAAACATCAAATCAGATGCATTTAAAGGGAGTTAAAAACGAAGCAAATTGAATAGGGTATATAGGTAAAGGAACAAAATTGATATGAAGAGAATTGGACCTAGACCCTAAAACGGGTCAAGGCGATGGATGGAATAGTTGCGATGCAAGAAGTGAAAGGGGTAAGGGATGATTGAGAAGAGGAAGGTCATTGATGAAGGATAGAGAGAAGGAGATAGCAAAGAGACGAGAGAGAGAATTGGAGCAAAAGGGGTGAAATGCGGAAGAATGGGGATGGGGAAAGAGAGAACAACAAGGAAGATCTTGTACCAATGAAATGACTCTTTTACCAATTTCATTTTTTCTCTTTCTTTTCTCTCTCTTCCACTTCACTTTCTCTCTTCCTTGATTTCTCATATTTTTTTCTCAACACCTTTTCCCTAATTTCTCTTCTCCTTCTCCTTCGTTGCCACTTCCGAAATTCATGACGTCGACGCCACTAACACCACCACCGCCTCCACTCATGTCTCTTTTATGTATTTAGCATCTCTAACGTCATTTTTATTATTTTCATTTGAGATAGTTTCCGAAACAACGAAAAAACATGAGTTATCTGAGCATAAGGTGAGCTTCTTCTTCTTCAACAACATTAAAGGGTTCGTGATTTTAACTATTTTCTTTTTTCCTCTCAAGTCTGGGGTTTTTTGTTGTTACTGCATTTTCTACTACTTCTAAATTCAAATCTGGTTTTTTGTTCGAGTTGTAGTTTTCCTCTCAGATCTGAGTTCTTTTGTTGCAGAAGATTAGAAGATTCTAAGATGCAACTAATATTTATATTTACATTTTGGGGTTTCATTGTTTCTTATGGGGTTTTATGCATTTTAATGTTTAATTTACTTATTTTTTATTTTATTTTTTGCATAGGCTTTGAAGTTAGGTATATCAGAATGGTAAATCTGGGACTAAGATTGTGGATATTTGTGAGAAAGGAGATTCATTTATTAGAGAGTAAGTATATATTTATTTTCCTTTTATTTTATTGCTATTCACGTTTTTAATTGAATTATAAAATCTATAACTGTAAACTTTACTGAAACGAGGAGAAAACAAAATGGTTGTGTTTTATAGATGTTCACTTAATTGCTTGCTCATGAGTTATGTCTTAGTTTCAGGATGCGATGTGGCTTTTTACATTGAGGTGATTGATTCTCAGCCGTTCTCTTGCTTCATTGTAAGTAGAAAAAAATCCACCACTCATATTTGTTTTAAAATGATGTTTTCTTCCTCATGCAATGGAGCATACTTTGTCTGTGCTTATGGTGTTTATTTTAATGGTCAATTTAATTATTCTAATGTTTTTTTCTTTTCTTTATATACAATACTTCTGCGATATATACAGTTTTATTTGATATGATATGATATGAACTCATTAAAAAAATTCTTTCAATTTTATTGATTTGATCTATATAGCTTATGTTATGTTTACAGAATACCTATTTCTATCTCTATTATAAGTAAAGGCACATCAATATAATCTTGTAGGAGATATTTACTACTTGCTGTTTAAAGTGATATATGTCTTTTACCTTTTTGTAGGTGATTTTGATCTCATTTTCAAATTGGTTTGCCTGGTTTTTACCTCGAAAATATCATGTTTATCCAAAATCTTGGATACCGTATTCCATGGACAGCTTTGAGTTTGCTATGTAATTTTGAATATCTATGATGGTTATTGTCTGCCTTGTGCTTTGGGTTTAGTCACACCTGCTGTCATGGAAATATTATATCATATTTATTGTGGAAAACTTCTTTCCCGATGAAAACTATTGCAGACCAAAGTCATCATGTTTTATGGGGTTAAATCCCCAACAATTAATGAAATTACTCTCAATATATCAAGTTTGTCAACTCACCCCCATTTCCTCTCATTTTTATATTGTTTTCTTGAAGTAGGATGTACTTAACACTATTTACTAAGTTACAGTTATGCCCTCTCAATGCAAGTGAAGTCTTTACCCATATCTTGTTTAATTTTGAGGAGTTTCATATTTTTTTTTATAAAAAGACTTTTAAGAGTTGTAACATCAATTTATATATAATAAATAGGTGTGATGTGCATTGTACATCAATTCATTTTATAGGTCTGCTATTGTATATTTAACATTGCTATTATATATTAAACATTGAATGTAATTTATTTATTTATTTTCTTCTTAAAATATACGTTATCCAGATTATATGAAATGGTTTTGGTTTAAATTCATTAATTGTTAATCATGTAGTATATATTTAATACCATTATTTCAAATTATTCATGTATTGAAAATATTAGAGTTATAGTATTAAATGAATAGTTATTGAGTGATAAAAATTAACTCATAGAGTTACTAAAAACAAACAAAAAATATTTTCAAATTAACTATATAATTTTAAAAAAACATTTTATAATAAATTAAAAATAAATAACTGATAAATTGAAATAGTCTTTTAAATAAAAAAACATGCTAAAAAAAATAAAAAATACGAATAATTTAAAAAATGATGATGACTTTAGATTGATTTTAAATATATAAATAGAAATTAATAGACACTTTTAAATTTGAAATAATTACGTATATAGCTAAAAGAAAATTAACATAAAATAAAATATCAATTTATTATCTTATTTATAGAATTAATGATTTTTCTATAAATGAATAATGAGCATACAAAAATTAATAATTTATAGATTTTTCTTCACTTACCACATCTTTAATTTTGGGGTAAAATGGGTCCAAAAATATAAGATAATAATAACAATAATACTGCATTCAGAAGGACTTATGATAGTCATTTACTATTTATTACTATTAATTTTTTATTCATGTATTAGTTATTATCAAAAATATAATAATAATAATAATAATAATAATAATAATAATAATAATAATACAACTTTAATTTTGGTTAAAAAAACATGTCATTTGAGATGTTAACGTCATTATTTTTAGTTACTCATTTTTTTATGTTCATTTAAAATATTGATGAAGTAATTATGTTAAATAAATAATAGTTAATGTATAATAATTATTTGGGTAATGCTAACATGTGCCATTAGGAGACATGTTAAGAAACCTACCATTAGAAAGTTTGTTTTGAAAAAATAAATAAATAAATTAATTATACATATTTAATAAATTCAATGCACAATTTTCAAGATAAAATTTTCTTTATTTAGTTTTTAACATGTGTCCTAAGGGCATATGTTAGCATTATCCTAATTATTTTACTAATTAAATTTTGAATATTATTCATACGGGAAAAAATATGTTGTTGTAAAAAAAATTATATAGGGGAAAATATTATTGTTAAAAACGGGAATAACTTTACTATTGATTCAAATATTTTATAAATATTGTCAAAATAAAAATATTATTTTGATTCAAATATTTTTATATACGGGAACAACTTTACTATTGATTCAATTTTTTTATAAATAGTGTCAAAACAAAATTAATATTTATATACGGGAAAAAAAATACATTGTTGATTAAAATGTTTTTATATATAAAAGAAAATATTATTGTTATAAACGGGAACAACTTCACTATTGATTTAAATAAATTTATAAATATAAAGAAAAATAATATTTTGATTTAAATATTTTTATAAACTGGAACAACTATAAAAGTGTGAACGCACGGGTAACACACAGTATCGTGTGAATGCATGGGTAACGAGGCCAAAATTATTGTGAACGCACGGGTAGTATATGAGTACCGTGTAAATGCACTGGTAACCATATCAAAATCGGTGTGAACGCATACATATCTAATATTTTTATTTTAAAATTATTTTGAATTTAAAATACAATTATTTTTAAGATAATATATGAATAATTGAAATATATATTATTGATGTTTTTCTTTTAAAAATTGGAAAATTGATACAATTTTGTTTTTATTTTAAACATATGTCTTTCATTTTAATATTTATCTTTGACTACTTTATGTTATTTTTCTTTTTTTTACAATTAAATTTAAATATTTTCTATTTAATTTAAATTTCATAATCTAACTGGTAACAATTCCGCGGTCCACATCAGTACCCGTGCGGACGCACGGGTATCCCGCTAGTTGAAACTACAGCTCATAATAAATTCACCACTTTGCATCTCTATATATATGTCTTGAAAAATATTAAGAAAATATATATTGAATCAAAAACAATATAAAAAATGTATATTATACTTCTGAAAAATGCTAACGAATGCCAAAAGCAGTTAATTATAATTTATATTATACAGAGAAGATAGTCTGAGTTCTGTCTGTTGATTTACGAAATGAGAGGGTAGATGTTTGTATATACTATATTTAGGTTAAGGTTGATGCGTGATATATAAGTTAACCGTGATTTTTGGCTTTGGGATGTTTCTGTGACTTCTTTTGAAGTGTTTGAAATTATTTTTCTTCTAAATTTCATCTATTTTCTTTTATGCTTTGATGAGAGAGAGTGAGAGAGAGAGAGAGAGAGAGAGAGAGAGAGAGAGAGAGAGAGAGAGAGAGAGAGAGAGAGAGAGAGAGAGAGAGAGAGAGAGAGAGAGAGAGAGAGAGAGAGAGAGAGAGAGAGAGAGAGAGAGAGAGAGAGAGAGAGAGAGAGAAGTTTTGGAAAGTGTGAAATGCAGTAAAAAGTTGAATAATTTAGTTGGTTTTCAATCAAATAAAAGTAAAGTCAGTTACTGAATCAAAATAATAGTCATAAAATTGCATAACCAAACAAAATACCTGTTTCAAATGCTAGTTTTGTTGAAAAAAGTAAATTTTGGACTTAAATTACCCCTAGTTTGAGGATGTGGCAATATCATAAGCAAGGGTAAATTAGAATTTTCCAGAGCATTGAATTTTCTTATATTATAGATGTGTCATCATCATCACTACACACCGGTTAAACATGAAAAATATTAAAAACTATGAGATTACAACAGCATGACTCAGTCACATAAAATCATACCAAATGAATATTTGAAAGAAAATTTCAATGCTTAGTATTTTATTTGAATAAAAATTCAATGCTCGAGTATTTTATTTGATTACAATAATGTCACGTGGTCAAATGTAATCATACCAAATATTAATCACAGAACACCTATGATCATATCAAATAAAGAAATTTGTAAATCAGAAAATCAAATCACAGAACACCTGTGATCATACCAAATATAGAAATTTAAAAATTAAATCATAATCACACCTATGAACATTATTAACAAACCAAATATAAAAATCTAAAAAATCAAATCATACTCAACACCTATGAACACTATTAACAAATGTACGGCTTTAAAAAAACCATGTCATACTCCACCAGGTGGTGGTGCTCCATCAGCAGCTCCATCAAGTAATTATGGTGCTCCACCAGCATCTTCATCAAATGGTTGTAGTACTCTTGCCATTGCAAACTCACCCCTAAAAACTTGAGACATATCAGCATTATTATCAACTGATGGTACATTATCATCATGTGACCCATTATCAGCCGGTACATTATCCTCCGGTAACTCATCCTGTAACGCATCAGCATCATTATCAACCGGTGGTACATTATCATTCGGTAACTCATTTTGTAACGCATCATTATCGACAGGTAACTCATTCTGTAATCCGTCATTTTCAATTGGTAACTCATCATCAGTTGCTAACTTATTGTGATTCTCATCATCAGCCGGTAGATAAGTTAACAGCTAAAAATGATGGATTACGAATGAGTTACCAATCTATAATGATGCGTTGCAAAATGAGTTACCGGATGATAATGTACCACCGGTTGATAATGATGTTGATGCATTACAAAATGAGTTACCGGAGGATAATGTATCGACTGATAATAGGTCATAGGATGATAATGATGCTGATGCGTTACAGAATGAGTTACCGAAGGATAATGTACCGGCTGATAATGGGTTACAGGTGGTGGTTCTCTCGAACCACCAATTAAATAGTTTGGCAAAAAAGATTGTTGCAAAGCTCTTGGCTGAAATGGTTAAGCTTGGGGAAGTATGTCTCAAGTTTTTAGGGGTGGGTTTGCAATGGCAGAAGCACCACAATCACTTGATGGAGCTGCTAATGGAGCACCATAATCACTTGATGGAGCTGCTGATGGAGCACCACCACCTGGTGGAGTATGACGTGATTTTTTTCAAGCCGTACATTTGTTAATAGTGTTCATAGGTGTTGAGTATGATTTGATTTTTAGATTTTTATATTTGGTTTGTTAATAATGTTCATGGGTGTGACTATGATTTGATTTTTAGATTTCTATATTTGGTATGATCTCAGATGTTCTGTGATTTGATTTTTTTATTTACAAATTTCCTTATTTGATATGATCATAGGTGTTTTGTGATTAATATTTAGTATGATTACATTTGAACTCGTGACAGTATTGTAATCAAATAAAATACTCAAGCATTGAATTTTATATTCAAATAAAATACTCAAGCATTTGGAATTTTATATTCAAATAAAATACTCAAGCATTTTACAATATTTTTAATTTTTATGTAATGGATAATGTTGGAATTAAAATGAGTAGTAAAATGAATATTATAATATTAACTATTTAATATAAAAATAGGCCATCTATGGTCAATGAGACCTAATGGCTGGCGTTCATCAAACCACTGAAAAATATGCATGAGTGAATTGGATCACATAGTTGGAGAGAAATCAGCACCAAAAATTTGACAGGAACAAAAACTCGTTAAAGAGTTATGAAACTGGGTTGGAAAACAGACTGCAATTTGCAAAGTTGAATGTTGTTGGAGGTGGAAGAAGACAGATTTGATTCACCACATAGAGGCAGCATGCAGAAAGGGTTTCAAATGCGCCTCCATGGGGCTGGGAAAAGTTTTTGTGAGCCACTCAAATGCGCCTCCACGGGGCTGGGAAAAGTTTTTGTGAGCCACTCAAATGCGCCTCCACGGGGCTGGGAAAAGTTTTTGTGAGCCACTTCAAGTCATGCTTAAGAGCACATGAAAGGTCTGATCAGGAGGCCAGTTTTAGTGATCGGGATAGGCCAATTCTAGTGGTGGGGTTGGTTGTCGAAAATGTCACCAAAATAAGCGGAAGCAGATGCTGGTGGCTTTTTCAAAGGCGCCTGATGGCTGACAGAAAGGCAAACACCAATACAAAGACGCTAACCATATTTTCAACAGTTATAAATATTGGAATTCTGAGAGCAAGGTTTGAAGATTCTTAAAATGACTATCAACTTTAAGAATAACGCACTACACTCTAAATCCAAAAGCTGAAAAGGACTACACTCTAAAATCCAAAAGCTGAAAAGCACTAAACTCTAAAATAATGCAATCAGTCATTCATGAGAAACGCATATAATTTTCTCATTGCCTTGTCTACACTGATAGTTCATCATATATTAATGAAAGTGTTCTAAACGAATGTCCCACCGATCAATATTGTGAGAATAAACGGAACTGTAAAAGGTACCTATTGGCTTCAGAAACTGACAGTCTCCATAGAGCACCAACAGTCCTCTCTTGAAGCCCGGGGGAAGCATTACAACAAGATTGGGTGAGAGCAACCTAGTCCTCTCTTGAAGCCCGGGGGAAGCATTACAACAAGATTGGGCGAGAGCAACCTGCATAAATCACAATGCAAAACCATAAAAATGATGAACATATTAGTCTCTCCAAAGTTAAATTTTATTGTAAACAAATTGCATGAGATCCATAAAAAGATTTATTTTCTATGGGGCACAAAATATACCAAAGTTTGAACTCCACCAGCTGCTACAAAGGCTTCTTAATTCCAAAGTGCACCAGCAGCTTCTTACCTATAGAAATATGACAAAATGTCAAATCAATAATTACAGGTACAAGAGTACAAGGTGAAATTGACATTGTTCGGAAACCTTTGTTTCAAATTTTAAGATCATTAATTAAAAATGTTTTGTTATCCAATGTGTGTTATTCTTTTTGTAGTTTATGGAAAATGGTAACTAAAAAACCTGTTAAAAATGATTTTCATTTTTTGCATATCGCTTTCGCATTTATCTGTTTTTCTAAATCAAAGCATAAATCATTTGCAGATTAATGAACAATAAACCCATTGAAAACAAAGAGCATGCACCCCTTCCCAACTTTGAATTCCCTGTATTTGAAAACAATGATCATGTCATATTTGATGAGACCCAATTCCCTTTCGCCAAAATGCATACTCCTTCCACTCACACCTATGAGTTCTTAAGTGAAGGTCTACATCCTCTCTTACACTACCACCTTCTAAATCATCCAAACCAAGATGAATTGGAACCACATACAACCGAACCACCCTAAACAACTACAACACCCTCCTCAACTACCAATCAGCTTAGCCAAGACATATTATCGCCTTACCCTTTGCCTATTAACTCGCGTCCATGTCCACCTATCTCAACCGAACCCACACCTCCTCCACATGCTTTGCCGACACACTAAAAAACAAATATAAAAAATTTAAATTTAAAAAAAAACGAATAACCAAAGTGCCAAAATAGCCATTTAATTAATATCACTATTAATATGGTTATGGTTAGTCAATTGCAATTCGGTTCCATAGATTTAAGTTCGATTAACCGCGATTCAATTCAATTATTGAACATGTTAAATAATTTATGGCTTGGTTCATAAATTAGAGAAAACGAGTCGGTTATATATTTAAGCACGGTTCAGTTCGGTTTTGATTTTATAAATTTTTTAAATAGTCCTAATGATAAGGACGGGGACGTTATTCTTATTACTAAGTCTTTCTGGTAATTTTTTGTTATTGATAGAAAAGAAGAGACTATATTTTTTGAAACCAAAGTTTAGTATATAGAGTGATGTAGTAGCCTTTTTGGTAATTTTTTATTATTGATAAAAAATGAGAAACTATATTGTGAAACTAAACTAAAATTTAAAATTTAGTAGAGTGATGTAGAATTTAACTAATGGTATAATAAAGTATTAATATAATAAAATAGATTTGTATTATGGAGTATTATCAAGAAGGTCGTATCATTAATATTAGTTTAAGAAGTTTGGTTTGTGAGGATTAAATATGTATGTCATTACTAGTTCAAAAAGTTTGGTTTGTGAGGATTAAGTATATATGTCATCACTATACACCTGTTAAACATGCAAAGTGCTAAAAATGTATTGTGTTAAACATGCAAAATATCAAAAAAAATATGTTAGAAAATCACACCATGATACGGTCAAATAAAATCATACAAAATATTTATATTTATAAGAAAATCACAGTCAGCAGAATATTAAATTCAATGATAAGTATTTTATTTGATTGCAATACGGTTAAATATAATCATATTAAATATTCATATTTAAAAGAAAATCACATAACACCTATAATCATACCAAATAAAGAAATTTGAAAATCAAATCACAGAACACTTGTGATCATATCAAATAAGGAAATCTGAAAATTAAATCACATAACACCTATAAACATTAATAACAAGTGTAAGGCTTGAAGAAAATTAAAGTATGTCATACTCCACCAGGTGGTGGTGCTCCACCAGCAGCTCCATCAAGTGGTTGTGGTGTTTCACCAGCAGCTCTATCAAGTGGTTGTGGTGTTTCACCAGCAGCTCTATCAAGTGGTGATGATGCTCCTGCCAATGAAAACCCACTCCTAAAAGCTTGAGACATATTTTTCCCAGACTTAACTATTTCAGTAAAGAACTTTAAAGCAACCATTTTAGCCAAGTTGTTAGAAAACACCACCTCTTCCAGTGCAGGCTTCAACTTTGCAACAATAATTTCAACCAAATGGTTTAATTGGTTGTCCGAGAAAACCACATGTGACCCATTATCTGCCTCATCATTCTGTAACTCATTATCAGCCACGTCATTCTGTAACTGTAACACATTATCAGCAAGTAACTCATTATGTATCCATTATCAATCAGTAACTCATCATCATTCGGTAAGTCTTTATCTACCGCACCAATTCCAAAGAATACATTTGGATTTTCTAAAGATTAACTTAGATTTTTTAAGATATATTGAGATCAGTAACCTCTGTCGTGAAGAGGTTGGCGGTCTCTTCTTTAGACCCATATAAAGACACATTGAGGGTTGGATTAGCCACCCTCAGCTAGTTGAAATTAACCGGCAAAAAATAATCATAATCAGAGTAAATCATAAATATAGATCTGAAATTAAAATCAAATTTAATACATTCTATAAGTGCAAAATAATAAATTATAAACATAGATCTAAAATTAAAATCAAACTTAATAAATTCTATAATTGCAAAAGTAGTAAGTCATAAATATAGATTTAAAATTAAACAATCGGTAATACATTCTATAATAGATTCTAAAATCAAACTTAATTTTAGATCCATGTTTATGAATTAACGTTTGTTTAATTTCAGATCTATGTTTATTATTTACTACTTTTGCAATTATAGAATGTATTAAGTTTGATTTTAATTTTAGATTTATGTTTATGATTTACTATTTTTGCACTTATAGAATGTGTTAAGTTTGATTTTAATTTCAGATCAATATTTATGATTTATTTTGATTATGATTATTTTTGTGATTATTTTTGCAGGGCAAGCTCAACATGTTGAGGGCGCCTAATCCAACCCTCAATGTGTTGTTATACGAACCTAAAGAAGAGACTGTCAACCTCTTGACGACGGAGTCTGTTAACCTCAATATCGAATTAATCTTAGAAAATTTGAGTTAATCAAAGAAAATCCAAATGCATTCTTTGGAATTGGTGCGGCGGATGATGAATTACCGAATGATGACGAGAATGGTGATGAGTTGCCGACTAATAATGGGTTACAGAATGATGATGGGGCTAATAATGGGTCACAGAAAGTTCTCTCGGAAACAGCTTGGCTGAAATGATTGTTTCAAAGTTCTTGACTAAAATAGTTAAGCTTAGGGAAAGTATGTCTCAAGTTTTTAGGAGTGCGTTTGCATTGGCCGGAGCACCACAACCACTTGATGGAGCTGCTGGTGGAGCACCATCACCTAGTGAAGTATGACATACTTTACACTTGTTAATAATGTTCACAAGTGTTAACTTTGATTTTATTTTAATATTTCCTTATTTCCTTATTTGATATGATCATAGGTGTTCTGTGAAATGATTTTCAGATTTCTTTATTTGGTATGATCGCAGGTGTTCTGTGATTTGATTTTTAGATTTTCTTATTTTAGTATGATCACAAGTGTTATGTGATTTTTTTTCAAATATGAATATTTGGTATGATTACATTTGACCGTGTGATGGTGTTATAATCAAATAAAATACTCAACATTGAATTTTATATTCTAATGGTGTTGACCGTAATTTCCTTTCAAATATGAATATTTGGTATGATTTTATTTAACCGTGTCATAGTGTTTTAATCTCGTGTTATGACTTCTAACACATTTTTTAATATTTTGCATGTTTAACACATTGCATTTTTAGCAATTTGTATGTTTAGCAGGTGTGTATAATCAAATAAAATACTCAACATTGAATTTTATATTCTAATGGTGTTGACCGTACTTTCCTTTCAAATATGAATATTTGGTATGATTTTATTTGACCGTGTCATGGTGTTTTAATCTCGTGTAATGACTTCTAACACATTTTTTAATATTTTGCATGTTTAACACATTGCATTTTTAGTATGTTTAACAGGTGTGTAGTGATGATATACCTACTTAATTCTCACAAACTAAACTTCACGAACTAATGATACAACCTTCTTGATAATACTCCAACCAATGTAATACAAATCTATTTTATTATATTGATATTTTATTATACCATTAATTAAATTCTACATCACTCACCTAGAAACTCACACTTATGTAAAGCAAATTAAACACAGGACCTAGAATATATAAGAGAACGAAAATTTGAAGTTTGACGCTGCTTAAGCCATATAAAAATAGGCAGTCTATGGTCAATGAGCCCTCTCTTGAAGCCCGGGGGAAGCATTAGAACAAGATTGGGCAAGAGCAACCTACATAAACCACAATGCAAAAGCATAAAAATAATCAACATTTTATATGAAATCTGTCATTTCAGTCCTTGAACTCTACGAAGAATCATCATGTTTGTAGTCCGTTGCATCTTAATAGCAGGAACTAATGTGACGGATTTCATATACTAGAGTGATAATTGTTTGAGTTTTAAATTGGAATCTTCCTTATTTTGCAGGTTTTTCTTTTTATGAAGAGCTATAATCCCCCCTCCCGCACCTTCTTTCTCTTTAATGTTGTTTCTCATTTAGAAAGAAAAAAAAAAAGAGTAAGCAAGCACAAAACATACCAAAGCTTGAACTCCACCAGCTGCTGCAATGGCTTCTCGATTTCTGTCGTCAAATGACAAATTCCAAAGTGCACCGGCAGCTTCTTGCCTATAGAAATATGACAAAATGCCAAATCAACATGGGAGCGAATGTAATTACAGGAACAAGAGTGCATGACAAAGAGAAGCACTAGTGGGAAAATTGTCATGAACCCAATCTTGTCAATTGAAGATTGCAGAAATAAGCGGTTTGTTCAAATTTCACTATGCAACAGTGCTATAGCTACTATTTGACAAAACTTCTTGCACTATAGTGCTGCTATAGCCGCTATTTGACAACACCGCTTAAACAATTCCTAACAATAACCTATGTAAGACCATCATTTTTCACATTCAACTTTCCAATAATCTACCCCTTAAATATGAGTAATAACATTAACATGCTCCCCTCAATCAAGCACTTTTCCAAGTATCTAGGGATTACCAACAAAGAAGAAAGACTGCATAGGCTCACGCACTATCTAAGAATAAATATTGTCAGTGTAGTAACACACTTGTAAAGAAATAATAGAAGATTACCTAACACCCTCATGGGGAGAACGTGTAAGTTGAACGAGAGCCTCAAGAGAACCTGCTTCTTGTCCGACAGCAGCATTATTGCTGTTGCTATCTCCATGAGCAGCTAAATTGGCCATTGCACGAGCAGCCTAGTGTTTAATAGAAATGATGTTATTTATATCCCACACCAACTCAAAATTACACTCCCACAATTCAGAGTTACACGCTCGCACACAACTGAATAATGTAGCTATAATGAAATCATAATGCATAGGAAAGAAACAATAACAGCAAATTATCAACATTATCCTTGACTATATTTTCAAGATCACAGATAAGGTGTGCATACTATCCCAAATGCACATATCAGAATTGGAAAGACAAGTTAGAGAACAAATCCAAAAATCAAGTAGGAACAACAAAGGGACTTAGACAATTCTAAGCCTTAAAAGTTAAGTAGTGGTAGCTAAAAATCAAGTAAGCCAAACATTTCCAGTCTCTGCCCCACCAAAAAAAGCACACGGAAAAGGGAAATAGCAATTACCAATCGCTAACACAGAGAAACAAATATTATGGGTCCGGAACTTTAATTGGCAGACATTATCAACCTAATAAAGTAGCTTAAAAAGATTTTAGTAACTATATAGATGGTACCCAAATTATAGAGAGTATTAATACCTGCTATTGCACTCCCTCGTATTTACAATTACGGGCAAGCATCACTAGAGCATGTACACCTCCTGCCAGTGCAACCTCTGTACTACACTTGTCATCAGCGGCTAAATTAGCCAATGCACCAGCTGCACGTTCCTGAAAAGAAGAAAAAATCCTTGTAAAACGGAAACTTCTATTACTTAACTTAGGAAGCAACAAAAAATGCACTTAAACACACTCATAGTCAGAAAACAAAGAAACTTACTAGAACTCCATCTCCTGTAGAGGACCACTTGAATATAAGATCCACTAAAGCTTGTACTCCGCCAGCTTCAGCAATGGCACCCTATGATGGAAGCCACTTCAGCTTTTACTTCAAATCTTACACATTAAATATCAAAAAGAAAAGTCAAATCAGATACAAAATCTAACCTTGTGCTCCTCTCCTCAGAGAGGTTCCATAATCCTCCAGCAGCCTCACGGACAAATTTGCAATAGCCTGCAAATTTAGAAGGTTACGAGGATAAATACACAACCATTGGTCAATTCAGATTTTTCTTTGGTCAGATTTCTTAGAAAAACAAACACAGCTAACAGTAGACATAAACCGCACAATGGTTATGGATTTAAAAGGTAGTATTAGCTTTTTAGAGCTATATAGTACCGACCCTTCGGATCGAATATGTGTCTAGTGTGTTACACGACACCGAAACATGTAGTTACATTCAATTATTCCATTTCTTAAAAAAATAATTATCTGTGTTGAAGTGTAGTGTTTGGTGTCTATGCTTCATAGATCAAGACTCGAGAGTACTTCAACAAATAAGTATCAATTTTTCCAACAATGGGTATAAGTGAAACTTATTAGAAATAGTCAGATGGACCAGACAGGAACAAATGGAAAGGGAGAATACCTTAGCTGCCTCAGACTGAAGCCCTTCCCTTTAAGATTTTGCAAGCCCAAGAATGAGGCGAATGCCACCATCTCGCATTACTGCTTCAGCCCTTCCACAATCGATGCTCGCATTTTCATCATCAATCACAACAAAAGTTGCAAGACCTGTGGCAGCCCTCTCTTGAACGTCCTCTTGAGAACTCTGCATTAGACTAAGCAAGAGAGACACACCTTGTCCAACCCAGAACTGATCAAGAGCTCCTTGTTGAGGGCTCTCGGCAGAACGCAAAAGTATATGCGATAGCATCCATTCAAGCCAAGGTATAATTTCATCAAGATCCTTATCATTATTACTCTTTGAAGTCCTCCAGTCCAAAAACACGTTCTTTCCTCTATTAGTATTATCGAAAAACAGAGAAGCTAGTCCTTTAAAAATGTCTGTGGTTAGGGAAATCAACAACTTGTTTTCATATTTACTGGCAGAAAAGCTAGCCTCTTCTTCAAAGATAGGACAGTTCAAAGCAATCAAAACCCTCAAATTTGTTGACGAGGATAACAATCTTGACACGGCAGAGGGACCAACATCAGTTCTTGAAACATCTAATCCAATCAGATTAGGAAGCTTATGCCAAAGATGTGAAACCGTACTCCACTTCATACTTGGTGTCCCCGCAACAGAAAGGAAACGAACTGATTGCCCATTTCCCAATGCAAGCTCATCAACACTCAGGCAGTCAATGAACCCGATATCGGTCAGCTTAGGACAATAGTTAGCCAATGCATTAATAGCATCAGCATTTACATCCCTAATGCCTGAGAGCCTAAGTTTATTCAAATTAGGACAGCAATGAGCTATTGATTTTATAGCATCACTAGTGACTTTATCACAAAAATCCGGTCCAAGCTGGAGACTCTCAAGTAAGTCATGTCGGGCTGCAACGACAGCAAGAGTTGCATCGGTCATCTTCCTACAACTATCCCCGCTTATTTCACGCAAGTTCTTAGCTCGAAGATGAAGCAGTACATCAGCAGACTCAGCCCCACGAAACCTAAGCTTCTGTAGATGCACACATCTAGAAGCAAGTGAAGATGCAACATTGGCATCAAACTTGTGCGAACGAAGATCCAAAGAAGCCCACAAACACGGAGAGTTCCCGAGAACCCTCCAAGTCTTACAAGTTGCTGATAAACTAGCTCGGTCTCGATAACTCAGACATGACAGTAGCTGAATTACCGTATCATCGGGTAAGCTCCTCCAATCAACAACTCCTCCGGGCTCCAAATCCGCAACCTCATCTTCAATTCCAGGGAAACTCGAAACCACATTCCCTTTTCCTTTTCTTGCCACTTTCCTCCTCACTCTTCGGCTCATATTTCAACAAAGTCACACCAAAATCAGCACCTACACCTTCAAAGTCAAAAACACAAATTTCAATATCACTGAGACAAATTCACAAACACAAAAACTTCAAACTCCCAAATCCAAAAACCAATGAAAAAAATACAATTCAACCCTTCTATATATAAGTTATAAGTTATAACTACCTTTCACCCTAAAAAAACCCTAGTCTTACATCAAAAATTAAACAAAATACAACATGAATGAATAGCACTAGAAATCAAGAACACAAAACAACCCAATCCCAACTACAATAAAACAAACAAAACGCATAATTTGCATCAAGGTAAGATGATACTCTACACAAAAGCTACTCTAGATCTAGGGTTACAAAGGAAGAAGAACATAAAACAACTTTTCTAATTTCATTCATAAGTTTCTAAATCTGAAAACAACATATAAATACTTAGGGTTTTAAAAAGCTAATGGGCCTAAGCCCAGAATCCGAAATTACAACTAAAAAAAGCAGCTAACTAAATAAAATTACTAAGACACCCTCTTTTAAAATTGATAGTAATCCTTAAGCCATGTGGGTTGTTGAATTCTCCTTTTGGGCTTGAAATTGGGCCTTCTAACAATACTACCGGCCCTAAAAGGAACCTTGTCCTCAAGGTTCACATGATTCATGGTCACATGTTGTTTTTCATGCGCATAATTGGTTCCAAGGGTTGTATTGGAAATTGACGTGGCCGTATGAGGGGAAGTGAGAGGATTGGATAAAGTTGCAAGTGGTGGGGCCGTGGGAATCCAAGGAAAACGTGGGAAAGAAGTCTTGGGAGAAGAGAAAGAAGTGGGTGGGTGAGGGAAAACAGCATTGGGCGGCATGGGTGGGACAGAAAAATAATTATTATTCTGAGGGTTTACTGTTGGTAGTGGGGATTGGGCCCGGATAAGTGAAGAAATTGGGTTTGGTGTCACGTGGGAGTGGTTGGGCGTGGCAGTCCATGTGTTGGGAGTTGAAATTATAGCTGTTGCATGTGATACAGCTGGGGCGGTGGGGGTAATTTGGGGAATTGGCTTAGAAGTGTTGGGGGGAATAATAAAAGGGCCACGTGAAGCAGAAATCCCATTTGGATTCTGTGAAGTACCAACAAGTGCAAGTGGCTCCAAGTTAATCTCACAACTTAGGTCAACATTAGAAGTTTCCATTTTCTCCAAACTTGAGTCTTGTTGTTGGAGATTTGTCACAAAGTCGCGTCCTTGCTTAAAAAAAGATGAGAAATCAGTCTGAGGTGGAGAATCAAAGTAGGGTCGAAGCTGCGAAACATGCACAACTGGGTGGATGCGTGAGGATGGTGGTAGATCGAGTTTGTATGCGACCTCTCCAATACGTGCAGTGATTTTGAACGGCCCAAAGAAGCGTTTGGCGAGCTTTTGAGAAGTCCGGCGAGCAACTGTTTGCTGGCGGTAGGGTTGGAGCCGAAGGAGAACGAGATCTCCCACTTTAAAGGTAAAATCTGATCTCTTTTTGTTTGCTTGGATTTCCATTTTTTGTTTGCTCTTTGCCAAGTTTTGTTTTAACTGAGAGATTATGTCTGCTCTTGTTTGTAAGGACTCTTCCAAGGATGGAATCGTAACCGAACCGGAGATGAAATCTTGAATGGAGGGAAGGGCTCGACCATAGAGTGCTCTGAACGGAGTCATTTGAATCGCAGAGTGAAAGGGAGTATTGTACCAGAACTCAGCAAGATGAAGGAACTTGTACCAGCCACGTGGTTGATCGCTTATGAAACATCGAAGGTATGTCTCTAACCCACGATTTACAACTTCTGTTTGTCCATCGGTTTCTGGGTGGTATGCTGAACTATACTTAAGTATTGTTCCGTGTGTTTTAAAAAATTCTTTCCAGAAACTACTCAAAAACAGAGGATCTCGATCTGACACTATGGATTTTGGGATACCATGAAGCTTGAAGATTTCAACAGAAAAGCGTGAAGCGAGATCTTGGGCAGAGAACTTAGTTGGAAGGGCAATGAAATGAGCGTATTTGGTGAGGCGGTCGCGTATTACCCAGATTACGGTGTGGCCAAAGGAACTAGGGAGGTAGGTAGGTAATGAAGTCCATGCCGATGTCCTCACAGACTTGAGAAGGAGTAGGTAACGGTTGCAGTAGCCCTTTCTTTTTATGTGTTTGATTCTTGTTAACTTGACATGTGGTACAATTTTTGACAAACATTTTGACATATGTGTAGAGGCCTGTCCAGGAAAAAGAAGTTGCCAATCGAGCAACAGTGGGTTTAACGTCGGAGTGGCCTGCTGAAGGAGTACAATGGAATTCATGGATGAGAGCCCGACGTAGATCTGGTAAGTCTGGTATAAAGAGCTTGTTGTTGAGGTATAACAGGCCATTTGAAAACTTGTAGTGATTATGATATTGTTTCTGTTGGGTTAGCTTTGACACTAATGTGATGCCTGCTTGATTTTTTTCATAATATCTCTGGAGTTGTTGAATAAGAGTTGGAATTGGTGAAGAGATCGTGAGGAGCAATGAGTCTGCATCAGAATACTTCCTGCTAAGGGCATCAGCAACCAGATTCGAGCGACCAGGTTTGTAAAATATTTCAAAGTTAAAGCCTTGGACCTTAGAAGCCCACTTTTGCTGTTCTGGTGTCTGTATCTTCTGCAACAATAAGTTTCTCAAATTCTTTTGGTCTGTGTAGATGTTGAAGTGTTGCCCAATCAAGTACTGGCGCCATTTCTTGATGGATTCAGTTATAGCATACATTTCCCTCACGTATATCGAAGTTGCTTGCATTCGTGGACTCAGTTTCTTGCTAAAGAAGGCAATTGGATGACCCACTTGAGATAATACAGCACCGATGGCGACGCCCGAAGCATCAGTTTCCAGATTGAATTTTTTCTTGAAGTCCGGCAATGTTAATACCGGCATTTTAGTCATAGCAGTTTTCAATTCTGTAAAGGCTAAGCTAGCCTCTGTACTCCAAGTGAATTTAGTGAAACGTAACTGATCGGTGAGGGGAGCGGCGAGAGTGGCGTAATTTTTGACAAATCTTCTATAGAAGCTGGTGAGGCCTAAAAAACCCCTGAGTGCCGAGAGTGAACGAGGTTCGGGCCAATCCAACATTGCCTGAATCTTTTCTGGGTCTGGTTCAAAACAACCAATAGAAATAACATGCCCCAAGTAATTAATTATGTCCACTGCAAAAACACACTTAGACAGTTTCGCAACAAAGCAATTGGAATGTAATAAATCAAAAACAACCTGTAAATGGGATAAATGATCATTAAAATTTGCACTGTAAATTAAAATGTCATCAAAGAAAACCAACACGAACTTGCGTAGATATGGCCTGATTAGGTCATTCATAGCAGACTGAAATGTATGGGGGCGTTGGTTAACCCAAAGGGCATAACGAGAAATTCGTAGTGCCCATCGAAAGTTCGAAAAGCTGTTTTATGAGTATCTTCTGATGCAACATGGATCTGGTGGTAGCCAGAGCGTAGGTCAATCTTGGTAAAAATCTTGGCTGATCCTAATTCATCAAGTAGTTCATCAATTGTAGGAATAGGAAACTGGTCTTTAATGGTTACTGCATTCAGGGCTCTATAATCCACACAAAAACGCCAGGTCCCGTCTTTCTTTTTAACTAGTAGGACTGGTGATGAAAAGGGACTTGTACTAGGGGTGATGATTCTGTCATGTAACATATCCTGAATGATGGTAGTCATCACATTTTTTTGTGAGTGAGGGTAACGGTAGGGTTTGACATTTACGGGGGTGGTGTGAGGCAGTAAGGGAATATGGTGGTCATGAGGGCGGTTTGGTGGAAGTCCACGAGGGGGTTGAAATATGTTAGGATAGTTGTTAATGAGTGTTGAAATGGCTGGGTGGAGTGTTTTGGACGCTGTTTCCAAGGTGAGTGGTGTTGTGGTAGGTAAGGGTTCTTGAGGGTCGATTGCTTGGAAGGTCATAAGGTGAAGTGAGGCGATGGATTTGTTATGGAGGAGGTGTTTAAGTTGGTGGAAGGAGGTGTGGAAAGGGTGTGTTGTTGGATCTCCTCTTAGTGTCATGGAATTTTGTTGGTGTTGGAAAGTGATTGAAGGGATAGAAAAATCAGCCTGAATGGGGCCAAGTGTTCGTAGCCAAGCCATATCGAGAACAACATCGGCTCCTTCAATAGGTAGGAGGTAGAAGGATAAGTTGAAAGGTTTTGTTTGTAAAACAAGTGGGACATTATTGCAAATCCCTTGGCATTGTAAATGGGAGTCGTTGCCTACCATAACTGAAAATTTTGGGATAGTCTTAGTGATGAGGTTTAAGTGTTGAGCGATTCGAGGTTGCAGAATGTTATGAGTACTACCCGTATCAACTAAAACCATAACAAGGAGTCCCCCTATGAGGCCTTTGAATTTCAAGGTTTGAGGAGAAAGATGCCCTGTCAATGCTTGTGTGGATAAATGAAAATATGTGTCATTTGGGTCCAACTCAGCTTCTGATTCATTGTTGTCCTCAACCGTAACCTGCTGTTTTGCTGTATCATCATCAGTCAGCAATAAAAGAAATCTGTTAGAGGAACATTTGTGACCAATTGTGAATTTTTCATCACAATTAAAGCATAGCCCTTGGGCCCTCCGTTCTTGCAATTGGGATTGGTACAGACGTTTGATAGGTAATTTGGGTGGGGTGGGGTGTGTTGGTAGGGTTTGTTGTTAGGGGATTTTGAAGTGTCGTATTGATGAGGGGTTTGCTAGCGGTGTTTGAGGCAGTATTGGGGGTGTATTTCGTGTAAGAGTTGGTGAAGGGCTTGGTGAACTTGGGTTTGGCATCTTTAAGTTTGGATTCAATGAGTTTGGCCAGGCCAATGGCTTGTGAGATTGAGACAGGTCTATGAATAGCCATTTCATTTCTAATTTCTTTAGATAAACCAGAAATAAAACAATTCAAAATTGCTTCTGGTGGTAATCCAACCACTTGGTTTCCCAACTTTTCAAATTGTGTTTGATATTCAACAACAGTACCATTCTGCTTAAGCTTGAACAATTCAGCTTGATGGTTGTCATAAGTAGAAGGACCAAATCTTAATTCAAGGGCTTTAGTAAACGAAAACCAATCGGTTAAAAGTTGACTTTGGTACATCCACTTAAACCATCCTAAAGCTTCACCCTTCATATAAAAATAATATTAAAGACAATCTGTTTTCTGGTGGTAATTGGTAAAAGTTAAAAAACTGTTCAGCTTGGAACAACCATTCCAATGGGTCAGATCCATCAAACATTGCAAGTTCTAATTTGGGTGTTCTAAGTGGGGGTAATGGTGTAATTTGTGGCATGTGTGGGTAGGGAAATTGTGGAATAAAAGGGGTATTATAATTTTGTGTGGGTGTAAAAGGGGTAGGTGATGGAAAATACGGTGGGTAAGGTGGTGGTGGTGGTTGCGCAGCGGTTATACGCGTTGCTGCTGTAGCTACAGATTGTGGGATAGTGGTGGAAAAAGAAACAGAGTTTCTGATGGGTGTGTGAGCTGGTGTGGTAATGTGGGTAACATGTTGAGGTGCTGTATGTATAGCAGCAGTAGGGGAGGGACGAGAACGAAAAGAAACGAAGAAACAAATGTAGGGAAAATAAAAGAAGTGCTCGCATGGGCCCTACCCCACTGCCTACGTATCTCATCGGGAGCATGAGAATCAGAGCGACGTAGTTCCCCTCACTAGGGGTGGATTGTGTTTTTTAGGGAACGACTTACGTTCTAGCTCAGGTGTTGCAGACTCGCTGAATTGAGTGCGTTACCGTCTTTCATAAGAACGAGTAGGAGCACGTTCGTACGTTGAGAGTGAGTGAGATGAGAAAAGAATTCCCGAAGGAAAGACGTTTTTGTTTGTTTGAAGTTTTTTAAACAAGAAGTGTTTTTTACAGTTATTTGTAACTTGCATTGAACCAAAGTCTTAAATACAGGAACGAATACTTCGCGCATCGTCCCCAACAGGACGTACACTAGGTATCCTAGAAGAATGAGAGGAAGCCCCTCATTCCCCACTTCCCACATAGAAGGCTCAAGCACAATACATGTTAACCTTTATTACGTGTTTTGAAGAAGTTTTGAGACGACACAAAGGAAACTCTAAAGGGAAACTAAGAGTCCTAATGTTATCATACATGGATGTCCTATGGTTAGTGAGGCTTAGGAGGAACGACTACCTAAAACCTAATTCTAATCCTACTCCAAGCTTAATCAAAAATTAAGTTGGACTAGGTAGCTCTAAGGGGAAAAGAATCCAAGACTTAATCAAGTCTCGAGATTCATGGGATGAGAAAGAGTGAGAGAAGTAAGGAGCATCTTAAATGCTAAAGCAAACACAAGTATGAAAGCTTAAAAGAGAAAGGAGAAGTTAGAATGTGGATGACCATCCACATCCCATTCACTTACCATTAGTCCCTACATGGTTAGCAAAAACAAACATAAGCAATAATAATGCAAATGAAACCCAACAAGGTACAACCCAAAGAGATATGGCTACAAACCAAATGAAACTCATCCAAGTCAGAATGTACACCTTAAGGGTGACCCATAATGTTTACCAAACAAACTCAAGCAAAGAGAATGCAAACAAGTGGCAAAACATCCAAGAAAGCCATCAAAGAAGGAATAGAAGAATAATGAGTGGTTATGCAAGGTGATCATGCAAGAATGCTTTAAATAAAATCCAATTCAAAATATGGATGACCTAAGCATGTGCCTAAACATGTTATACAAGTGTCACACAAGGCATACAAGCAAGTATCCAACATTAGGAATCATTAGGAGAAAAAGAAAGAAGCATGTAAATGAAACATGTTAAAGGATGCAACATGAAGCATGGATAACATATGACATTAATACAAAACTCCTAGGTTAGAAACATACATTAAATTAGATGCAAATAAGTGATATGGCATGGCATACACAAACCAAACACAAACCAAGAAGAGTCATAGATGAGAAGAAGTGAGAAAATAAGTCCAAAAAAAGGCATGTAAATCAAACATTAAACATGTGCACAAAATATGCAACAACCTCATACCAATGACCTATAATGATAATCATATGACTTATTATGATTCAAACATGGCTCATAAAGTCAAAGAAACAATCCCAAACAATGGCACAAGTGCCTTCTCAAACAAGCAATCAAACATGATCCAAAGATGTGCATAAAAGAGATCTCAAACAAAGAGCAATCAAACAAATAGCAAATCAACTTCAGAAACTACCAAATTAATTCTCACAATACCTCAACCAGAAACAAACATCATGTCAAAAATTCAAGCAAAAATTCACAAGATAAGCACCTCAAACAATTATGCAAAGTCACAAAAGAATCAAAATGCAACATACAAAAGAGAGGAACTAAAATGCAATATGAAAAAGTTAAAAAAAGAAACAAAAATGTTTTTATGCACTTCAAAATGTTTATGAAACAATGCAAAAAGAATGGGTTCAAGATCATGTATAGATGATGAGAAATAAATTCTACAAGTAGAAGTGTGCACAAATGAGACAAACCACAAAGAAAATCAATTAAACAATTAATTCAGGCACCAAAAATAAAATAAAATAAGAAAATAAAATTTGCCAAAATTTTATAAAACCCTAAAGATGACTCATGAATTTTTTAGGATTTTTTAAATGCATAAAAATGATTTTAAAAATTAAAATGCAAAAATGAAACAATTAAGAAAATAAAAAAAGAAATAAACTTGGAGGGGTGCAATCAGCAAGAAAATCACGTTTACAAGGCAAGTGGGCTCAGAGAAGGGGGTTCAGAAAGCAAGGCCCAAGGCAAAGGTCCAAAGGCGCAATCAAACATAGCACACGGAATTCAGTCAAACATTCAGATTTAATCAAGACCACACAATCAATCCAACGCGTACCATCAGTCAATGAAATTAAAAGGTAATCATGATCAACAGCTCAGATCCACACTCACACCATAATTATCATACACACGCGCACACAAAATTAATCAGAGCACAATAGAACCCACGTGAGCAGCACATGCATATGTTAATTCGTTGTCACAATCTTAACCACATGATCTATCCTACACATCAGATTAGTCAAACATTTCCACAAGTAAGCAAGATGTGAGGCTGTGATTGAGTGTACACAATAATAACCATAGGAAACCACACAATAATAACCATAGGAAACCACACAATAAAAACTGAGCAAATGAAAGTCTCTGACCTAGCTGTGAGGGTATGAGTTAGCTTATATACTCTTGATTATTCCCCTGATTATGATTAAGAAATGGTTAAACCCTTGATTAGTGAGATTGGAGTGGTTTTGCCAAAATGCATTTTTATGTGAAACCCTTAATCCACACGTGCAAAGTCCTTGATGAAAGCATGATTCACTTGCATTCCACTTGCTAACCACACCTGAATTGTACTTGGGCCTTGCAATGACTTGGTTGGTGAGTTTTTGATCCATTTGCAATTTTGAACTTTGTTGAATAAGTGAAAAATAAATCATGGAATTAATTGATTCAAAGGCAAACAATGATCCTCTTGACTTGTATTTTGATGTTGTAATGTGACATGAAGCAATTGGGAACATTACAAGTCCTTTTGAATGAAAATGCAAATGGTGGAAAATTTGACATATGAGAAATCCATGAAATGCACCTTGCATTGCTTTGACCATAACTTGAGAACCACAAATGATATGGAGACAAACTAGTACTTTTTGGAAATGGGAGATAAGGATCTTCAACTTTCATGTTGGAGGAAAATTCATTTGAAGCTTCCTTGATGATGAAAAGTCAAGTTGAATGTGGTGGAAAAATTGCCAAAAATGGAAAGTTCTCATTATAGGTCATTTTCCAAATTTAGTAACTTTTGCACAAACTCTTGATTCTTGAAGAATGGCATGAATCTTGACAATTGAAGACCATATGAGGATGTGAGACCTTGAAAACCATGAAAATAACCTCAAAATTCCACAGTTGACTTTCTCCTTTACAGTTGACTTTTGCTTAGTTCACAAGCAACTGATCCACTGAACATCCTCCACAATGAATCACCAACCAAATCTCCCTCCATGAACACTTGTGAGCATAGGGAATACCATAAGAACATGCTTGAATCTACAAAGCCCTTCAAGAAGTCCTTTTGATTCACAAACCCTAATTGGTCCCTCTGGTTAGGAGGGAAAGATCCACTGAAATCCTTTGCCATGCTTGACCTTGTAAAGATATGATGAACCCCATGAGCCACCTTGAAGCTTGAGACTTGAGAATAATGGACCAAGTACCTTGATCCCATGCTAAGAACCAATGCTATGCACAATGCAAAATGCAAGAAATGAAAAGAAACATAAGCCAATTAGTATATAAACAAAAGGGCAAATTTTGAGGTGCTACAGCTGCCCCTATTCAATCAACTTGGTCCTGAAGGTCTGACGGCAACGGCTGTCATGCATTCAAAGGATTCATGGAGATTGAATACCAAAATAAACCTGAAATTTGCATAAAGAACACCATCCCTGCTAATAGAAGGAATTGGCGAAGAAAATCTTCGACATGACTTCACGTGAGAAAGACCTGAACGTCAACCTCTGCGGGGGAAGTACAATAAGAAATCTTCAACATGACTTCACATGAGAGAGACCTGAACATCAACCTCTGCGGGGGAAGTACAATAAGAAATCTTCAACATGACTTCACATGAGAGAGACCTGAACATCAACCTCTGCGGGGAAAGCGCAATAAGAAATCTTCAACCTAGCTTCACATGAGAGAGACCTGAACATCAACCTCTGCGGGGGAAGCGCAATAAGAAATCTTCAACCTGGCTTCACATGAGAGAGACCTGAACATCAACCTCTGCGGGGGAAGCGCTATAAGAAATCTTCAACCTGGCTTCACATGAGAGATACCTGAACATCAACCTCTGTGGGGGAAGCGCAATAAGAAATCTTCGACATGACTTCACATGAGAGAGACCTGAACATTAACCTTTGCGGGGGAAGTACAAAAAGAAATCTTCGACATGACTTCACATGAGAGAGACCTGAGCATCAACCTCTGTGGGGGAAGTACAAAAAGAAATCTTCAACCTGACTTCACATGAGAGAGACCTGAACATCAACCTCTGCGGGGGAAGCGCAAAACGAAATCTTCAACCTGACTTCACATGAGAGAGACCTGAACATCAACCTCTGCGGGGGAAGCGCAATAAGAAATCTTCAACCTGGATTCACATGAGAGAGACCTGAACATCAACCTCTGCGGGGGAAGCGCAATAAGAAATCTTCAAGCTGGCTTCACATGAGAGAGACCTGAATATCAACCTCTGCGGGGGAAGTACAAAAAGAAATCTTCGACATGACTTCACATGAGAGAGACCTAAGCATCAACCTCTGCGGGGGAAGTACAAAAAGAAATCTTCAACATGACTTCACATGAGAGAGACCTGAACATCAACCTCTGCGGGGGAAGCGCAATAGTGAAGAAATCACCAGATGCAGTCGCGTTGTTAAGCAACATCCCCTTGGAGCGTACCCTTTTCTGCTGGCAAAAGGAACCCTGCAACAAAATACCAAACTTGGCTTATGCTTCAAATGCATATGTTTGAATTTTGCCATAATGCTCCATACGAGATGGAATGCTACGCATTTGGGAGGATGCCATGCAAAAGATGCTTATGCAATGCAAAAAGGGCGTCTTAGCGAAATAAACGCTAAGGACAAAGGCAACTCCATGCCAATCTTAACCAAGAGCTCCTAATGAGGTATACTTCACCCTGCTGGGAAGAAACAAGACCACCAATTATGTCGGAGACGGACGAGACTCCGGGAGAATACCCACTCTGTTGGGGAATGTCAGGATCAACAACTCTGCTGGAGATGGACGAAACTCCGAGAGGATACCCATTCAGCTGGGGAGGGAAACGAATACTGAAGATTGAAACTCCTTCGCTGGGGATGACCAACTGTTTCAAAACTTGGATTTGATGTCTGCTAAAAATGATTGGACTTAAAACCTGTTGGGGATACCACTCACCACCAGACTCTGCTTGGGGATGTTGGTGAGCTTAATCTGCTGCTAGGGAAATAACTTTACCCTCCCCTGCTGGGGATTAGATCAAGCCGTTGTTGTTGAAACTATACTTTCTAACCAACTGAGGAAAGTAGACCCCAGGACTCTGTGGGGATAATAACATCCTTGTCCACGAATCTCCTGCCAGAGATACAACAACATCCACCTTAGAGGAATCAACTTCTGAACGCTTGCTGGGGAATAGTAATCCAAACACAACTTTGGCTGGGCATACAATCTTCTGTACACTGCTGAGGGGGACAATCTTCAACGACTCCGCTTGGGGAATTACTCCTTTATACTCTGCCGAGGAAAGACGATCCTTTGTACCCTGACGGGGAAGAGTAATAAACTGCATGAGGAAGGTCAAACTTCAAAGTTGGAGAGAGCAATTCTACTGGGGAGAGCAGCAAACTGCTGAGGAAAATTAGGCTTCAAAGTTGGAGAGAGCAACTCTGGGGAGGTACACCTGTCATCCTGCAAAACCAACAGAAAGGTTTACGCTAAAAAATGATTACTTTGATTATCATCATAGTAATGACTGCCTAAGCAATTGCCACTGTTTTCCAACTTGTTTCACAGAGCTCAACATTTTTGCATGTAATGTTTTTTTATCAAAAATATCGGACATTTTCACAAACAAAACAGGTAAAACAAAACAGGTAAAATGAAAACAAAAGCTTTTTGACTGAAATGCAAACTTTATTGAATGAATTGGCATGTAAATAAGCATTTACATCTGGAAGCAATTCCTGAAAAGAGGTAATTGCGCAAAAAGCAAAAGAAAATACAAATGTCGGCAATGTGGGGAACAGACATCCACCATGACTCGACTCAGCTATAACCCATATGACTTGTTTATCCGCAGATACTTTAGCCTTTGAAGATGACTGGCTGGACTGATTCCTTTCCTTCGAATTCTCTGAGCGTGAACAGTGATCACAGATCGAACGCGGATCGTAGTCTTTGCTTTTAAATCCCTAACTTTTGCCTGGATCGCCCTTTTCGGGTTTTCAATCCACCGGGATACCCATTTTTGCCAAAGTTGCCTTTTCAGGTTTTTAACCTTGCGGGTTTATTTCTTCTTCCTTTTTATCCCTAATTTTTGCCCGAACCTTTTCTTTTTATGGTTCGCCAGGATGCCCCATTTTTTCCTGAACCTTCTTTTTATGTCCAACGGGTCTTTCTTATGGAAAGTATTTTTTGACTACATTCGCGTTCACAGGGGACGTAAAATCTTCGCCATCCATAGTGGAGAGTAATAAGGCTCCACCAGAGAAAACCTGTCTTACTACATATGGCCCTTCGTAATTCGGAGTCCACTTGCCCCTGTGATCTGTTTGAGGAGGAGTGATCCTTTTCAGAACTAATTCACCAGCTTAAAAACACCGAGGACGCACTTTCTGATCAAAGGCTTTCTTCATCCTACTCTGATATAACCGGCCATGCGTAATGTCTTTCAATCTCTTCTCTTCAATGAGGTTCAGTTCGTTCAGCCGGGAACGCACCCACTCAGCTTCATCAAGCTTCACGTCCGTCAGAATTCTCAAAGAAGGAATCTCAACTTCTAATGGCAGGACTGCTTCCATACCATACACCAGTGAGAAAGGAGTTTCCCCAGTTGATGTGCGTACCGAAGTACGATATCCATGCAAAGCGTATGGCAACATCTCATGCCAGTCTTTGTATGTCACTACCATCTTCTGCACAATCTTCTTTATGTTCTTATTTGCCGCTTCAACAGCCCCATTCATCTTCGGGCGGTAAGGAGAAGAATTGTGATGTTCGATTTTAAAGCTCTGGCATAGCTCCTTCATCATCTTATTATTCAAATTCGAACCATTATCAGTAATGATTCTCTCCGGGACTCCATACCGGCAGATGATGTACTTCTTAATAAACTGGGCTACCACTTGTCTGGTGACGTTGACATAGATGCTGCTTCTACCCACTTCGTGAAATAATCAATAGCCACCAGGATAAAACGATGTCCATTCGAAGCAATCGACTCGATCTTTCCAATCATATCAATGCCCCACATAGCAAACGGCCAAGGTGACGATAAGACATTCAGAGGAGTAGGCGGTACGTGCACCTTGTCAGCATAAATCTGGCATTTATGACATTTCCGGGCGTATTTAAAACAACCAGACTCCATAGTCATCCAGTAATACCCCGCTCTCAACAATTTTCTTGCCATAACATGCCCATTGGCATGAGTACCAAAGGAACCTTCGTCAACCTCTTCCATTAACAGGCCTGCCTCGTGTTCATCAACACAACGTAGCAAGACCATGTCAAAGTTTCTCTTGTACAACACATCATCCTTGTTCAAAAAGAAGTTTCTTGATAACCTCCTCAATGTCTTTTTATCCTTGGAAGATGCCCCAGCTGGGTATTCCTGACTCTTCAAGAAGACTTTGATGTCATGATACCAAGCCTTGCCATCTGATACCCCATCAACTACAAATACAAAAGCAGGCCTGTCCAAGCGCATGATTCTGATTGAAGGAGCTTCATTCCAAAGATTCACTTTATACATTGATGACAACATTGCCAACGCATCAGCCATCTGATTCTCTATCCGGGGAATATGATGGAAGTCCACTCTGTCAAAGAAAGGTAACAACCTTCTGGCATAGTTGTTATACGGAACAAGATTTACTTGACGAGTCTCCTATTCACCTGTAATTTGATTAACCACCAACGCGGAATCACCATAAACATCGAGGTTCTTGATTCTCAAATCAATTGCTTCCTCTAACCCCATGATGCATGCTTCATACTCCGCCTCATTGTTGGTGCATATGAACGCTAATCGGGCAGTAAAGGGTATATGAGAACCCTGTGGAGTCGTAATGATTGCCCCGATTTCGTTACCATATGAATTAACAGCTCCATCAAATACCATCTTCCACTGAGACCCAATCTCAGGCCCTTCATCGGGCAAAGGTTCTTCACAATCCTTCATCTTCAGATACATGATATGCTCGTCAGGAAATTCAAACTTCATCGGTTGATAATCCTCAATTGGCTGTTCGGCAAGATATTCTGACAAAACACTTCCCTTAATGGCTTTTTGGGAAACATACTGAATATCGTATTCTGTCAGAACCATCTACCAACGGGCTATTCTACCAGAAAGTGCTTGCTTCTCAAACACATACTTTATCGGATCCATCTTCGAAATCAAGAGGGATGTATGGTTTAACATATACTTCCTCAAACGCTTAGCGGCCCAAGCGAGTGCACAACATGTTTTCTCCAGCATCGAGTACCTTGACTCACAATCAGTAAACTTCTTACTCAGGTAGTAGATGGCGTGCTCTTTTCTACCTGACTCGTCTTGTTGACCAAGCACACAACCCATTGAATTCTCAAGAACTGTGAGATACATAATCAAAGGCCTTCCTGGCACTGGTGGCATAAGGACCGGATGTTCCTGCAAGTATTCTTTAATCTTTTCAAACGCCTTTTGACAATTTTCATTCCACCTGACCGCTTGATCTTTTCTTAGCAACTTGAAGATTGGTTCACACGTGGCTGTGAGATGTGAGATGAACCTAGCAATGTAGTTTAATCTCCCCAAGAAACCACGAACCTCTTTTTCTATTTTTGGCACAGGCATTTCTTGTATGGCTTTTACCTTTGCAGGATCAACCTCAATACCCTTTTCACTAACAATAAACCCCAGCAATTTTCCTGATCTCACCCCGAAGGTGCACTTGTTTGGATTCAACCTCAGTCTGAACTTCCTTAACCTTTCAAATAACTTCTGAAGATTCACCAAATGTTCTTCTTCCGTCTGTGACTTTGCAATCATGTCATCAACATAGACTTCAATCTCTTTGTGAATCATATCATGAAAGAGAGTCACCATCGCCCGCTGGTAAGTTGCCCTTGCATTTTTCAATCCAAAGGGCATCACTTTATAGTAAAAAGTTCCCCACAGTGTTATGAATGTTGTCTTCTCCATGTCCTCTGGGGCCATCTTGATTTGGTTATACCCAGAGAAGCCATCCATGAAGGAAAACACAGAATACTAAGCAGTATTGTTAACTAACACGTCAATGTGAGGGAGCAGGAAATCATCCTTTGGGCTTGCTCTGTTCAAATCCCTGTAGTCAACACACATCCTGACCTTCCCATCCTTCTTAGGTACAGGCACGATGTTAGCAACCCGTGGAGGATAATTTGTTACGGCTAGAAAACCGGCATCTAGCTGTTTCTGAACCTCTTCCTTGATTTTGACAGACATCTCCGGTTTAGTTCTTCTCAACTTTTGCTTGACCGGAGCACAACCTTCTTTAAGTGGTAGCCGGTGTACAATAATATCAGTATCGAGCCCAGGCATGTCTTGGTAAGACCAGGCGAAGATATCCACATACTCACGAAGCATTTCAATCAATCTTCCCTTGACATTGTCTTCCAATGCAGCCCCTACTCTTACTTCCTTTCTGGCGTCCTCGGTTCCCAGATTCACAATCTCAATTTCCTCTTGATGAGGTAGGATTACTCTCTCCTCTTGGTTTAACAATCTGGCCAATTCTTCAGGCAGTTCATAATCTTCGTCAGTCTCTTCTTCAGCCTGATAGATTGGATTGTCAAAGTCATACCGAGCTATAGCTGAGTCATGATCGGTGTCATCTGAACAAAAAGACCTGCATGATTGATGAGGTATGTTTTATTATGTATGCAACAAAAGAAACACATTGCCATTTTGATGTGGGTTTTTAATGCATAAAAGGTAAAAACAGAAAGACAGAGATCAAAATATTTGAGTGTGAAAAGTCCTTTATTGATGATAAAGCAAAACATGCAACAGTTAAAAGCCCTACAAATAAAATCGCTACGTCTTGGGCAGAACGCATGATTAACATAATAGGAAAACAAAGCAATTACTCGAAGCCTGTCACTTGAATGACTCTCTCGGAAGACCAGTTGCACAGACTTTCTCCTGGGACGTAAGGGCGGATCCAGCTATCCATGTCACAATCACTGTCCCCTTCTTCCTCAATGGCATTAACCCTGTCGAAGAAAACACCGGCACTAGTGAAACGGACTGGGCCATAGAATTTGGGAGGATCCTCATCTCTCCTGGATGGCTTGTATCCCAATCCATAAGTATCCCTATTTTCCTGCACTTCAACCACCTGGCCCCACCTCTGTGAGCTACCAGCTTCAACCACAGCTTTGGCGTCTCTAAACGAAGACATGGAAACCTCAGGTTGATTTGCCACTGCAGGCTGCTCTATAGCGTCAGACTGGACAACCTCTTCAGAAACCACCTTTTCAAACCCCTGACACAATGTCTCATGGATTTCACCATCCACTTCCACGTATTTGAAGGTTGACAACTGACTGACCATTATATCTTCTTCTCCGCACACCGTCACTACATGACCATCAACCATGTATTTCAGCTTTTGATGCAAAGTGGAGGTTACAGCGCCTGCACCATGGATCCAAGAACGACCCATTAAACAGCTGTACGCTGGCTGAATATCCATAATGTAAAATGTTGCATCAAAAACTTCTGGCCCAACCTTGATCGGAAGCACAATCTCACCAAAAACAAATCTCTTCGAGCCATCAAAAGCTCGCACCACCAAGTCACTTGGTGTACAAATAAGTCCCCTGGTATCTAACTTCATTAATGCTTTCTTGGGAAACACATTCAACGATGATCCAGTATCCACCAAAACATGTGACATCAGTGAACCACGACACTCAATCAAAATATGCAGGGCATTGTTATGATTCCTGCCAGCGGTAGTCAAGTCGAGATCTGTGAAACCCAAGCCATTGTCAGCGTTCACGTGTGCTACAACCCCTTCCAGCTGGTTAACAGAAATCTCTTGAGGAACGTAGGCTGCATTCAAAACTTTCAAAAGAGCATTCCTATGAGCTTCCGAGCATAACAACAAAGACAGAATAGAGATCTTGGACGGGGTCTAGTGTAACTGGTCCACAATCTTATAATCACTTTTTTGGATGAGTCTCATAAACTCCTCAACATTCTCAGAAAAAGCATCATCAACAGGCTTTACTGTAGAATCAGTAACCACTGGAGTCTGAACAGAACCGTCCATTTCCTGTTTTCCCCTATCTTGTCTAGAAGTACTGGGTTGATCATTAGCAGGAGTAAGCACTCTACCACTTCTGGTTATAGCATCAGTCTCAACTTTAACCTCTGAACTAGAACTCACTGGTGAAGTATTCATTAATTCCTGCTTTTGTCCATTGACAAACACCTCTGCACCGTAATTCCACGGAATAGCCTTAGAACTTTCATACGGAATGGGTCCAGCCCTTGTGATAATGACTGGAGGTGGCCTTGCCGGACCAGAAATAGTAATTGTTTTAAACGGAATGGTGATAGTAGCAACCTTCTCACTAACAACCTCTTCTTGCCGATTACCTCTGTCAAACTGTAAACAACCCTCATCAATCAGATTCTGAATACCCATCTTCAACGAATCACAACCATTAACCTTCGTCAAACAAACTGAGCAATTCTCATCGCAACCCGGATAGACGTCACCCTTCAATTACCTATTCTTAACCACAGCCAACGGAGTCTTCAGCTCCTCCACATCCATGATCAAATTCAGAGCTTCACATTCCTCAATTATCGCATTCACCCTCGGCCCATTGTGATCAGGCATAGGGTTTTGAATAACATTGGGCCCAGCATTCGAGAAATTGATAGCTTTGGAGTCTACAAGATCCTGCACCATGTGCATAAAGGCTTTACACTTCTCTATAGTATGCCCCGGAGCTCTAGAGTGAAAATCGCAATGTGTGTTAGCGTCATAACTTCGTGGCAATTCCCCTTTTGGTGGAGCCAGGGTACGGAGCTCAACTAGACGCAACTGCAGCAAATGTTGCAACAACTGTGCATACGACATTGGTGGTTGATCAAAGTGCATATCTACTCTTCTCTGTCTATTCTGATATTGGCCCTGCTGCCCGTTCTAATATTAATTAGCATTGTTGTTTTGTTGCTGTGGTGGAGGTAACGTTGCTGGGATAATTACCGATGCTACTTGTTGATTATTACCCTGACGATGTTTCCCTTTTCCTCTGTGAGATGATACAGCGTTGGCCTCTCCTTTCTTCTTATAACCATCAAACGGCTTCTTTCTATGTCCAGAGGACGATCCGTCACCACTAGAAACCTTTCCAGCCTTAATTCCGACCTCTATCTTCTGTCCAATAGCAATCACATCTGCAAACTTGCCTAGAGAACAAGGCAATAGCTTCTCATAGTAATGCTTAGGCAACATGTCCATAAACATGTCCAACATCTCTTTTTCCAGCATTGGTGGCTGCACCCTAGCCGTCAATTCACGCCACCTTTGCGCGTATTCTTTGAAACTCTCATCATTTTTCTGGGACATGCTCAACAGCTGAGTTCTGTTGGGTGCCATGTCTGTGTTGTACTGGTAATGCTTAATAAATGCTGCAGCTAGCTCTCTCCAGGTACGAACATCTCTACTTTCCAGCCCCATGTACCATTCCAAAGACACGCCAGACAGGCTATCTTGGAAAAAGTGCATCATTAACTTTTCATCCTTAGCATGAGCAGCCATCTTCCTAGTATAGACCTTTATATGAGTTCTCGGACAGGTAGAACCATTATACTTCTCCAGCGTAGGAATCTGAATCTTGTGTGGAATGACAATATCAGGGACCAACCCTAGGTCATCCAAATCTATCCCCAAATCATCCTGTTTCATAACCCCTTTCAGCTGGGCCTCAATTAAACGGATTCTCTCATCACTGACCACCGGCAGACCAGCGTCCAAGCTTCTGACTGAAAATACATCATCCTGTTGATCATCAAAACGATGGCCATGGATAGCTCGAATAGTACTTCCCTCTCCAACCACCGAAGGAATACCACCCTGTCCACCAGCACCAGGGATAAGAATGTTGATACCAGCACCACCTCCGCCCGGAGGAACAACACGATTAAGAAAACCACCGTGTAAGAACCATTCTCATCCACCTGTGACACCAAAGGCTGAACTAGAGTTCTGAATTCATTCTGACTTTGCACCACACCCTGCATCATCTCCATGAACTGATCGATGCGAGCTTGCATAACTTCCATGTCTGCCTGAACTTTGTCCATCACTCTGCTTTGATTAAGCCTGGTAGAATACCGATGAGTTGGTTGATCAATCCTGACTGACAAAAAAAGAGAGCATAAGAAAACCAGAGAATCTGAGATAACCTGCAATGCAAAGATGATCATGATTATGCAAATGCGTTTGCAAAATGCCAACAAACATATTTGAACATTTCCAGGACATATCCTCTTTGATTCCATTCCACGAAACCGGGCAAGGGATTAGACACACTATCGGAAAATAAATCCGAACCCAGAAATACCACCGGATCAAACCACAAGAACAAATACTCTCTGAAAACCAGAACTGCCAGAGCACAGATAACTAAACCAAATATTCCATTACTGAAAACAAAATAGTTCGTACAGACAGATTCAAGCATAATCAAAGGTGATTCCATCAACAATCCTGATGGTAATCCCGAAAAAAGATAAACAACAAAATCAACTACAAATCAATTCCAAACAAACTAGCTTCCACTTCCTCAAGAAGATTCACAGTGTCAGGACGTGTAGGTTGCTGCATCAGCCCTTTGATCAACTTGTTCCTCTTTGTAATCTCCTGGTTCAATTTAACAATCTACTCTTCAGAGCTGTTGTCCTCGCGCTTCGACTTCTTGACCTCGGCTTGCAGCTTGAGCTCTTCAATTTCCTTCTGTGCTTCTTTCCACTTGGCAAAGTAACGATCTTTCCTTGCTTTCACTACCTGAAATTCCTCTTTCAGCTCTTCATTCTCAATCTTGGCCTCCTTCCACATATCCTGATACGTGGCAAGCTTGTCTTCTGCTTTAGTTAAAAGCTTCTTGTTTTTCCTTTTAGCTTTGCCTGATGATTCAGCAGCCATACTGACCTTTTTGAAGTGCTGAGCCTTGTCGGCGAAATCCTTCTCTTTTTTCTCTAGATGCGCAGTCATGTCTTGACATTTCCATTTCAACTCCAAGTTGTCCTGTAGAGCACTCTGTAACTGACTACTCATATCAGAGTTTTCCACCCTCAGATCAGATACCAACTTACGCTGCTTGTCGAATTCTTCAAGTGGTACAGTGAATCTTTCTTCCACAATCTCTGGATACAAGGGAGGCGCCCGATCAAAAGGCAAATAGAACTCTTCTACCCTCTTTTTCACCCATTCAACATACGGAGCGAAAGCTTGATTATTGGGTTTCCCCAAAATAGTCTTACCTATCTTTTGCCTGCTGAGCCAAGCTTGAGAAGCTTCTTGTGCAATAGCCACACCATCAGTCATATGAAAATACAAAGATTCTTCCAAATCTTTTCCAGCTGGAGGATCTTTTAGGGCGTATGCAAATTGCCTGATAGCCAAAGACGGGTTGTAGTTAATACCTCCCTTTCTTCCGATCAAAGATACATTAGGATACTTACCACAGCTATGCAAAATATCAGTCCCCAATAATCCCTTATCCACCCAAAGAAAATCCTTAGCAGCTAGGCCCATCAGACGCTTACTCCACTCTAAAGAAGTCTTTGAATCCACAAAAGCACCAGATTGGGGTAAACGTCTGGCAAACCACTTGTAAAAGAGAGATGCGCAACAACAAACCACCCCACCTCGTCTTTTCTCATTCCTGTTGTATAGAGCGTAGTGGAGATCACCTAACAAAGTCGGTACCAGATTCTGAGCTGTAAATATCTGAATGGAATTCGTATCGACAAAATCAGACTCATTAGGGAATAACACAATTCCATATATACACAGAGCCAATATTGCATTGAAAGCCATCCACCTTTTCTCCTTAGCTTCTTCTTGAGCCCTCTTCACCAAGTACTCCAAGTGATAGCCTCGAGATTTTCCCTTCTTAGAAAAGTCAGCCTCCACTGTAGATCTGCTCAAATAAAGAGCCTCAGCCACTGCTTGGAAATCACAATCTCCTTGGGAACCACAGAAAGGAACACCTTCTTTGACAGGAATCCTCAAAATGTTGGAGTACTCTTCTAGGGTAGGAACCAACACATAATCTAGCATCACAAAGCACCTCAAGGAAGGATCATAAAACTGCATCAAGGTGTGTAGCCCATTGTATTCATATTCACTGAGACTCCGAACCAGGGATAATATCCAACCATACTTCTCTTCAAAGGCTCCCAAAACTTCTGGACCAGCTATACTCTGTAAACTGTTCAATGGACCAAGAGTGATCTTTGGGAACTTGTAGACGATGATGTGCTTCTTACCCCTCTTAGTGTTCATCCCTATGAATGCCCTCTGACTGGAATCAAAGACTAGATACTACCTGAAAATACACAAACATGAATGTCAGAAAAATGGAATGCAATGCAGAGCATGGGATCAAGGTATCCACACGAACTGGCTGCATTGTGGTGACTGAACAAATCAAGGCTCTGTACCAAAACTCAAAACAACAAAAACCACAGTGATAAAACCAGAAAACCAGGTAGGTTGAAGGTCACGGCCACCTGCAAACCTGCAAACACCCATCCCTCTCACATGTGGGTACTAAGATCCTCAATATCCCGGGCTATCAGGTCGAGAAATGATGATACGTTCACCATTTCTGGTTTGACATCATCACCAATCGAGGAGGCCTCAATTGATTCACAAAAACGAAAGATCCTCAACTTCAGAGGTTTGAGAAGCAATAGCACATTCAGCCCGAAGGATACAATGTTATCGCCAATCAAAGAGGTCGTCCGCTGATTCACTTCAAAAGGAGATCCTATAGCAAGTTCCCAGCATTGGGTCCTCGGATCGAGAATGTGCAATGGATTTGCCACAGAACGTGGTCTGCCACTGTTACATCTCGGGAGGAGTGTCGTTACCGAGTCCTCGAGAATGGTCATCAGAGTCGACAATTCCTCAAGAGAATAACTACTGGCCTGTATCAACATACAGTAGCAGAAAGCTCCTGATAGAACCTCGTCTGATTGTAGGGATCGTGATCACCCGCACGTGGCCAACACCACGGGAGCGTCACGCATGCCCACGCTAAAACCTAGGTGTATGCTCGAGCCTGGGTAGTGGGCTCATCTCTCAGAACATCCCAACCCGCCAAACAGAAAACCAGCCAGCACAGCACAGTAATATCCAGTATGACAGTACTAAAATGAAATGCATTGCGATAAAAGTTATAAATACAGTAAAGCAGTAAGGCAAAAATACAGTAAACAGTAATACAGTAATATACAACAAAGCAAAGCACCACAAAAACACCCAATGAAAAGAAATAGACAAGCGCTAGGATTGACTCGCTAAAGGGGATGGACCAGCAAGAGGTCAACCAATCCCCAGCAGAGTCGCCAGCTGTCGCTCCCGAAAGATTTGCATTCAACGGTATAAACGCGAGAGTGGCGCAGAAAACACAGAGTCGCCAGCAAAGTGTATTTATCCCAAGAGAGGGAAAGGAAACACTGCATAAACCTGAAAGAAGGGAAAGAACATGGTCTCACGACCAAGAGAAACGGGTACGGGAGTCGGTTACGCGAAGGGAAGGTGTTAGCACCCAACACGTCCATCGTACTCGATGGGATCCACGCTTGTTGTCTGCATCAAAGGGTGTCGTCAACTGGAGCTCCACTGCTACTGGACCGGAGAAGGAACGAGAACGAAAAGAAACGAAGAAACAAATGTAGGGAAAATAAAAGAAGTGCTCGCATGGGCCCTACCCCACTGCCTACGTATCACATCGGGAACATGAGAATCAGAGCGACGTAGTTCCTCTCACTAGGGGTGGATTGTGTTTTTTAGGGAACAACTTACGTTCTAGCTCAGGTGTTGCAGACTCGCTGAATCGAGTGTGTTACCGTCTTGCATGAGAACGAGTAGGAGCACGTTCGTACATTGAGAGTGAGTGAGATGAGAAAAGAATTCCCGAAGGAAAGACGTTTTTGTTTGTTTGAAGTTTTTTAAATAAGAAGTGTTTTTTTACAGTTATTTGTAACTTGCATTGAACCAAAGTCTTAAATACAGGAACGAATACTTCGCGCATCATCCCCAACAGGACGTACACTAGGTATCCTAGAAGAATGAGAGGAAGCCCCTCATTCCCCACTTCCCACATAGAAGGCTCAAGCACAATACACGTTAACCTTTATTACGTGTTTTGAAGAAGTTTTGAGACGACACAAAGGAAACTCTAAAGGGAAACTAAGAGTCCTAATGTTATCATGCATGGATGTCCTATGGTTAGTGAGGCTTAAGAGGAACGACTACCTAAAACCTAATGCTAATCCTACTCCAAGCTTAATCAAAAATTAAGTTGGACTAGGTAGCTCTAAGGGGAAAAAAATCCAAGACTTAATCAAGTCTCGAGATTCATGGGATGAGAAAGAGTGAGAGAAGTAAGGAGCATCTTAAATGCTAAAGCAAACACAAGTATGAAAGCTTAAAAGAGAAAGGAGAAGTTAGAATGTGGATGACCATCCACATCCCATTCACTTACCATTAGTCCCTACATGGTTAGCAAAACTAAACATAAGCAATAATAATGCAAATGAAACCCAACAAGGTACAACCCAAAGAGATATGGCTACAAACCAAATGAAACTCATCCAA
The DNA here is from genome assembly GCA_022829125.1 of Lathyrus tuberosus. Lineage (NCBI taxonomy): Eukaryota > Viridiplantae > Streptophyta > Magnoliopsida > Fabales > Fabaceae > Lathyrus > Lathyrus tuberosus. The sequence goes on from JALAZF010001021.1 coordinate 220,159, forward strand.
GTCAGAATGTACACCTTAAGGGTGACCCATAATGTTTGCCAAACAAACTCAAGCAAAGAGAATGCAAACAAGTGGCAAAACATCCAAGAAAGTCATCAAAGAAGGAATAGAAGAAGAATGAGTGGTTATGCAAGGTGATAAACTTAAAATAAAATAGATCATCATGCTCAGCACACATCACAGATCATTATGCACACTTAAAATTCAAGTTCTATGAGTATGAAATCAACACCAACCTGAACCTTGAAGAGCTCAAAATACCACAAGAACGCCTTCCAAAAGCTGCAGATCAAGTCCTTGGAACCTCTAATTGCAAAATAAATGCAACTATAGCTTGGAATCGTGCTAGATCTTGAGGTTTGAGCTTGAATCCTCTTGAACTGAACTTGATGAAAACCTCAGTATGAGCTCCAATCAGTGGTTGATTCTTGCTCTATTATCTTCACTGGTCAAGAATGTGAAGAGAAATCTCAAAGAAACTCCAAGGAGAGTGAGTTTCGAAGAGAGGAAGTGTGAGAGCAAAAATTAAAAACTGAGCAAATGAAAGTCTCTGACCTAGCTGTGAGGGTATGAGTTAGCTTATATACTCTTGATTATTCCCCTGATTATGATTAAGAAATGGTTAAACCCTTGATTAGTGAGATTGGAGTGGTTTTGCCAAAATGCATTTTGATGTGAAACCCTTAATCCACACGTGCAAAGTCCTTGATGAAAGCATGATTCACTTGCATTCCACTTGCTAACCACACCTGAATTGTACTTGGGCCTTGCAATGACTTGGTTGGTGAGTTTTTGATCCATTTGCAATTTTGAACTTTGTTGAATAAGTGAAAAATAAATCATGGAATGAATTGATTCAAAGGCCAAAAATGATCCTCTTGACTTGTATTTTGATGTTGTAATGTGACATGAAGCAATTGGGAACATTACAAGTCCTTTTGAATGAAAATGCAAATGGTGGAAAATTTGACATATGAGAAATCCATGAAATGCACCTTGCATTGCTTTGACCATAACTTGAGAACCACAAATGATATGGAGATAAACTAGTACTTTTTGGAAATGGGAGAGAAGGATCTTCAACTTTCATATTCATTTGAAGCTTCCTTGATGATGAAAAGTCAAGTTGAATGTGGTGGAAAAATTGCCAAAAATGGAAAGTTCTCATTATAGGTCATTTTCCAAAGTTAGTAACTTTTGCACAAACTCTTGATTCTTGAAGAATGGCATGAATATTGACAATTGAAGACCATAAGAGGATGTGATACCTTGAAAACCATGAAAAGAACCTCAAAATTCCACAGTTGACTTTCTCATTTACAGTTGACTTTTGCTTAGTTCACAAGCAACTGATCCACTGAACATCCTCCACAATGAATCACCAACCAAATCTCCCTCCATGAACACTTGTGAGCATAGGGAATACCATAAGAACATGTTTGAATCTACAAATCCCTTCAAGAAGTTCTTTTGATTCACAAACCCTAATTAATCCCTCTGGTTAGGAGGGAAAGATCCACTGAAATCCTTTGCCATGCTTGACCTTGTAAAGATATGATGAACCCCATGAGCCACCTTGAAGCTTGAGACTTGAGAATAATGGACCAAGAACCTTGATCCCATGCTAAGAACCAATGCTATGCACAATGCAAAATGCAAGAAATGAAAAGAAACATAAGCCAATTAGTATATAAACAAAAGGGCAAATTTTGAGGTGCTACAATGAACAATAGCGGTTTGGTGAGGAGGGTCCTTTTGATTTGAGATTTTTGTAAGGATGGACATGATAGATTCATGTCTTCTGTCAGCAAGGTGTAATGCATTATCCATCCGAGTGTATAGTTGACTGATTTGCTGTTCCCAATCTGCAGCGACAATGTTTAATCGCTCATCCAACTGAATTTAATTTTCTTGCATTGCATTATTAAGCAGCAGCTGAGTTGTTTGAATAGGCTCTTCAACTATTTCACGGGATGATGTGGTTTGAGGTTTTGGGGGAGCCATGAGTGCAAAATGAAAGCACCAATGATACTCTACACTAAAGCTACTCTGTATCTAGGGTTGCAAAGGAAGAAGAAGAACATAAAACAACTTTTCTAATTTCATTCATAACTTTCTAAATCTGAAAACAACATATAAATACTTAGGGTTTTAGAAAGCTAATGGGCCTAAGCCCAGAATCCGAAATTACAACTAAAAAAAGCAGCTGACTAAATAAAATTACTAAGACACCCTCTTTTAAAATTAATAGTAATCCTTAAGCCATGTGGGTTGTTGAATTCTCCTTTTGGGCTTGAAATTGGGCCTTCTAACATAAGAACACAAAAAAAAAATTATTTTTATTTCTCAAACCTGTGAGCTCAAGCTATGTGGTTGAAAACATCAAATCAGATGCATTTAAAGGGAGTGAAAAACGAAGCAAATTGAATAGGGTATATAGGTAAAGGAATAAAATTGATATGAAGAGAATTGGACCTAGACCCTAAAAAGGGTCAAGGCGATGGATGGAATAGTTGCGATGCAAGAAGTGAAAGGGGTAAGGGATGATTGGGAAGAGGAAGGTGATTGATGAAGGATAGAGAGAAGGAGAATGTAGCAAAGAGACGAGAGAGAGAGAATTGGAGCAAAATGGGTGAAATGCGGAAGAATGGGGATGGAGAAAGAGAGAACAACAAGCCTATATCTACCATATAGGAATATCTTGTACCAATGAAATGACTCTTTTGCCCTTTTGCCACATGTCATGCTGTAACCACTTCCTCTACACTCTTTCTCATTATCTCTCACTTTTGTATATCTCTCTTTCACTTTTGTATATCTCTCTTTCACATTAATCAATTTCATTTTTCCTCTTTCTTTTCTCTCTCTTCCACTTCACTTTCTCTCTTCCTTGATTTCTCATATTTCTTCTCAACTCCCTTTCCCTAATTTCTCTTCTCCTTCTCCTTCATTACCACTTTCGAAATTCATGTCGTCGACGCCACTAACACCACCACCGCCTCCACTCATGTCTCTTTTATTTATTTAGCATCTCTAACATCATTTTTATTATTTTCATTTGAGATAGTTTCCGAAACAACGAAAAAACATGAGTTATCTGAGCATAAGGTGAGTTTCTTCTTCTTCAACAACATTAAAGGGTTCGTGATTTTAACTATTTTCTTTTTCCTCTCAAGTTTGGGGTTTTTTGTTGTTACTGCATTTTTCTACTTCTTCTAAATTCAAATCTGGTTTTTTGTTCGAGTTGTAGTTTTCCTCTCGGATCTGAGTTCTTTTGTTGCAGAAGATTATAAGATTCTAAGATGCAACTAATATTTATATTTACATTTTGGGGTTTCATTGTTTCTTATGGGGTTTTATGCATTTTAATGTTTAATTTACTTATTTTTTATTTTATTTTTTGCATAGGCTTTGAAGTTAGTTATATCAGAATGGTAAATCTGGGACTAAGATTGTGGATATTTGTGAGAAAGGAGATTCATTTATCAGAGAGTAAGTATATATTTATCTTCCTTTTATTTTATTGCTATTCACATTTTTAATTGAATTATAAAATCTATAATTGTAAACTTTACTGAAACGAGGAGAAAACAAAATGGTTGTGTCTTATAGATGTTCACTTAATTGCTTGCTCATGAGTTATGTCTTAGTTTCAGGATGAGATATGGCTTTTTACATTGAGGTGGTTGATTCTCAGTTGTTCTCTTGCTTCATTGTAAGTAGAAAAAAATCCACCACTCATATTTGTTTTAAAATGATGTTTTCTTCCTCATGCAATGGGGTATACTTTGTCTGTGCTTATGGTGTTTATTTTAATGGTCAACTTAATTATTCTAATGTTTTTTATTTTCTTTATATACAATACTTCTGCGATATATACAGTTTTATTTGATATGATATGATATGAACTTGTTCTGGACTGGACCAATGGCTAGAATTGACCCAATCCGCCTCTGCTCCAGAGCGGCCCAAATTGCCTAAGTCCAATCCACAGAGGGGCAAAAATGACCTTTCTGCCCCTCCAACCGGGCAAGGAATGCGACGTTCTTCCCCGGCGTTGATACCCGTTACGCACGGCTTCCTCGCTGCCCGAACAGCAAAGGACAGGTGCCCGGAACTGCGTTATGCCCGACATAACGGCTAGTTTCGAGCACCCTGCCCGTCATAACGGCTAGTTTGGGCAGTTACCTATTCTTTGGGGGAAACGGTTATTTCGCCCCGAAAATAGAACTGTTGGCCATGCGCTGGGGGCTCTATATAAACCCTCTCTAGCGAGAGGGTCAGGTATCCAATATTCACCCTACGAATTCATACTTTGTACTTGCCCCTTTTCTCTGACCCTTTCTCACTTGAGCGTCGGAGTGCCTTGCAGGTACACCCCCCTCCTCTCCATACGACCAGCATCCCTAACGCACTTGGTGGCCTGATTCTACAGGATCTGATCCAGCCTTCACGATCAGTGGCGCCGTCTGTGGGAAATTTTGTTCTCCCCTTCTTTCTTTAACCGAAGATCAAAACAACTTTTAAACATCATTACGATCATGGCCTCCCAAGATCGCACCCAGGATGCTCTTCATTCCACCATCCTCCCCGTCAACAAATCTGACGTTGACGGCCAATCATCTCTCCTTCGAGATGCCCGTTTCCTTAGGGATGGAGCCACTGCATCTTCTTCCCCTACCCCTGCTGATCGCAACAACGATCAACTGTCTCTCGACCTCCAGCCCGTTCCTGTTCCGCCCAGCGCCGACCCGGTAGTGACAGCCCTCCTGGAAGCCCTCAACAAAACCAACACCCTGATCCTACAGCAGAATGAGAGGATCGGGGCACTGGAAGAGTCTCGCCGTCCAAGATCCCCTCCTACGCGGGGGAACCAGCGACGATCTAGAAGCCCGCAGCCACAGAGAGAAATCGACCGAAGACTGCGCCAAGAGCACGATCCTCGCGTAGCCCGATAGCGCGACCAGATCTCCCCGCGCGACCAGCACGCTCATGACCACAAAAGGACTCGACGGAACGAGGAATCTCCGATCAATTCCAAAGGACGGGCATGCTCACCTTCTCCTCGAAGGAACCGCTCACCTTCTCCTCGAAGGAACCGCTCAACTTCTCCTCGAAGGAACCGCTCACCTTCTCCGCGAAGGAGCCACCAACGTGAGCAACCCGTCCGGTCACCATCATACACCAGTTCTAGTGACGACGACGAGCCTCGCGGCCAATTATCCCAGGAGATCCTGGCCACCCGTCTCCCAAAAGGCTTGGAGAAACCCCCGTCACTTGGCACATACGACGGGACCACCGACCCCGACGAGCACATCGAGAACATCGATGCGCTGCTAGACTACCATGGCGTACGAGGCGCCATCAAATGCAGACTGTTCCCGACCACGCTTCTGAAGGAAGCAATGACGTGGTATAAACAACTGCTCGAGGAGTCCATCACCTTGCGGAAACAACTGGGCAGGATGTTCTCGCGGCACTTCACCGCATCTCGCCGCCATCCCAAGACTGAGGCCTCCCTTGGAGCCATAATCCAGGGGAAAGACGAACCTCTCCGCGCATATATCGAGAGGTTCAACAATGAAGTTGTGCAGGTCCCGACAACGGATAAGATGAAGAAGTTCCTGCTCGAACAGGGGGTCCACCCGGACTCCCTGTTCGCCAAAGCCATTGGCCTTGCGCCACCGAGGAACTTGGACGCCCTCCTCCTCAAAGCCCAATCTCATATTCAGTACGAGGAGAAGATTGCGGCCAGCAACGTCCGAGCGTCTCGCCGCCAGGAGAACGCCCGAGCTTCCAAAGGAGAAGAAGCCTCGACGTCTCGTCGGGGTTAACGAAGGCACGGGGACCGTCCCCGCGACTCCCGTGACAGCAAAGGGCCCTCCGGGCGTTTCCATGATTACACTCCCCTGACCGTTTCCAGGGAGAAGATTTTGACTGAATGTGCCAATTCGGAGTTCAAACAAGCCGGGGTCCGCTTCCCCAAACAGCTGCCGAACAGACCAAACATGGACAAGTCAAAGTACTGCCGCTTCCACAAAAGTCACGGCCATATTACAGAGGACTGCATCCATCTGAAGGATGCCATTGAAATACTGATCAGGGACGGCCACCTGAAGCAGTTCGCGAAGAAGAAGGACACTCCTCGGCAGGACGCCCAAGAGTCCAAGAAGGTCGAGGAGGAGGTACCCTCCTCGGAAGACGCCAACTTATAGGTCGCTATGTCCATATCGCGACCCGAGGACTTCAACGTCCCTGACGGGCTCAGCGCCCCTGCATACTTCGCGGCCCACAGCCCGTGGGAGACCTTTCCCTCCGCCATGGTCATCTCTGGCGGGGGTTTCAACAAAGTTACTGTGGGATCCGTGAAACGGAAGTTCGAACACCTGATCAACACCAGCTCGAATAAAGTGACCACACTTGATCAGGCCCCGAAGGGTTCCATCCCCATCTCCTTCTACAAGGAGGAACTCCTCGGCGGCTCCCCAAACTCAAGCATTCCGCTGCTCGTCAGGGCCCAAATGGCAAACTTTGACGTTCGCCGAATCCTAGTCGACCAGGACAGCTCGATCAACATCATGTACTCCCAGCTGTTCTCAACACTGCAGTTGGACGAATCGCACCTTACCCCATACGTAGGGTCCGATTTACAGGGGTTCAACGGGTCTGTGACCAAGCCGTGGGGTTACGTCGAGTTGATCGTGACCTTCGGAGCAGCTGAAATGACCAGATCCATCAAGGTGCAATTTTTGGTAATCGACTGCCCGTCACTTTACCAATGCATTTTTGGAAGGCCAACTCTAGCCGAGTTGGTAGCGGTGCCATCGACCGTCCACTTGAAGATGAAGTATTACACTTCGAAAGGGATGGTCGCCACCCTCCACGGTGATATAGAAGCTGCCCGACGGTGTTTTGAAGCAGCTACAAAGGGCTCAACGCCATTGCGCCCAAGCCTAAAGCGTCGAGCAAGCCAGCACTGCTAAGCAGCTTCGAGGAGGCCAAGCCTCTGCCCCAGGTCGACTCTATCGACCTCGACAGTCGCTTCCCCGAGGACCAACAGGAGGAAAGAGCAGCTTCAGCCAACCCATCCACGTCATCCAGCAGCAGCTCCCATCCGATGCGCCCAATCCCGAATGGCAACTTTGAGCTAGTCCTGTTCGGCGAAGACCCCCAACGGGGAGTAAAGATCGGAGCAGACCTGCCCGACATCGGGAGGAAGCATCTCAAAGCGTGCCTCCGAGAGAACGCTGACCTGTTCACGTGGAGCGCCGCGGAAATGCCCGGCTTGGATCCATCCGTCGCATGTCACACGCTGACCATTGACCCGACCATCAAGGCCGTAGCACAACGTAGGAGGAAGCAGTCTCCAGAGAAAACGGAGGCTGCCGAAAAAGCTGTAAAGGACCTCCTCGAGGCCAAATTTATTTTGGAAGCCAAGTACACCACTTGGCTGTCCAACGTTGTATTGGCTAAAAAATCTAATGGAAAATGGCGCATGTGCATTGATTATACCGATCTCAATAAGGCATGCCCGAAGGATGCCTACCCCCTCCCCAATATTGATAAGCTTGTTGATAATTCTGCTGGTTTTAAACTTCTATCGTTCATGGACGCCTACTCGGGCTACAATCAAATCCCAATGGCAATGTCCGACAAAAAATATACGGCCTTCATGACCGAATCGGGGAACTATTACTACAACGTAATGCCCTTCAGCCTGAAGAACGCCGGAGCAACGTACCAACGAATGATGAACAAAGTATTTCGGGGAGAAATAGGCGACATGCTCGAAGTATACATGGACGACATGATCGTTAAGTCCCACGAGGAAACTGATCATACTGCCCACCTGCGAAAGGTCTTCGAACAGGCCAGGAAATACAAAATGCATTTTAATCCGGAGAAGTGCACGTTCGGTGTCTGGGCAGGCAAATTCCTCGGCTTCTACTTAACGGAATGAGGAATCGAAGCCAATCCCGACAAGTGCCGAGCATTCTCCGAGTTTCCTACGCCCAATTCCAAAAAATCCATCCAATCCCTCAACGGGATGCTCGCGTCACTATCTCGTTTCGTGGCCAAGTCTGCCCAGCACGCCCTGCCATTCTTCAAACCCCTCCGCAAAGAGGCAACATTCAAATGGATCGAGGAGTGTGACGAGGCCCTTCTCCATCTGAAACGGGCACTCTCAGAGCCGCCGATCCTCTCTCGACCAGACAACGGCAAAACACTGTACTTATATCTGGCCGTCGCGACCGAGGCAGTGAGTGCCGCTCTCATCCGCGAGACGCCTGACGGGCAGAAACCCATTTACTTCACAAGCAAAGCATTGCAAGGACCAGAGTTAAGATACTGGCAGATAGAGAAAGTGGCATTGGCCCTCATCAACGCAGCCAGAAGACTAAGACACTACTTCCTGGCTCACACGATCGTGGTTCGAACAGACCAGCCCATAAAGCAGCTGCTCGGACGACCAGATATGGCTGGCCGAATGCTCAAATAGTCGCTGGAGCTGTCCGAATTTGACATCCAATACGAAGGCAGAAAAGCCCTCAAGGCCCAAGCTCTGGCTGACTTCGTCGCGAAGATGACATTCGCAGACTCCCTCGCAAGCGATGCGCGCAAGTGGACTATCTTCGTCGACGGTGCCTCAAGCTCGGCAAGAAGCGGCGCGGGCATCATACTGGAGAGCGACGAAGGAATTATCGTCGAGGTGTCACTCACGCTGTCTTTCCCAACCTCTAATAACCAGGCAGAATACAAAGCATTTCTCGCTGGGCTACGCCTTGCCGAGGACCTGGGCGCACAAGAAGTCATCATTTGCACGGACTCACAACTCGTGGCCCTCCAGGTCTGGGGTGAATACTAAGCCAAAAACGACAACTTGACCTAATACTTGGCCCTGGTAAAGAAGGAAATGGCGAAATTCACAACAGTGGAAGTGAAACACGTTCCTCGCGAACATAACGTACGAGCAGACGTGCTGTCTAAACTGGCCAGCACGAAGAAGAAAGGCAGAAACAAATCCGTCATACAGGAAGTGCTTCCTCGACCCAGCATCGAGAAGACCTCTCCGACACTCGACGTGCAGGTGATCAGCGACATCAACTGCTAGATGAACCCAGTCTACAACTATCTCGCCAAAGACGAACTCCCGTCCGACGCAAAGGAGGCCAGCACGATCAGGCGAAGAGCCTGCTCGTATGTCCTGGTCGAAGGTAAACTATACAGACGGGGATTCTCCATTCCACTGCTCAAATGTGTCGAGGAGGAGATGGTCACACACATCCTGCACAAAATCCACGAGGGAATCAACGCCCAACATCTCGGCGGAAGGTCCCTTGCTCACAAGGCTCTCCGAGCAGGGTACTACTGGCCGACCATGCAAAACGACGTGAAAGAACACGTGAAGAAATGTGACAAATGCCAACGGCACGGGGACATGCACCTGGCTCCACCCAACGAGCTCAAGGCTATGTCCTCCCCGTGGCCATTCGCCTGGTGGGACCTAGACATCCTAGGACCCTTCGTGGTAGGATCAAGTCAGAACAAGTACCTTATAGTGGGCGTAGATTATTTCACAAAGTGGATAGAAGCAGAAGCTCTAGCCAAAATAATTGCCCTCAACATCCTGCATTTCTACAATCGAAACATCCTTGCACGTTTCGGTATTCCCCAAGCGATAGTAACGGACAACGGGACGCAGTTCACGGACAGGAAGTTTCAGGACTTCGTCGCCCAACTGGGCACGAAACAACACTTCGCGTCTGTCGAACACCCCCAAACAAATGGGCAGGCTGAGGCAGCTAACCGAGTCATCCTTCGAGGCCTCAAGCGAAGGCTAGACGAAACAAAGAAGGCATGGGTCGAGGAGCTACACAACGTGCTCTGGGCGTACCGTACAACTCCCCATTCAACGACCGAGAAAACACCTTTCTGTTTGGCATACGGAACCGAGGTTGTAATTCCAGTCGAAGTTCACGTGCCCTCTAGGCGAACAGAGTCGCCCCTAGACGAGGAGATAAACGACGAATCTTTAAGGGAAGAGCTCGACCTCGTCGAGGAAATCAGAACCGGGGCAGCTCTCCGTGAAGCCTCACTGAAACAAAAGATCACCATCAGGCACAACGCCAAAGTGATACGATGAGAGTTCGACGTGGGAAGCCTTGTCCTAAGAAGAAACCACAAAGACTCTCGCGAAGACAAACTAGCAGCCAATTAGGAGGGACCCTATCGCGTCCGGGCAAAAACGGAAAACGGGGCCTACTACCTAGAACATCTCACTGGGGAGGAACTCGCTTGGCCATGGAACGCTGAGAATCTAAAACAATACTACAGCTAAATCCTCGGTTCGACTCGTCGCAACGACGAACGTCGGCTGCCGACCACTATGCGCATCTATGTACAAGCGTCGCATACGACTAAAGCATAACCATGCTCAGTAACGAGCCCGGTAAGTGCTCGACAGCGGTCCTCGATCGAGCATCGCCGTCGTCAGAGTACCACGATTGGCAGAACCCCAGCTCGCGATGGGACAATCACGCCGCAAACTCAGGCCTCAAACGCGACCTGAGCTCCGCTCCCCGCCAGGACATTCCCCGGCAGTTCGACCAGTTCCCCACACTGCCGAACACATCTATTACAAACAATCTCCCCAAAAGATATTCACACAAGTCAAATACCCCCTATCACGGGTGGACATACATTCACAGCGAGCATGCATACAACATTTAGCAAAAATAATAGCAAGTAAAGCCATGCAAACAACAGAACTAAATATGCGATAATTTAACAAGTGGCCGCAAAGACCACAATTGTACATTGTTACATAAAACGGGGGCCATACCCCCCAAGAATAAATTACAATGGCACGCTGGCCGGACAAATTACAACAAGATAACAAACTCTTCATTCATCGGCATGCTCGGTTGACTCTGGCTCGGGTCCCTGCTCCTCTGCGGGCTGATCCTCGGGGGTAACGGCAAAGAGACCTTCGGGCAAGACAATGCGCCCATCATCAATACGCGCAAGATAGTGAGTACCCTCGGCAGAGATTTCAAGCCCAGGGTTCACCACGCGCAGCTGAGCCACAGCGTTTCTGAAGGATTCCTCCGCAACGGCGATGCCATCGTCTTCGGCCAGAAGTATACGAGCGACCAGCTCGGATCTAGTCTTCAAATTCCTCACATCATTTGGCTCGTCAGCACCCGGGGCATTGGCCGCCCTCAGCTCCCTGATCAGCTCCTTGACAGCTTTCTTCTCCGCCGATAACCTAGAGTTCTCCTCTTTTAGCCTGGCCACTTCCTCTTCCGTCTTCTTCTGAGCCTCAACGACACCCTTGACTTCTTCCTTGAGGGATGCCACAGAAGCACGAGCAGCGTTGAGTTTGGACTCAGTTGCAGAGTCCCCTTCAGCATAAATTGCCGCCATCTCCAGCATCCGGATCAAGGCTGGAGCATCTTGGGCCACCAGCGCCCTCTTGCTCGAGCGGTCCATGCCTTCCAAGCGAAGAGATTCCGCCCGGGGAACAACTAAAGAGTTGCCTTCGAAGAACCTCCTATCAAGGATGCAGGGAGGAAGCTTGAACTTCCCTTTCTCCGCTACCCGAGTAAGGTCCACAGCATCAGCAATCCTTGGCCGCTTTGGTCGCCCGACCAAAGGCAGAGGAGATCCCCGGGGAGCAGGAGTCGGAGAAGTGGAGGTCCCCGCAGCAGCTAGAATAGAAGGAGGAGCACGGGTACCAGTGAACCGAGATCTCGGAGGAGCCGTCCCAGCTTTGTTCCTTGCCAGGGCATTCCTCACAACCCGATCATGAGCCTGAGGCATCTCACCTGCACAAACAAAACACGAGCATGTTAGATACGAAGAAAAGAAATAACATGAGCAAAATCTAAATGACTAAGACTACCAAGCAGCGTCTCATCGTCCGCGGGAGTCTTGCACTCCAACAGTGCCTTAACGTTGATGAACCGACGCTCGACCCTCTGACTCCCATCTTCCTTAAAGATTGGGCTGCCCTTGCTAGTCCAACACTTAGCGAGATTGAAGGAGTTGACCCACTTCACCAACGCCTCGTAAGCCACGGCGTCCTGCCCGCGCAGGTCGCCCGGTTGAAAAACGTAATCGCTGGGCTTCTTGGCGAAATGGTTGGGTGACCAATGAATGGGGAACTTGTAAAGCCTCTGCCCGATGTACTAGCCCTCCTTGTTAAGCAGCTCATTTCCGTCGTCATCAACCTCTATCTCCCAGACATATGTGCTGTCCTGGGCGACCTCGGACACGGGTTCAACAATGAAGTACCGCTGCTTGAATGTTCGGACTGACTCCGAAAATGGTTTAAACTGCTTGCGAGGCTGCTTTAGAGAAACCCAACAATACTTCTTCCCCGTCAACTGCCTTTGTAGATGGAAAACAACGAAGAATAGAGGGAGAGTGGCCCCCAAAGAAAGATGCTCGCACACCAATTCGAAAGCCCAGATGAAGGCCAGCGAATTAGGGTGCAGTTGTGTGGGGGCTAATTTCAGATGCTCGAACACCGACCGCTGAAAATCAGTAAAAGGCAGCCTCAGTCCCAACTCTTTGAAGGCATACTCGTACATTGTAAAGCGGTCCCCGAAGTCCGTGCAGACCCGCTCGTTCACAGTAGGGAAATGCACCTTCCACTCCCCTTCCGGTCCTACCTCAGTAAAGACGTCCGCCAAAGACTTTGCGAACGTAGAAATGTGCTCGGAAGGTTCAGCCACCTCCCACTCCTCCGCGGAGAACCCTTCGATGTCATCCTCATCTATTTCATCCCGAACCTCTTCTTCCTCCCCGACATTGTTGGAGGAACTTGAGGTCGTCGAGCTCGAAGCCGTCGAGCTACTATTTTCCTCGGAGCCAGTTTCCTCCTCGGACGTGTCTAGAATAACTTCTCTGTCTGACCCCGTCACCATTACGATCACCTGAAAAGCAGAGAAGACAGTGAATTCGACAGCAAATCAAATCCACCCTTCCACCGCTAAGTCAAGTGAAAGGGCGCGCAAAGGACTGAGGACAACGTCCCCGGCCTAAGCCCTAACATCAAAAGAAAAGCTAAAGCCTCCCCACGAGGAGATGCTCGAAACATATCATCCTCCTGCGAGGAGCCTCCCCGCACTCATGCCCAGATTCTGTTTGAAGCTTCACCGAAACCTGGAAACGTTCTACCGGAAAACTCATCGCTCTATTAGAAGATGAACAACCACGGTGGTCACGCATGCACAACTACCGCAACCACGCCGTGGACCACCCTCCTCGCTGGACATACTACATACTCCGGCGAAGTGTTGGGGGCAGCAAAATGGCGTAACCACCGTCCACCACCAACACTCGCCAGAAATCCACCTATTTTGTCATCTAAAGCTAACCCTAACCGCATACAATCTACCACTAACAACAAAAGTGAGTAAAACAAGCTACAAATCAGAAAACTTACTTGATTTTGGAATAAGGTAGAAGCTGCTCGAAGCTGGTGACGGTGGTTGGAAAGCCTGAAGACGGTGACGGGCAAGAACTGAAAGAGACGAAGAGGAATCAGAAAGGAAAAAGTTTCAAATAAAACGGTTTGCCCCTTTTTATACAAAGGGCACGTGCAACCACGCGCCCGTAGGCCATTATGACTATCCGCTAGCCATCATTGCCTATTAACTGCTACACGGAGCTCTAGGTACACGTGGCGCCCCAGCATTTCAAATTCTGTCTAACCATTAGTCTCCCTGTACACTGGGCAACATGGTCACGACCACGAATCTCACGAACACCTGGGGTCACGAGCACTTTGAGACAACCTTCCTCGTCTACAAATGACGACTCTATGCTAGCTCCCCTGTAACGCCCTGTATAATATATATCTAGAATAATACAATACACGCATTTTATTTGGTACTGACACATCAAAAGTGCCTAATGGCATAGTTCACATACTTGTCCATTCTAAAATATATATATAAACTATGGCTCCACTTGTAAATCGAAGCATGGATCCACTTGTAAATCAAACCTGCAAGTACCTAAAATATAGCAACTATACTGGGGTGAGGTACATCAAATCTCAGTGGGTTCCCTATCCTATAGATTCTCTCGGCTTTACCGGGTTCTATCAATCCTAGCTCAAGTCAAGGGGAAGGGAAAAATGACCTTGAGTACACAACTCACAATCTCACAATCTCACACTATATGGAAACACGCCATGAGTCCGTTAACTCATGAAATATCACTAGTTGATAACCTTACCAAGGCATCCCCTGTTCCCGTCCGCTTCTACGTCTAGAAGTCGACCCGAGTCATGGATCCTTGTAGTTACTTGACATACGAATTGGATTCGGGATCATCGGCCCGTACACCGTGATCCGTCACTTCACACGGCCCGTACACCGTCACAAGTCTCTTTACCCGTAGGTTCCAATCGTACTATACGCGGGAATCAAACCTGCCAAGTAATTGTGCATACGTTTCAGTGGAGGTGCTCGAGTCTCATGAAACTACACCGCAAGATACATGGTTACGATTACGTGATCAAAACACAACGTGATTGTATTCGACAATCACAAGGCCACATTCGCCTTAAGGCCTCTTTTGCCTTTAACAATAAAACATAACAATTACACATGTTCCATACTAGTGTTTCACTCATTCTATACCATTCGGTAATGGACACACGCCTCAGCCTCTTCTGCACGAGCGTTGTCATTACGGTATCTACTCTAGGCCAGAACTCATCAATGAATGCACGAGCATCGCCATCCAAAGTTTCTATCACAATTCTAATTACAACCTAGAATTATACCATTTGTTTTAGGGGTAAAGTTTCCTCACTCTTCCTAATTCATTTTTAACATGCATATTATCTCATTCATTTAACAACAATATTAGATAGATATGGCATAACACAAATATTACAAATAAATACATACAATCACACCTTCGGTTTCCCTCCGATTCATTTAATCGGGTAAAGAAACCAATATTTCTCGCTCTTATCCCGTAGGATATTTCCACAGCTTTACATCGGCGATAAATATGCCTCGATTGGATTTACGATCCAAAAGATGTCAATCCCCATATTTCACAAAACACTACATCCTCTCATTTCCCACTAAATAAAATATCCTCTCATTTCTAATGACACCAAGAACGTCCCGATCCGAGTTACAGATCAAAAGTTATGAAAGAAACAAGTTGGATGTTCTGTCATGTTCGCATTGCGAATAAGCCAGCGAACGCTCGCTACTTCATTCGCAGTGCGAAGCTCTCAGCAAACGCCTAGCTGACAAATGTTCGCTGCCCCATTCGCAGTGCGAACAGCTGGCGAACCAAGGCAGAACCAAAATGGAACCAAAACATAGCAAAGTTCGCAGTGCGAACTACTGGCGAATGCTCGCCTTCGCCTTCGCCATGCGAATATCCAGCGAGTCCATAATTTCCCCTTCGCTGGGGGATTCGCAGTGTGAATATGGGAAATCTGGGTTTTTCCAGCAGCATGAAAACAGAGCTAAGTTACCCATTCGCCATCCCAAAACTTCCCCAACATGCAAAACATATATTAACAGATGATCATACATGGCTAGGGATTATACTACACATATTATACCGCATTTTATCCGTTAGATTCCATTAATTTCTCCATTTGATCATTTTCTCTCAAATTCTAATCTAAGTTCCAAACACCTATCTCTAGAACTTAGAGTCTCTAACTAGAACCCACCTGATAACGAAGAGGAGTTTGAAGAAGATGATGAAATGATGATGATCCAAACCTTTCTCTTTCTCTTCTTCCTTCTCTTTTTCCTTTTCTTTCCATTTCTTCTTCTTTCCTTTTTCTATCTTTTTCCATTCTTAACAAATATATATATATATATATATATATATATATATATATATATATATATATATATATATAATACTTATTATATAATATAATTCCAACAGGATAAAATATCTCCAATTGATATTTTATCGTCTCGACTAAATTGATCAATTATTAAAGTTACCATAAAAGTCTCTCTTGGACTAATAATAAATTGATCTCTTCAGAGTTCATTAGTTGCTCTATTGATCCCAATTGATAATGCTTAGAGTACTTAGAGAATTCCATTAATTCAATTTACCCAGGATAGAGTACATAGATGCTCATCCGATCTTATCTGATATCCACTTGAGCATCTAGATAATACAGGGTATTACATCCCTAGAGCCACGAGCAGTCCTTAAGTCATCACTCCCATGCTCGGGAGCAACGACTTGGGGGGCTCCTATTCTGGACTGGACCAATGGTTAGAATTGGCCCAATCTGCCTCTGCTCCAGAGCGGCCCAAATTGCCTAAGTCCAATCCATAGAGGGGCAAAAATGACCTTTCTGCCCCTCCAACCGGGCAAGGAATGCGACGTTCCTCCCCGGCGTTGATGCCCGTTACGCACGGATTCCTCGTTGCCCGAACAGCAAAGGACAGGTGCCCGGAACTGCGTTATGCCCGACATAACGGCTAGTTTCGAGCACCCTGCCCGGCATAACGGCTAGTTTGGGCAGTTACCTATTCTTTAGGGGAAACGGTTATTTCGCCCCAAAAATAGGACCGTTGGCCACGCATTGGGGGCTCTATATAAACCCTCTAGCTAGAGAGGGTCAGGTATCCAATATTCACCCTACGAATTCATACTTTGTACTTGCCCCTTTTCTCTGACCATTTCCCACTTGAGCGTCGGAGTGCCTTGCAGGTACACCCCCTCCTCTCCATACGACCAGCATCCCTGACACACTTGGTGGCCTGATTCTACAGGATCTGATCCAGCCTTCACGATCAGAACTCATTAAAAAAATTCTTTCAATTTTATTGATTTGATCTATATAGCTTATGTTATGTTTACAGAATACCTATTTCTATCTCTATTATAAGTAAAGGCACATCAATATAATCTTGTAGGAGATATTTACTACTTGCTGTTTAAAGTGATATATGTCTTTTACCTCTTTGTAGGTGATTTTGATCTCATTTTCAAATTGGCTTGCCTGGTTTTTACCTCGAAAATATCATGTTTACCCAAAATCTTGGATACCGTATTCCATGGACAGCTTTGAGTTTGCTCTGTAGTTTTGAATATCTGTGATGGTTATTGTCTGCCTCGTGCTTTGGGTTTAGCCACACCTGCTGTCATGGAAATATTATATCATATTTATTGTGGAAAACTTCTTTCCCGATGAAAACTATTGCAGACCAAAGTCATCATGTTCTATGGGGTCAAATCTCCAACAATTAATGAAATTACTCTCAATATATCAAGTTTGTCAACTCACCCCATTTCCTCTCATTTTTATATTGTTTTCTTGAAGTAGGATGTACTTAACACTATTTACTAAGTTACAGTTATGCCCTCTCAATGCAAGTGAAGTCTTTACCCATATCTTGTCAAATTTTGAGGAGTTTCATATTTTTTTTTTATAAAAAGACTTTTAAGAGTTGTAACATCAATTTATATATAATAAATAGGTGTGATGTGCATTGTACATCAATTCATTTTATAGGTCTGCTATTGTATATTTAACATTGCTATTATATATTTAACATTGAATATAATTTATTTATTTATTTTCGTCTTAAAATATACGTTATCCATATTATATGAAATGGTTTTGGTTTAAATTCATTAATTGTTAATCATGTAGTATATATTTAATACCATTATTTCAAATTATTCATGTATTGAAAATATTAGAGTTATAGTATTAAATGAATAGTTATTGAGTGATAAAAATTAACTCATAGAGTCACTAAAAACAAACAAAAAATATTTTCAAATTAACTATATAATTAAAAAAAAACATTTTATAATAAATTAAAAATAAATAACTGATAAATTGAAATAGTCTTTTAAATAAAAAAACATGCTAAAAAAAATAAAAAATACGAATAATTTAAAAAATGATGATGACTTTAGATTGATTTTAAATATACAAATAGAAATTAATAGACACTTTTAAATTTGAAATAATTAAGTATATAGCTAAAAGAAAATTAACATAAAATAAAATATCAATTTATTATCTTATTTATAGAGTTAATGATTTTTCTATAAATGAATAATGAGCATACAAAAATTAATAATTTATAGATTTTTCTTCACTTACCACATCTTTAATTTTAGGGTAAAATGGGTCCAAAAATATAAGATAATAATAACAATAATACTGCATTCAGAAGGATTTATGATAGTCATTTATTATTTATTACTATTAGTTTTTTATTCATGTATTAGTTATTATAAAAAATATAATAATAATAATAATAATTATAATACTACCTTTAATTTTGGTTAAAAAAACATGTCATTTGAGATGTTAACGTCATTATTTTTAGTTACTCATTTTTTATGTTCATTTAAAATATTGATGGAGTAATCATGTTAAATAAATAATAGTTAATGTATAATAATTATTTGAGTAATGCTAACATGTGCCATTAGGAGACATGTTAAGAAACCTACCATTAGAAAGTTTGTTTTGAAAAAATAAATAAAAAAATTAATTATACATATTTAATAATTCAATGCACAATTTTTAAGAAAAAAATTTATGTATTTAGTTTTTAACATGTGTCCTAAGGGCATATGTTAGCATTATCCTAATTATTTTACTAATTAAATTTTGAATATTATTCATACGAGAAAAAATACATTGTTGTAAGAAAAATTATATAGGGGAAAATATTATTGTTAAAAACGGGAATAACTTTACTATTGATTCAAATATTTTATAAATATTGTCAAAATAAAAAATATTATTTTGATTCAAATATTTTTATATACGGGAACAACTTTACTATTGATTCAATTTTTTTATAAATAGTGTCAAAACAAAATTAATATTTATATACGGGAAAAAACTACATTGTTGATTAAAATGTTTTTATATATAGAAGAAAATATTATTGTTATAAACGGGAACAACTTCACTATTGATTTAAATAAATTTATAAATATAAAGAAAAATAATATTTTGATTTAAATATTTTTATAAACTGGAACAACTATAAAAGTGTGAACGCACGGGTAACACACAGTACCGTGTGAATGCATGGGTAACGAGGCCAAAATTATTGTGAACGCACGGGTAGTATATGAGTACCGTGTAAATGCACTGGTAACCATATCAAAATCGGTGTGAACGCACAGATATCTAATATTTTTATTTTAAAATTATTTTGAATTTAAAATACAATTATTTTTAAGATAATATATAAATAATTGAAATATATATTATTGATGTCTTTCTTTTAAAAATTGGAAAATTGATACAATTTTGTTTTTATTTTAAAAATATGTCTTTCATTTTAATATTTATCTTTGATTAACTTATATATATTTATCTTTGACTAATTTATGTTATTTTTCTTTTTTTACAATTAAATTTAAATATTTTCTATTTAATTTGAATTTCATAATCTAACTGGTAACAATTCCGCGGTTCACACCAGTACCCGTGCGGACGCACGGGTATCCCGCTAGTTGAAACTACAGCTCATAATAAATTCACCACTTTGCATCTCTCTCTCTCTCTCTCTCTCTCTCTCTCTCTATATATATATATATATATATATATATATATATATATATATATATATATATATATATATATATATATATATATATATATATATATATGTCTTGAAAAATATTAAGAAAATATATATTGAATCAAAAACAATATAAAAAATGTATATTATACTTCTGGAAAATGCTAACGAATGCCAAAAGCAGTTGATTATAATTTATATTATACAGAGAAGATAGTCTGAGTTCTTTCTGTTGATTTACGAAATGAGAGGGTAGATGTTTGTATATACTATATTTAGGTTAAGGTTGATGCGTGATATATAAGTTAACCGTGATTTTTGGCGTTGGGATGTTTCCGTGACTTCTTTTGAAGTGTTTGAAATTATTTTTCTTCTAAATTTCATCTATTTTCTTTTATGCTTTGATGTGATGAGCTCGCGAACCCTCTTTTTATTACATCAGATGCCTAGAACCCTCGTCTTGTTGGCAAGGCATCTGATGTGTTAAATTTGCAACATCCTAAATATTATTTGTGTATTTATAACTATGTGTGAATGTGTGTGATTGTGTGAATATATATGTAATCATTTATATTTCAAGTATCATATAATTGTTAGGAAATTAATGTGAACAATATTAAAGTAAATCATGGCCACTTTAAGAGGAGAATAATCAAGTTTGTTGTTCCTTGCATATGCAAGAAGGACAATTGAAATATGTGAGTAAAGTCATAATGTGAAATTTGGATTATTAGTTGTATCACATATGCCACACCTAGGACCCATATGTGAAAACCAGGTTTAAGAATGTTTTTAATTATGTTTAGCATCGCGCATGAGAACTAATTTTCTAAATGAAACATTGTCTGTTGCAACATATTGAGAGAGAGAGAGAGAGAGAGAGAGAGAGGTTCTGCAGAAAGGGCAGAGAAGGAAGGAGAGAGAAAAGATGAAAAGTTTTGGAAAGTGTGAAATGTAGTAAAAAGTTGAATAATTTAGTTGGTTTTCAATCAAATAAAAGTAAAGTCAGTTACTGAATCAAAATAATAGTCATAAAATTGCATAACCAAACAAAATACCAGTTTCAAATGCTAGTTTTGTTGGAAAATGTAAATTTTGGACTTAAATTACCCCTAGTTTGAGGATGTGGCAAAATCATAAGCAAGGGTAAATTAGATTTTTCCAGAGCATTGAATTTTCTTATATTATAGATGTGTCATTATCACTACACACCTGTTAAACATGAAAAATATTAAAAACTATGAGAGATTACAACAGCATGACACAGTCACATAAAATCATACCAAATGAATATTTGAAAGAAAATTTCAATGCTTAGTATTTTATTTGAATAAAAATTCAATGCTTTAGTATTTTATTTGATTACAATAATGTCACGTGGTCAAATGTAATCATACCAAATATTAATCACATAACACCTATGATCATATTAAATAAAGAAATTTGTAAATCAGAAAATCAAATCACAAAACACCTGTGATCATACCAAATATTGAAATTTAAAAATTAAATCATAATCACACCTATGAACATTATTAACAAACCAAATATATAAATCTAAAAAATCAAATCATACTCAACACCTATGAACACTATTAACAAATGTACGGCTTGAAAAAAACCATGTCATACTTCACCAGGTGGTGGTGCTCCATCAGCAACTCCATCAAGTGATTGTGGTGCTCCATTAGCATCTTCATCAAATGGTTGTGGTACTCTTGTCATTGCAAACTCACCCCTAAAAACTTGAGACATATCAGCATTATTATCAACCGATGGTACATTATCATCCTGTGACCCATTATGAGTCGGTACATTATCCTCCAATAACTCATTATGTAACGCATCAGCATCATTATCAACTAGTGGTACATTATCATCCGGTAACTCATTCTGTAACTCATCATTATCGACAGGTAACTCATTCTATAATCCATCATTTTCAACTGGTAACTCATCATCAGCCGCTAACTTATTGTGATTCTCATCATCAGCCGGTATATAAGTTAGCAGCTAAAAATGATGGATTACGAATGAGTTACCAATCGATAATGATGTGTTACAAAATGAGTTGCCGGATGATAATGTACCACCGGTTGATAATGATGTTGATGTGTTACAGAATGAGTTACCGGAGGATAATGCATTGGCTGATAATAGGTCACGGGATGATAATGATGCTAATGCGTTACAGAATGAGTTACCGAAGGATAATGTACCGGCTGATAATAGGTCACAGGTGGTGGTTCTCTCGAACAACCAATGGTTCTCTCGAACCACCAATTAAATAGTTTGGCTGAAATGATTGTTGCAAAGTTCTTGGCTGAAATGGTTAAGCCTGGGGAAGTATGTCTCAAGTATTTAGGGGTGGATTTGCAATGGCAGAAGCACCACAATCACTTGATGAAGCTGCTAATGGAGCACCACAATCACTTGATGGAGCTGCTGATGGAGCACCACCACCTGGTGGAGTATGACGTGATTTTTTTTAAGCCGTACATTTGTTAATAGTGTTCATAGGTGTTGAGTATGATTTGATTTTTAGATTTTTATATTTGTTAATAATGTTCATGGGTGTGACTATGATTTGATTTTTAGATTTCTATATTTGGTATGATCACAAATGTTCTGTGATTTGAATTTTTTATTTACAAATTCCCTTATTTGATATGATCATAGGTGTTTTGTGATTAATATTTGGTATGATTACATTTTACCACGTGACAGTATTGTAATCAAATAAAATACTCAAGCATTGAATTTTATATTCAAATAAAATACTCAAACATTTGGAATTTTATATTCAAATAAAATACTCAAGCATTTTATAATATTTTTAATTTTTATGTAATGGATAATGTTGGAATTAAAATGAGTAGTAAAATTAATATTCTAATATTTACTATTTAATATAAAAATAGGCAATTCGTGGTCAATGAGACCTGATGGCTGGCGTTCATCAAACCACTGAAAAATATGCATGAGTGAATTGGATCACATAGTTGGAGAGAAATCAGCACCAAAAATTTGACAGGAACAAAAACTCGTTAAAGAGTTATGAAACTGGGTTGGAAAACAGGCTGCAATTTGCAAAGTTGAATGTTGTTGTTGGAGGTGGAAGAAGACAGATATGATTCACCACATAGAGGCAACATGCAGAAAGGGTTTCAAATGCGCCTCCATGGGGCTGGGAAAAGTTTTTGTGAGCCACTCAAATGCGCCTCCACGGGGCTGGGAAAAGTTTTTGTGAGCCACTTCAAGTCATGCTTGAGAGCACATGAAAGGTCTGATCAAGAGGCCAGTTCTAGTGATCGGGATAGGCCAGTTCTAGCGGTGGGGTTGGTTGTCGAAAATGTCACCAAAATAAGCGAAAGCAGATGCTGGTGGCTTTTTCAAAGGCGCCTGATGGCTGACAGAAAGGCAAACACCAATACAAAGATGCTAACCATATTTTCAACAGTTATAAATATTGGAATTCTGACAGCAAGGTTAGAAGATTCTTAAAATGGCTATCAGTTTTAAGAATAACGCACTAAACTCTAAATCCAAAAGCGGAAAAGCATTACACTCTAAAATATTGCAATCAGTCATTAATGAGATAGACATTTAATTTTCGCATTGCCTTGTCTACACTGATAGTTTATCATATATTAATGAAATTGTTTTAAACGAATGTCTAAACGATCAATATTGTGAGAATAAATGGAACTGTAAAAGGTACCTATCGGCTTTAGAAACTGACAGTCTCTATAGAGTACCAGCAGTCCTCTCTTGAAGCCCGGGGGAAGCATTAGAACAAGATTAGGCGAGAGCAATCTGCATAAACCACAATGCAAAACCATAAAAATGATGAACATATTAGTCTCTCCAAAGTTAAATTTTATTGTAAACAAATTGCATGAGATCCATAAAAAGATTTATTTTCTATGGGGCACAAAATATACCAAAGTTTGAACACCACCAGCTGCTGCAAAGGCTTCTTAATTTCTATCGTCAGATGACAAATTCCAAAGTACACCAGCAGCTTCTTACCTATAGAAATATGACAAAATGTCAAATCAATAATTACAGGTACAAGAGTACAAGGTGAAATTGACATTGTTCGGAAACCATTGTTTCAAAATTTAAGATCATTGATAAAAAATGTTTTGTTATCCAATGTGTGTTTTTCTTTTTGTAGTTTAGGTAAAGTGGTAACTAAAAAACCTGTTAAAAACGATTTTCATTTTTTGCATATCGCTTTCGCATTAATCTATTTTTCTAAATCAAGCATAAATCATGTGCAGATTAATGAACAATAAACCCATTGAAAACAATAAGCATGCACCCTTTCCCAACTTTGAATTCCCTGTATTTGAAAACAATGATCATGTCATATTTGATGTGACCCAATTCCCTTTCGCCAAAATGCATACTCCTTCCACTCACACCTATGAGTTCTTAAGTGAAGGTCTACATCCTCTCTTACACTACCACCTTCTAAATCATCCAAACCAAGATGAATTGGAACCACATACAACCGAACCACCCTAAATAACTACCACACCCTCCTCAACTACCAATCAGCTTAGCCAAGACATATTATCGCCTTACCCTTTGCCTATTAACTTGCGTCCATATCCACCTATCTCAACTGAACCCACATCTCCTCCACATGCTCTGCCGACACACTAAATTAGTCAAGAACCATCACGAACCATGGCAACCCGTAGATACATGGGATTCACAAACATATGCAAAAATTTAACTTGACCACCTCAATTGTACTGTCACATCTACCCCACAACCCTAAAGCAGCCATGTCCGACCCGAATTAGAAATATGCGATGCTATACGAATTTGACGCCCTCATTAAAAATAAGACGTGGGAATTAGTGCCTCGTCCCTCAAATGTTAATGTCATTTGTTCCATGTGGATTTTTCGTCACAAAAATAAATCAGATTGTTCATTTGAGAGGCACAAAGCCCGGCCTGTAGGTGATGACAGGTCTCAACAAATTAGTCAGGATTGCAATGAGACATTTAGACAAGTTGTGAAAATAACTACTATTTGCATAGTTCTTACCATAGCTCTATCAAAGTCTTGTTCCATTCATCAATTGGATGTTAAAAATGCATTTCTTCATGGTAAACTTCATGAAACTATCTGCATGCATCAATCAATAAGTTTCTGAGACCATATCCATCCCGATTATGTTTTTTTATTGAAGAAAACCCTTTATGGCCTCAAACAGCCCCCCCGTGCATGGTACCAAAGTTTTGCGAATTTTATCTTCACTCTTCGTTTCTCTAACAGCAAATCTGACCATTCTTTATTTATTTATTTATAGAAAATAAAATGGCATGGCATACATTCTGCATTATGTTGACGATATCATTCTTACTACATCATCTGATGTTCTTCGTCAATCTATTATGTCACTTCTTGCCTCTGAATTTGCTATGAAATACATGGGCACTCTTAGCTATTTTTTGGGTCTTACAGTTACACGTCATGCATGTGACCTATTTCTTAGCCAAAGAAAATATGCTACAGAGATAATTGAACGAGCAGGCATGACCTCGTGCAAACCAACAACTATGTCGGTGGATATCAAACCTAAACTCATTATCTACTATAGATCTCCATACAAAGATCTTACACAATTTCGAAGATTAGCATATGCATTACAATATCTCACTTGCACATGCATGACCCGAAGGATGAACATTTGACTGCTCTAAAATGCATTATGCGATACATTTAAGGTACTCTTGACAATGGCCTACATCTCTATAAATCTTTTGTCTCTGGTCTCACATCCAACACGGATGTCAATTGGGGTGGATGCCCAGATACTAGACGTTCCACCTCTGGATATTGTATTTTCCTATGAGACAACTTGGTTTCATGGTCACCTAAGTGTCAACCAACTCTATCTCATTCAAGTGCTGAAGTCGAATATAGAGGAGTTGCAAATGTTGTCTCCGAATCTTGTTGGATCCGGAACCTTTTCTTAGAACTACATTGCCCGATTCATAAAGTTACTTTAGTGTATTGCAATAATATTAGTGTGATATATCTCTTTGGTAATCCTGTTCAACATCAACACACTAAGAATATTGAAGTAGAAATTCACTTCGTTCGAGAAAAAGTTGCCCGTGAACAAGTATGTTTCCTTCATGTTCAATCTCACTATCAAATTGCGGACATCTTCACCTAAGGTCTTTCATGCGTACTATTCGAGGATTTTCGAGACACTATCATCATACGGCAACCTCCTGCTTCAACTGTGGGAGTGTGTTAGAATGCGGATATCTCTCATTATAATTATGTAAATGAATGTAAATGATTGTTATAGTATGCACATAACTGTCCTACCTAAATTGTAGCCAATAATCTCTCATGTATTATTGAATATATTTTTGACCAAAACAATTAGAAAGGCAAGGCAGTATTAATCGTATACACCTCTACAAGTATGTCATTTTTCCATGTTTTCCTTGCAATCCCTTTGCTAATAACATTACACCAAAAAAAAAATCATTTTTATATCTATCTTTTATTACTAATGTCACGATCAAAAGAAAAGAAATTTGTTCTAAAATACTATGATTTTTTTAAAAATAATTCATTTAATTATGTTCCATGATAATAATGAAGACACAAATCTTTGATATTTAATTTATTAAAATCATATTATTTATTTATAATTGTTTAGATTAAATATTGTTTTAGTTTTTATAATAAAAAAATTGTTTTTCATTCCATTAATATATTGTAATTTATAAATTCTACAAATTATTTTGCAAAGAGTTTGAATCTTTGTAATTAAGTAAACACATATTTTTAAATGTTTTTTTACAAGTATATCTATAATATTATAAAAAAGAATTTGTAAAAAAAGAATTCAATTTTTTGAATCTAGATTTTTTTTATACTATTTATCTTGAACTTTTAGCATTCAAAAAGTTATATTTAATTCATCTATTATTAAAATAAATTAAAGTTTTGTGGATGATCTTTTATAATTTTTTAAATGTTTGTGAAAAATATCATCTGAAAAAGAACTTAATAGAAGAGATTAATACTCTGTGAGCCATTATTTTGTAGAAATTTAGAAGTGAAAACTTTCTTTTGTAAAGAAAAAAAAATCAAATTTAAAGTTTTAAAGTATAAAGAGTTAAAAATTAAATTTAAATCTCTCAATTATACTAAATATTACCACAAAAATACTTTTTTTTTTTGTATTGTTGTACTGGTTTGTCGGACTCCTCCTTTTCAAATCCGAGAGTTTGATTTCAGTAGGAAAGAAATGAAATTTTTAAATCATTTTTGTAAGCATTTTGCTATCACTAATACGTAATCATTATTATTATAGTTTTTAAAAATGATTTTTTTAAGAAATTAATTTTTTATATTTAAAATAAACTTTAATATCTAAAATTCAAATTAAAAAAAAAACGAATAACCAAAGTCCCAAGATAGCTAATTAATATCACTATTAATATGGTTATGGTTAGTCAATCCAATTCCGTTCCATAGATTTAAGTTTGATTAACCGCGATTCAATTCAATTATTGAACATGTTTAATAATTTATGGTTCGGTTTATAAATTAGAGAAAACGGATCGGTTATATACTTAAGCGTGGTTCAGTTCGGTTGTGATTTTGGTTCAGTTCGGTTGTGATTTTATAAAAATTTTAAATAATCCTAATGATGAGGACGAGGACGTCATTCTTATTACTAAGTCTTTTTGGTAATTTTTTGTTATTAATAGAAAAGAAGAGACTATATTTTTTGAAACCAAAAGTTTAGTATTAGAGTGATGTAGAATATTACTTTGCCTTTTTGGTAATTTTTTATTATTGATAAAAAAATGAGTGACTATATTGTGAAACTAAACTAAAATTTAAAATTTAGTAGAGTGATGTAGAATTTAACTAATGGTATAATAAAGTATTAATATAATAAAATAGATTTGTATTACATTGGTTGGAGTATTATTAAGAAGGTCGTATTATTAGTATTAGTTTGAGAAGTTTGGTTTGTGAGGATTAAGTATGTATGTCATCACTAGTTCGAGAAGTTTGGTTTGTGAGGATTAGGTATATATGTCATCACTACACACTCGTTAAACATGCAAAGTGCTAAAAATGTATTGTGTTAAACATGCAAAAATATCAAAAAAATATGTCAGAACTCAGAACACAAGATTACAACACCATGATACAGTCAAATAAAATCATACCAAATATTTATATTTATAAAAAAATCACAGTCAGCACTAGTGAATATAAAATTCAATGATGAGTATTTTATTTGGTTGCAACACCATCATACGGTTAAAAATAGTCATTTCAAATATTCATATTTGAAAGAAAATCACATAACACCTATGATCATACCAAATAAGGAAATCTGAAAATCAAATCACAGAACACTTGTGATCATATCAAATAAGAAAATTTGAAAATCAAATCACAGTCAACACCTATGAACATTATTAACAAGTGTAAGGCTTGAAGAAAATCAAAGTATGTCATACTTCACCAGGTGGTGGTGCTTCACCAACAGCTCCATCAAGTGGTTGTGGTGCTTCACCAGCAGCTCTATCAAGTGGTGATGATGCTCCTGCCAATGAAAACCCACTCCTAAAAGCTTGAGACATACTTTTCCCAGACTTAACTATTTCAGTAAAGAACTTTTGTTAGAAAGCACCACCTCTTCCAGTGCAGGCTTCAACTTTGCAACAATAATTTCAACCAAATGGTTTAATTGGTTGTCCGAGAAAACTGCATGTAACCCATTATCAGCCTCATCATTCATTCTGTAACTCATTATCAGCCTCATTATTCTGTAAGTCATTATCAGCAAGTAACTTATTCTGTATCCATTATCAACCGGTAACTCATCATCATTCGGTAAGTCATCATCTATCGCACTAATTCCAAAGAATACATTTGGATTTTTTAAGATCAACTTGAATTTTTTAATATATATTGAGATCAGTAACCTCTGCCGTGAAGAGCTTGGTGACCTCTTCTTTAGACCCATATAAAGACACATTGAGGGTTGGATTAGTCGCCCTCAGCCAGTTGAAATTGTCCGACAAAAAATAATCATAATCAGAGTAAATCATAAATATAGATCTGAAATTAAAATCAAATTTAATTCATTCTATAAGTGCAAAATAGTAAATTATAAACATAGATCTAAAATTAAAATCAAACTTAATAAATTCTATAATTCCAAAAGCAGTAAGTCATAAATATAGATTTGAAATTAAACAATCGGTAATACATTCTATTATAGATTCTAAAATCAAACTTAATTTTAGATCTATGTTTATGAATTACTGTTTGTTTAATTTCAAATCTATGTTTATTATTTACTGCTTTTGCAATTATAGATTTTTATTTATGATTTACTATTTTTGCACTTATAGAATGAGTTAATTTTGACTTTAATTTCAGATTTATATTTATGATTTATTTTGATTATGATTATTTTTGTGATTATTTTTGCAGGGCAAGCTCAACATGTTGAGGGCACGTAATCCAAGCATCAATGTGTTATTATACGAGCCTAAAAAAGAGTCGGTTAACCTCTTGACGACGGAGTCTGTTAACCTCAATATCAAATTAATCTTAGAAAATTTGAGTTGATCTAAGAAAATCCGAATGCATTCTTTGGAATTGGTGCAGCGGATGATGAGTTACCGAATGATAACGAGAATGGTGATGAGTTACCGACTAATAATGGGTTACATAATGATGATGGGGCTAATAATGGGTCACAGAGAGTTCTCTCAGAAACAGCTTGGCTGAAATGATTGTTTCAAAGTTCTTGACTAAAATAGTTAAAATTAAAGTATCTCTCAAGTTTTTAGGAGTGTGTTTGCATTAGTCGGAGCACCACAACCACTTGATGGAGTTGCTGGTGGAGCACCATCACCTAGTGAAGTATGACATACTTTAATTTTCTTCAAGGCTTACACTTGTTAATAATGTTCACAGGTGTTGATTGTGATTTGATATTCATATTTCCTTATTTGATATGATCACAGGTGTTCTGTGAAATGATTTTCAGATTTCTTTATTTGGTATGATCACAGGTGTTCTGTGATTTGATTTTTAGATTTTCTTATTTTAGTATGATCACATGTGTTATGTGATTTTCTTTCAAATATGAGTATTTGGTATGATTACATTTGACCGTGTGATGGTGTTATAATCAAATAAAATACTGAACATTGAATTTTATATTCAATGGTGTTGACCGTAATTTTCTTTCAAATATGAATATTTGGTATTGATCGTACCAGGATCAGACAGTTATTCAGTGGCCAGCAACGTCGTGTGGACTTCAGCTCCGGTGATGTTGAAAGACGGCAGGGGGTGTACCTGCAAGGTACTCCGACGCTCAAGTAAGATAACGGTCAGAGAAAGGCAAGTACAGAAGAACAAGTGTGAGAGTTAGAATATATTGTGTAACCTGACCCTCTCAAGTGAGAGGGTATTTATAGAGAGCCCCCATCGCGGGGCCAATGGTTACTTGCACTGGGCTGGATTGCTATGCCCAATCCAAGTAACTGCCAGGGCTTACATGGCGTAGTGAAGACCAGCACGTGGTCTTCGCCCTGGTGTAACGGTCCCTAAATCTCCGGAAGTAAGACAGACCGATTCCTTCGGGAGTGGGAAGTTACAAGAGAACGTGTCCTCGCGGGGAGGAGCACGTGGGCGTCGAGGAGAGGTGCTACGTGCCTCTGCTCGACGGTCTTCTACCCAGCGTGTTCGACGTCTGAGGGGACTACCATGTGCCCGACACGGAGGTGGTTCTCAGCCTCGTTGGGCCTTCGTTGGTCATTGGGCCTGGGCCTGCCCGACCGTAGGGCAGGTGCTGGCCCAGTCTGGAACAGGAGCCCCCCAAGTCGTTGTTCTGAGGTGTCAGAGTAATGACTTAAGGGCCAGCAATATGTCGAGGACGTATCCCGTCGGGGAAGGGAGCCTAGACAAGGAGTGGTCAGTAAAACAGGGAGAAAAAACTCGCTCCGCTCGAGCTAGGCTGGTCGCGGATGAGCGTCGTCACGGGGATACGAGAAGTTTGAACCGAGGAGAATAGAAAGACGCGTGTTGGGGAATGAAGAAACATGCGTGGGAGAGTGTGTGCCACGTGTCGTATCTCATCATTGCCTAGGGCGGCTACGCTAGGGTAGCGTAATCGATTGCCTAGGAGCCCTCGGGGCTCGTGAGACCCTTATAAATAGGGCCCATCTCGTTTCATTTCCGTTTTTCGCTCTCCCTTTGCTCAAACTTTCCCTTTCTTCGTTCTCCCTTCAACCGCCGTTTGCCTCCGTTCGCCGCCGCTGACAGCTGCACCGGAACCCTACCGAAAGCACCTTTGAAGTAAGTTCTCTCTTTTTTCCTCTTTTGCTTGCATTTGTAGGGTGAATCTATGGTGAACTGGTGAAGTTCCCATGGAAATCATGAAATATCCGGCGAAAATGGAGGAATTTCCTAGTTTAATCGTTGAACCTTGAGGGGAGAGATGATGAAATCCCCGAGGACATGAAGAATGTCCCAGGGTCGTGAGATGAACATTTCTCAGTTCTTTTGTTGAGTCTCCCAGGGATAACTGACGAGATCCCCGGGGACACGAAGAATGTCACGGGGACGTGGGTCGAATATCTCGGGGTCCCACCCAACACTGCTCCCCGCGGACCTGAGGATGGTCGCGGGTTCGCGTTTCCCGACGTTCCTTCCTCGCCCTTTCACTTGATCAGCGGTGGAGGGGTGGATTCGATATGGGTCGTCGAATTCACCATTTCGTTATGCTTTTCAGGTAAATGGACGTATTGCAAGTGGCCGAGGGATCTTTAGATATTTACGATGAGCCTGACTCACCTATGGCGGAGACAACCAGCGCCGGGGAGAGGTTGCCCGACGAGTGGGCCTGCGAGGAGGTCGTAAACATGATCTCCGAGTTTGTCGACCTGGACGAGGCCGACATATTTTACACCGTCGAGCACCGCCTAGTGGGTTCATCAAAGTCGTGGAACGTGTTTAGGCCTTTGCCACATCATCGAATATGCTCGACATATAGCGGGATGCGGTTTCCCGTATACGAGTTTATGTTCGACAAGGCGGGGTGGCGTTTGCCCTTCACGGATTTTCAACAGTCAGTGTTTGTCTGGCTGCATTTGGTCCCTTTTCAACTCCACCCCAACTCTCTCACTTTCATCAGGGCTTTTGAGCTCGTGTGCAAATACCTGAAGATTGGGGCGACTATGCCCCTATTTTTTTCGCATTTTCCATCTTCAACGGCAGGCCGTCGACGACAAGCACGGCTGGGTGTCCTTCAAGCAGGTGAGCAGCCTGTTTCACACTTATATGGACTCTGTGTGAGATTTCAAGTACCGGTACTACCTCGTGAGGTCGGTCACACTTGAGGCCATAAATTCAGTGTACCGTCGGGTCGTCGAAGAAGTAGATGGGCGGCGAGAGGAGACCCTTGTGCCCAGGTTCCCATTGTTCTGGGCTAGAGAACACTTCAAGAGGGGAACGGACGACTATATCGCCAGCCATGGTAAACTCTGTGAAGGGGATCGCTTGGCTCACGAGGCCATAGTCAAGTTCGTTGGTGGGTTTAACAAAGCCAAGTTCGTGACGCCGAACGGGGACTTCCTTCTGGGCGATGATGGGGAGGTCTTAACGAAGCGTCGATTGATCAATACTAGGGCTCTCCTCGAGACGTTTTCTGACGAGGAGGCTCTCGAGCTGTTAGGTGGGGTGGCCTCCCCGACCTGCCTTTCCCTTCGTCCTTCTTTTTGAATTACTGACTTCTTTGTTTTCTGTGCAGGTAAGATGTCGAGTGCCGAGGAGCGTCTCAAGAAACTGAAAAGCACCCGTGCTTCGAAAAAGGGTCGGGTCGAACAGCTCCGGGCACAGCATACTGCCACGACTTCAGTGCCCCCAAATTCTTCGACCTCTCCTCAAGGGAGTCAGTCTCCTAGTAGCCAAGGGTCTCTGAAACGGCAACGCACAGACGGGCAGGTGGACGTCGACCTGACGGTTAAGAACAGTCTTCCCTCTGAGAAGTTCATACTTCCTCCTTGTTACTCGAGGCCCCACTTCTTCTCGGGTGCCAACTCTCCAGGTATCTCTGCTGCCGAAGTCCAGGCCGTCTTGGGTGCTCCTCAGGCTTCGAGGAGGAAAGCCCTGCTTGAGGACTTGTCCGCCGTTATGCAAGTTTGTTCGATGGCTTTAATCTTGAACGCTGAGACTTGTCCAGCAGCCGAGCTGACCGGGCTGCAAGAGAGGTTCCAGTCCGTTGTTGCCGAGGTGGCAAAAGTGGGCAAGGAGCTGACTGAGTGTAAAGAACTGAACCGAGCTCAGGCCGAGCATCAAAAGCAGCAGGACAAAAACCTAAAATAGTTTGAGGAGAAGCTTCGAAAAGCCGAGGAGGGAAGGAAAAGCCTCTTGGAGAAGGTCGCTGAATTAGAAGACGCTGCTCGCCCCGCCGAGGAAGAAACTGAGGAGGACAGGTTGTTGACTTCTCGAGCAGCGCTGATAGTGAAGCTCAGGGAGACCGAGCAGGATAACCTCTTGGCGGCGGACACAGGCTTCCGGAACGCCGTGGAGCAGCTTCGGATCCTCAACCCCGAACTTATAACTGAAGGAACTGACCCCGAATATGAGGTGGTCGACGGTCAGATTGTGCAGCCGATGCAAGAGGACGAGGTCGCCGGGGGGGGGGGGGGGGGGGCGAAAGAGCACGGGCATCCAGAGAGAACCGTCGCCAATTAGATCTTTCCTTTCTTGTCTTGTTTGGCCTGCGAGCCATTTTATTTTTTTGATGCCTATGCCTGGACTGCGTGCCAGGGACTTTTTTATACTTGTCTGTAACACCTGTACAATGGACTTCTGCCCGCTTAATGTTTTTTCGTTTATCTGCTCGTGTTATGCTTGTATGTTTTCTCTTGTGTGTGATGTTATTGTATTTGCTATACTTTGTTTATTTTTGAAGTAATAAAGATTCTGAGGCTTGCTCGACTTCGATAATTCTCGACTGTGTGGAGAGCTAGTCGCGTGGCCGGAAATGTATTCCAACCTTCAACAAGGCTAAGAGCTCGGTTGAGGTCTTAGCTTCGTGGCGTAAACTTCTCATCGCGAGCTGGGTGTTCCGCCTGATTGGTACGACGACGGCGAAGCTCGATCGAGGTGTCCTCGTCGAATCAAAAGTCCTCGCGCACACACAACGCGGCCTCTGATCGTCGTGTTCTGTATAGGGGTGTCGCGCTTGTACCCTAGTGCGTCCCCGTAACCGCGATGTTAGTATGTCGCGGGCAGTGTTTAACTGTAGTACTGTTTGAACTTCTTCCAAGGTCGAGCAAGTTCTTCCCCGTGAAGATTTTCGAGGAAGTAGGCTCTTGTCCCCGTTTTCGCGCAGACGCGGTATAGGCCCTCCCAGTTTGCGGCGAGTTTGCCTTCCCGCGAATCTTTCTGGTTCCTTCGTAGGACGAGGGTGCCTACTTGAAAATCACGTTTGATAACTTTATCGTTATAACGTAAAGTTATTTTCTATTTAAGTGAAGCTTCCCGGAGAGAAGCGCCCGAACGCGTCTCCTCGATGAAATCGAGCCCTTCCCTCAGGGCTTCGTTGTTCGCGTCTCCGTCGAGGGGGGCTTCTGTCCTCCTCGAGGGTTCCCTGATCTCTACGGGAATCACCGCTTCCGTTCCGTAGGTTAGACGAAAAGGGGTCTCCCCGGTTGTGGAATGCGGGGTTGTTCGGTAGGCCCAGAGGAGGCTGTGTAGCTCCTCGACCCACCGTTGTTTGGCGTTGCCTAATTGACGTTTCAGTCCTCGGAGGATTACTCTGTTCGTTGCTTCGGCTTGCCCGTTCGTTTGAGGGTGCTCGACCGACGTGAAGTACTGCTTCGTGCCTAGTTTGGTGACAAAGTCTTGGAAGTTCCTGTCGGTGAACTGTGTTCCGTTGTCGGTGACAATAGCTTGGGGTACGCCTAATCGGGCGAGGATGTTCCTCTTATAGAAACGTAGTATGTTGAAGGCCGTGATTTTGGCCAACGCTTCCGCCTCGATCCACTTCGTAAAATAATCCACCCCGACGATGAGGTATTTGTTTTGATACGATCCCACGACGAAAGGTCCGAGGATATCCACCCCCACCACGCAAATGGCCACGGGGAGGACAGTGTTTTGAGCTCGTTAGGAGGAGCGAGGTACATGTCCCCATGTCGCTGGCATCTATCGCACTTCTTGACGTGTTCCTTGGCGTCTTGTTGCATGGTGGGCCAGTAATAGCCTGCCCGAAGTGCTTTACGGGCTAACGATCGTCCACCGAGGTGCTGTGCATTGATTCCCTCATGGA
This sequence comes from Lathyrus tuberosus, assembly GCA_022829125.1. Classification (NCBI taxonomy): domain Eukaryota; kingdom Viridiplantae; phylum Streptophyta; class Magnoliopsida; order Fabales; family Fabaceae; genus Lathyrus; species Lathyrus tuberosus. Next base: position 255,113 of record JALAZF010001021.1, read on the forward strand.
TTTCCTGGAGTATGCCGGGGGCCTTGGTCTCCTCGACACATCTGAGGAGGGGAATAGAAAACCCCCGCCGTTATAGCTTATCCTCGACTATCGCATATGAGCATGCCCGCCGCTTTACCATCCCCGCTTCCTTGGGATCTTTGTGCAGTCTGCCCATCGCGAGGTACTCGTATACTGGGGTCATCCAGCAATTGTTGTCCCCAATGGTGTTCATGTCCGTCGCTGGAACGAGTTTGTCGATGCTCGGGCGGGAAAGCACTTCTTGTATGACGGATTTGTTTCCGCCCTTCTTCTTTGTGCTTGCCAATTTGGACAAGACATCTGCTCGGGCATTGTGCTCGCGAGGGATGTGGGTTACTTCCGTGAAGGTGAATTTTTTCATATTTTCTTTCACCAAGGTCAAGTATTCGATGAGGTTGTCGTTCTTGGCCTGGTACTCTCCTCGGACTTGCGAGGCAACGAGCTGGGAGTCAGTGAAGATTTTGACCTCCTTGGCGCCGAGGTCCTCGGCCAGCCGAAGCCCGACGAGGAAAGCCTCGTACTCTACTTGGTTGTTCGACGTCGGGAAGGATAGTTCGAGGGATACCTCGATCAGGATGCCTTCCTCGTTTTCGAGGATGATGCCCGCCCCGCTTCCCTTCGGGCTGGATGCCCCATTGACATAGATCGTCCATTTTTGGGATCCGTTGGTCGAAGGTTCCGGGACGGTCATCTCCGCCACAAAGTCGGCCAATACCTGAGCCTTAAGGGCTTTCTTTCCCTCATATTGGATGTCAAACTCGGCGAGTTCGAGCGATCACCTGAGCATCCTCCCCGCCATATCTGGTCGTCCAAGGAGTTGCCTTATAGGTTGTTCGGTCCTTACGACGACAGTGTGGGCTAGGAAGTAGTGGCGTAGCCTCCTGGCCGCGGTGACGAGGGCCAGGGCGACTTTCTCTATCTGTTGATACCTGAGCTCGGGGCCTTGGAGGGCTTTGCTCGTGAAGTAAATCGGTTTCTGCCCGTCCGGGGTTTCCCAAATGAGGACGGCGCTGACCGGTTCACTCGTGATTGCGAGATACAAGAACAGTGTCTCCCCGCTCTCGGGCCGTGAGAGGACCGGGGGTTGCGATATGACTTGTTTTAGGTGGAGGAGCGCCTGCTCGCATTCCTCGCTCCATTCAAACGTCGCTTTTTGTTAAAGAAGTTTGAAAAATGGGAGTGCGTATTGCGCAGACTTGGCGATGAAGCGGGAGAGGGCGGTGAGCATCTCGTTCAGTGACTGTATTGACTTCTTCGAGTTCGGAGTTGGGATCTCAGAGAAAGCCCTACACTTGTCGGGGTTGGCCTCGATTCCTCGCTCCGTGAGGTAGAAGCCGAGGAACTTACCTGCCCGGACGCCGAAGGTGCATTTATCAGGATTGAACCTCATGCGGCATCTTCTCGCTGTGTCGAACACCTTCTTGAGGTGCGCGGCGTGGTCGAATTCTTCTTTGGACTTGACAATCATGTCGTCCATGTAGACCTCGAGCATGTCGCCGATTTCTCCCCGAAAAACCTTGTTCATCATCCGTTGGTAGGTCGCGCCGACGTTCTTGAGTCTGAAGGGCATTACGTTGTAGTAGAGTTGCTTGACTCGGTCATGAAGGTCGTGTGCTGTTTGTCGGCCTTATCCATGGGGATTTGGTTGTACCCCGAGTAGGCGTCCATGAAGGACAATAGCTTGTAACCTGCAGAATTGTCAACCAGCTGGTCGGTGTTAGGCAACGGATAACAGTCTTTCGGGCAAGCCCGGTTAAGGTCGGTATATTCAACACACATCCTCCATTTTCCATTACTCTTTTTGACAAGTACAACATTGGACAACCAGGTCGTGTACCTGACCTCCGAAATAAAATTTGCCTCTAGGAGGTCTTTTACAGATTTTTCAGCAGCCTCCGCTTTTTCAGGAGACTGCCTACGCCTACATTGAACTATGGCCCTAGCGGCTGGATCTACTGCGAGCTGGTGGCAGGCCACCTCGGGGTCGAGGCCAGGCATTTCGGAGGCGCTCCACGCGAATAGGTCGGCGTTCTCCCGGAGGCATGTCTTCAGCTGCTTCTTCGCCAAGTCGGGGAGCCCGGTGCCAATCTTCATGTTACGGTCTGGATCGTCCCCGAGGGCGACGAGCTCGAACTCTCCGTCAGGGATGGGGCTGGTTGGGTGGAGATACTGCCCGTTGTTTTCTGCCTGGAGGTCGAGGTCTTCTGCCCCGTCTTCATCGGGTTCGCCCGGGAACCTGCTGTCGAGGTCAACCGCGTTGACGCGCGGAAGAGGCCTTTGTTCGGTGTCCGAGGATGACTTTGCTCCGGTCTTGGGCTTGGTGTCGACGGAACTCATGCCTTTGATAGCAGCGTTGAAGCACCTCCTGGCCGCGTCTATATCCCCGTGCATCGTAACTACCCGTCCCCTGGCCGTGTAGTACTTCATCTTGAGGTGGACCGTTGATGGCACCGATGTAAGTTCGGCCAGGGTGGTCCTCCCGGGCACCTGTCCCTTGCTGTTCGGGCAGCGAGGAAGCCGTGCGTAACGGGTACAAAAGTCGGGGAGGACGTTGCGTTCCTTGCCCGGTTGAAGGGGCAAAAATGTCGTTATTGCCCCTCTGTGGATTGGGCTTAGGCAATTTGGGCCGCTCTGGAGCAGAGGCGGATTGGGCCAATTCTAGCCATTGGACCAGTCCAGAACAGTTGCAACACCATCATACGGTTAAAAATAATCATTTCAAATATTCATATTTGAAAGGAAATCACATAACACCTATGATCATACCAAATAAGGATGCACATGATGAATAATATAGATATATGAAAATGATGCAGATTACTAATGATCAATACACAAGTGCTTGATGCTCCTCAAAGATCCAAAAAAGAACTTAGGTGTACCTGATATATCATTCATCTGAATCCCTAAGAAATGAAATGCATGCTAAAAGATCAAATGAAGTGTCGGGATTCCTGACTTTACATATAAACCCTAATGGATGTTGAGATTGATGAGATGCATGATCATGTTACTTGTTGACCAAGTTGATTTTACAAAGTGTTACTACAAACCATCTCAAGCCAGCAATACATATAAACCAAGTCATTACAAAATCAAGACTAGTTTACATCATAAGTACATAAAGAAAAAAAAAAGTTGACTTTTTGGACAACAGGGTTGACCTTGTTGACCACTTCCTAAATCTTTCTCCAAGACAGACTCATTATCCATCATGATGTTTCCTTAAGCCAATTTCCATCTTGCAACTTGCTTCACGTCCAAGTTATCCTTCATACTTCAACTTCAAGTAAATTAATGCTAAAAAAGACAAACCTGCATATATCATATCACAAGCTTGCATCAGTATAACCAATATGTCAAGTCACTTCAAATCATTACAATACAACTGAAGTTCAACCGTGTCCATGATTTATCATACTGCACCAACTCAAGCATAACATAAATGATAGTTTGTATTCAGCAAAAAAAATCAGAACTTATGTCAGGGCAGTTCAAAACATATATAGTGTTCATAATGGATAATGAATTAAAAGCCCAAATACACAATAGTCCAATAACAATACTAATAATTAATAATATAAGTTCTAAAATATATATATTACTCATCTATCAGAACTTATGTCAGGGCAGTTCAAAACAGATACAAATTTTTTTTTTAAAAAGGCCATCAATGTTCACATGACACAAGGTTCAAGCATACATTCAAATCAGCTTAGACAAATATGCATCAGAATTCAAAGGAAGATAAAAAAGAAAACAAATAGAGGAAATCAATCCAAGCCAATCCAATTTCCAAATGAACCTCTCCTGACTATTTTGGACCAATTCAGTTAAACATAACTTCACTTAACTTTCAACCGTTACATCTAACTCCAACCTCACAACTCAACAGTCATAACAAAACCTCTAAACAAACTGTTTCTACTGACCACTAACAGAACTAACATTAGTTCTAACCTACACTAAATAAATTAACTAACCTCACCACAGTTAACAAAACCTAAACTGCATAATTAACCATATAACCGACTTAACTGCCTCAACCCACAATCAACTTCGGTCACTCATTCTTCTAACTAGAAAACTACCTGACTCAAACATTGCCCTAATGTAACTAATATATAACTGACTTGCCCTAGAATCTTAACTACCTGCCCTAAGAATAACAACCTGACCAAGTTAGTTATGCCCTCAAAAGATACTTCACATTGAAACTCTGAGACAAGTGAGCTTTAGCCCTCACCTCAACCTCTCTGGTCTCTGTTCAATCATGCAACACAATCCCTCTAAATCTCTACCCTCGACTTAATCCTCTATCTCTGCACTTAACCTAATCATTATCCCACAGGCACAACAACAACAACAAAGATTAACAAGGGTTAAACAACAACAACAACAACCAGACTTAAGATATTCCAACCAAAAAAGATAGAAAAATAAGAACATGAACAGAAGTTGAAGAAAATGTACATGAAACTTGAAGAATCTCTGGGTTTCTAATCCTATTGTTGAAGACTTTTCAACAACGACCAGGGAGAATCTCGTCCTCGAATTTTAGAACTTTAGAAGTTAATCCTTCTTAAGATTTTAGTTCTTTTTGGATAATAATTCATTTAGGATTTTAAATATTTTAATTAATTGATTCTGATTAGGATATTATTTTTGAGATTAACTCTTGATGATTAATTCTTAATTAGAATATTTATTCTTGAATTTAGGAGACTTGTTTTCTTGGATAATCATGACTTTGGTGTTGATTTTTTTCTTGTTAATTCTTGGATTGGATGAAATTGTGATTGACCATTAATCTTGCAACATAAATATTTTCCCTTACTTTTTTGACAATTAGTTAATTCCTTTGATTAGTTAATTGATTAAAATTGTGAACATTGGGGGTTAGTCTCCTAATACCTTAGGAAAACCCTTTTGTATTATATGCAAAATGTACTTGTGACTATCATGATAATCCAGTTGTAAATTTACCTCTTTCTCATCTTATAAAACAAAAACAAAGATTTGTTCCTTTGCCAAAACACTTAACCGATTGAATGCCATGAACCTTAAGTAATGAAGAAGGTATAATTAGGTGTATGTTTCTTTATTTCGAGTACTTTAGAAAATTGCAGTATTACTTTACCATTCATAGTACTCATCTTTATTCATGAACTTTAGTTAAATTCATATCTAACCATTTTCTCAATTAAAGGACAAAAAAGGTCTTGATGGGCTTATGCCTTTCATTACCCCAGATATTTGGTTGTTTACTGTATGGTTTGTGGTTTGAATATTCGTCTCCTAACAATTAATCTCAACCAATCAACTTTTATTTTTTGCCTTAGGGCAACCTTAAAACTTTTCATAAAAGAACATGTTATGTTTGTTCTATCCCAAAATAAACAAACGTTTAAGCATCCCATGCGCGAGCAAACAAGCAATGTTTAACTACTAGAATGCGGTCCTAACATTGTTTAATAAAATCAACCAACAAACACTTATTTTCTGCCCACGAACTACAAAGCTCTGATTTTCTTATTGCACTATGGAAATACTTAGGCACAGGATTTCGAAATATTTGTGATCACATTAATTAAAAACTTTTCCCCCTTAATTAAATCCCTTATAAAACAAAGCAATAATCAGAATAATCACAAGTAAACTTTTAAATAACATTTATACGCAAAACAATCAAATGGTTCTCGTTGAGTACAACGGATGTGAGTGGTGCTAATATCTTCCCCTTTCATAACCGACTCCCGAATCCTTATTTGATTGTGATGAACATCTTTTTCTCTTCCCTATGATTTTATTGATATTTTCTATTTCTCTTAGAATAAATAAAATTCAGTGGCGACTTTGTATTTTTCACGTCGTGACAACTAGCGACTCTGCTGGGGAGTCCTAAGAAAGTCAAGCCTAGTTTGTTTGTTTTTGTGTTGAGTGTTATTTTCTGTTTACTTGATTTCTTTTATTGCACTTACTGCTTTATATACTCGATATATTGTGGATATCTGTATATTGGTTCTTATTGTGGGATGGGTTTTATGATGATATTGAGAGATAAACCCACTACCCAGGCTTGAGTATATACACAGGATAGAATCGTGGATAGTCATGTTGAGTTGCTTGACGTATGATGCGTTGGGTTGACACGAGAACCACACCCAAACTAGATCCACTTGGAAGTACTATTATCCTGCACGTATGGGCTACGACAATGTATTTTCATGTGGGCCCATAACTCTGGGATACCTTTTTAGGAAGACCCATTCTTTGAAGACTATAACCTACCTAGGAGTGGGATATGATTTGCAGGTTACTTAAAATTCTACCTACCTTGAGAATCACATATTCTGAAAACGTCAAACCTTTGAATATGAAACCTTTAAACCTATAATATTGCATGCCCTTGAATCATGTCATCAAAAATGATTTAGCATATGCATCCCAAATTTGTTAAAACGCCTCGAACCTTTGAACATAAAGATGTTGCATAACATTGCACTCCACCCATATATGACATGAAAGTGCAATTTTGAAAAGAAAAAAAATACATAAAACAAAATAAAACCATGCATGCATATTTTCCCACCAAATTAGAAAAACCTCATATCGCATTTCGTCCATAACCAGCTAGTTGAGCACCTGACACACGTTTAGAACTGGGAGCATGTCTCAAAAGACTATGGACAAACTTCAGCAAAGCCAGGAATTATTGAAGGATGACATTGTTAGAACAAAACTGGTTTATAACTTATCCCTTTGCTTTTATTGATAACAAAGTATTTAAAGAACAATAAGGTTTTCTAATATTTGTTCAAGTGTGTAGGATCATATAGCAAGAAATTTAACAAAGTTCTCAATCAAGAAAGATCACTTGAAGATTAACTTAAAGACTCAGATTTTGAATGAACGGAATTTGATGGTTCAGACTCTGAAAGCATTTTAGATTCTGATATGAACATAGCCTCTGAAGAACCAGATTATGAAGACAGTAGCTTTATCACAGCTTCTGAATTCGTATTAGTATGCAGAAAAAGTTGTACTAGTTGTGTCTATTTGTTAGAGAAAGTCAACTAGGGTATTTAGCACAAGACTCAAGGTGATTTGACTTGTTTTCCGTTGTCCTCTCCAATGTTCAAAACAAACAGAGTTAAAGAAAGATCTATTGGATAATGCTATTACACGATGGAAGAAGATCTTCTTTGTATCAACTTTCAACAACTTTCTTGGAACTAGGTTTCACTAAAGATACATGGGCAAGTTATCTTATTCAACGTCTCTTTTAGTTTCCTCTATTTAAGGAGCTGAAAAATTAAAGGAAGATAACAACAAGAATAAAAAAACAACACTGAGCTGAAGCTGAAACTCTCGTACATATTATTGTTGTAAATTTGCACATAGACTTAAGATTTCTTACACTTATATATCCTAGAAATCTTAAGGTTAAGGGTCTTTGTTGTGTTGTACTATTTTTACCCCTGATTGCATATCAAGTACAATCTTGTTGTACCTCTAAACAGTTTGTTTAGATTTTGTAAAAGTCTCAAGCTGGGTGTTTGAGCAGAAAAAAGTCTCAAGCTGAGTGTTTGAGCAAGGAAAGTCTCAGGCTAAGTGTTTGAGCATAAAGTTTTAGACTGTATGTTTAAGCAAGGAATTCCTAATTTGTGAGGTTAGGCAAGGAAGTCTTGAACTGTAGGTTTGAGCAAGCAAGTCCTGATCTGGTGAGATTAAGCAAGGAAGTCTTGGTCGGGTTGACTAAGCAGAAGTCCTGGTCAAGTGTGATTGGGCAAGGAAGTCCTGAACTGGTGAGTTCTGGAAGGAAGTCTCATTCGGGGTTGATTGAGCAAGGAAGTCTTGGGCAGATGTGTCTAAGCAAGTTCTGTAATCAGGTTGATTATAGTGAAAATATCTTGTGTTGTAAGGTGATTGGGATACTCTGATTTATAAAGGAACCATTATATATTGTTGTGTCTTTTCTTTACTTCTGCCTTTACCATTCCGCTGTGCACTTGTATTTTGAGTTAAGTTCTCACTCTGGTTACTATTTAGAATCTGACCTTATTTATCAGATTCTAAAATCATAAGTCAAAAGAAGTAAATTTCATCATACACAATTCAACTCTCCCCCTCCCCCTTCTTGTGTGTTTTTCTCACCTTTAATTGACATCAGAGCACGGTCTGTGCATAACACTTAACAATGGCACAATTAAAGATCCTAAGAAAAATATCTAGTTAGAATGGCTCCATCTACAATAGAGATAAATAATAAGGAAGTTGGAAAAGCAATTCAGATATCAATGGTTCTTTTTTCATCCAACAGAGACTCTGAAACCTACTATGAATCAGAATCAGAAGAAGAAAACGAGGTATTCTCTAACTCATCTCGTTTAGATCTTATTAACTTTATTCATGACCTCATGAGTCATTGTAAAAAGAAATAAAGGCACATGAAGACTTTAAGAAAAGATGTTGATTTTCAAAAGAACGAGTTAAAGACTTCCAAAGGGAAAATTGAAACTCTTGAAAGAGAACTTGCTGCTCAAAAAGGAAATCAATGTACCTTTCAGTATGTAAGAAATGGTTCTTCAAGACTTTCTCATAACTGGTCTTAAAAGGACCAGACTTGCCTCTATGATTTATAGGTAAAGTGAGAGCAAAGGAAAAGGTTTAGGTTATAATAGAGATTATTCTAAAGTATCTCTCTTTAAGAAACCCTAAGATCCTTCTTCTTCAAGTATTGCTCAGACATGGCTTAATCCTTATTTTGTGGCAGCTTCTGATAGCATGAGTGTTTTGAACAAATCAGAACCTAAGACCTCAAAGTCAAAGGTTCTCATCAGAATAGGTCCTTTGATTCAGAAATCCAAGGTTTTGATAGAATCAGAATTTAGTGTTCAAGAGTCTTGAATTCTCAAGAAATCAGAACAAAAGATTTCCATGTCTCAAGGAAGAAACAATGTCGCAATTCTTGCACCAGGTCAATGGCCGGTTGTGAGATATGAAAGAAGAAGAGCATATATTCCAAATCCTAACACTAAAAGAGGAAGCAGATGTTGATTCTCGAGACAGCCACAGTGGACAAACTATGACTATGGCTACCACTGACTATTTCGATCTCTTCAGTTTATCCAAAAGCACTTTGTTGAAATAAAATTGTTACTCAAAAAAAACAATTTGGATAAACTAACAAGAATAAAAAAATTGTGCTAAGGTATGTATTTACTCTATATAATTTTACTTGATCACTATTATGCGTGCTAGGGTATTTCTCAGACCAGTGGAGTTTGTATTCACAGTTTTTTGTGCCAATACTACTGTTGAGTGCTCTATAAATCATGTTTAATTATTCTAGAACAAAGCCTTATGAAAGAAACTGTGAGTTCTTCTATTAACGCTTGTCTCTTAATGAAGTAACATAATCTAATATTAGTCAGAAGAAACTTCAAGTCAGATTTTGAAGTCAAACGTTGATAAGAAAAATGCGTCTGATTAATATCAGCTTCTAAAACTTATAAACATGATTATATGTTTTTTTAGCAGCTAAGTGGTTAATCTTTTGTCGCCCTCTGACATTTGGTTTACTTAAAGTTCCAGACGTCAGAAAGTATTATGTATGCATAACAGATGTCCTGAGTAAAGTATGGTTTTAAGAAGTTTTTTATTTCCTATTGGTTATAAAAATCCTTCAGTTTATTCTAACACAAAATTCTTTTTCAATCTTACTTTCACATATCTTACTTTCTTTCCATACATTATTCCCTTTACGTAAACTCTAGAAAAACCATATAATCTTCGACATGGAATCATTTTCTCGTGAAGTTTCTCTTAATAACTTTGGAAAGAAGCTTTAGATCAAACCAAGAACTCTATCTCTTAGAGAAAAATCACCTGAGATTAATCATAGACTAAATTGTGGACTTTGAAAGTTTTAAAGCAAATGGGTGTGAACTTCTTGAATATTTTGATTTACAAGGATGGAGGACGTTTTTCGATATGTTGAACGGTCCTACGTATACAAATCTAGTTAAAGATTTTTGGGTAAGGGATGAAGTTTTTGATGAATTCAAAGTTCAGACTGAAGAAAATAATGTTGTGTTTAATGACCCAAGTTTGAAAAGGAAAACTAGGGATGAAATGGGTTTAAAGGAATTCAAAGGAACTGAAATCAGGTCCTCGGTGATGGGGATTAAAATCATTATCACTAAGGAGAACATTGCTCAACTTATTGGTGCTGAAAGTGATGGTTCCATTTTTTGTAATTCTAATATCAAGGCAAACTTATTTTTGAATAGTAATGATTATGGTTAGGTAAAAAACTTAAATATAAAAATCACACTTCTGTTCAAAATCAACATTTGCTACTTAATTCCTAGGGAAGGCAGCTCTGACCGAATTTCATGGGATCATAAATACTTTTTAAGGTTTCTAGGGAACAACAAACCCTTGAATCTTCCTGCCTATATCTTCAATCATCTCCTTGTTTCTATCAATGACTCTGCACAACATGGATAGAAGAGTGTTCCCAATGCAAGATTACTGACAGAACTCTTCTATCAGTGTGTCATACCCTAAATTTTACCCTAAGTTTTTCATTCGCATCTGCATAGTGCAAACCATTCATTTTGCCATACATTCTTTTCGTCAAAAGCATTCATCAGGGGTTTAGATGAAAGGTCAAGAGTTTTGGCATTTTATCTAGTCTTGATGACGTTCATTCGGTCATTTGTTGATTCAGAAGTCAAAAGGCTTGATTTCTCAAATCTCAATGCATCGTTCATTCTATTGCACCATGTTTCAAAGGTCCAAGGGGTGACAATCAAGAGTATTATCGTCATCAAAATCTCTGTAGGGTTTAATTATAATGGAGAATCAGAAGTAAGTGGTCCAAGGGCGATTTATTTGCGTCTGATTGTTTATTCATATTTATTCAGCCAGCAATTTATCGTATTCACAAGACATTTGCATTTTAACTTATCATAACATGTATTTTGTTTCGTATAATTCTTCAAATATCATCCAGAATAATTTTTCGGATCTACAGATAGTTCGGTTGAACCGTTTCGCAAACTGTACGTCGAATTAGTGGGCAAAAAATTTCAAAGTTGAGCTTGCAGACATCGATATTCTTAATCTACGTTTCCCGTAGTTTAACCTGGTGTGCTCGTTTTAATTTTTCGACTACTTTTTCTGTAGCATTTTTACCTGCCTGGACCTTTTAACTAGTCATAAGTTATTTCAAAATCTGATCAAACGTTGTATGTTTTCAATAAGTTTATTCTGCGCTGATCATTTTAATGCGTTAGATTTATTTTTTTCGAACATTTTTGCGCCCGACTTTTTTCAATTTTTATTAGTTTTTTTAATCAATTTAATCATATAAAATATTTAGATTTTCTTAAATAATTAAAATTTATTTATTTTGAGTTGTTATTTTTATTTGAATTTTTATTTTGTATTAAATTTATTGGGTTTTTATTACTATCTCTTTTTTTTACATAAGAAATGTGTGATATTTCTAAATACATGTTTTTTTAAATGGCAAAGAAATATATTATTAAAATTTTACTTCTTGTCATATGCCTCGGTTCTTCATCATATATGTAGTTGTCTATTGATATAAAAGTATAAGTGTTTATTTTATGCAACAATCTCCTTCATGAAATAATTGACATCCTTTATGCTTATTAATAACATTTATAATCATTTTCATTCCTTATTGCTTACAATATCTACCATATAAGAATATTAGATATTCTAGAATTTACATTTATGCCCTTCTGGTTTCTCAAGCTTCCACGTGGCTGTGTTAACTAAGCTCTAATTCATTTTGTTTTGCCACGCAACACAGCTATTTATCTACCATATGGTTAGATTTCAATTTCTTTTCCTCTTTTCCATTTTTTCAATGTGGCTCTAATTCAAAATTTCAAATTGAATTCTCAATTTTCTTCCTACACACACGCGTATTCTCTCTCTCTCTCTCTCTCTCTCTCTCTCTCTCTCTCTCTTCTTCTTCTTCTTCTTCTTCCTTCTTCCTCTTCTTTTTCCTTCTTCCTCTTTTTTACAAACTGTAATGATATCGTCAAAGATCTTCCAACAATAAATCCAGATCCTTACTCATCTAACGAAGTCTTAACCGAAGGCAATAAAGTTATCGAACTCGATCCTGCAGATGTGATTTAGTATCTTCTCAAAGCTACAGATACCTTTGTCTTTCTTTTTTGTATCTAACTTTTTGTTGTTCTTTCAGAAAATATGGAACCGAGATTCGATCTATTGGTACTCGATCTATGATACAGATCTATTGATACTTTTTGTCAAAATTTGGTTCTGCTAGAGAATATTTCCCTAGCAAATCTATTTATACTTTTGGACAGAGAACATCTCAATACTGAGGTGTCACTAGGTGTTATGTTTCATTTTTTTCTTAATGTTGATTTTTGTTGAATTTTATGTTTATTTATTTATTTTTATTTTACTTTTTTGGGGTTTGATGGATTTGTTTAGGCATAGATGGATTGGGAGATATGAGGCACATTTGTGGGATAATAGTTGCAGAAAAGAATGACAAACTACGAAAGGAAGACACGGTGAAACAAATATATATGTTTTTTTTTTAATGTTTTTTTGGTTTATGCTGTCATTGACTAAGGTTTTGTTGGATTCTTCTCTTTTCATGGCTTCTTCAAATCTTTCACAGTTTACCTTGGTAAGTTTCACATCTCTCTCATTAATTCTTTACCAAATTTGATTAGATTCATTACTCAATATAGAGCTTTGGAAGGTGTGTTTGGTTTTGTTTTGTTTTTCTCAAAAGTTATTTATGACTTTTGGCAACTAATAATTTATTTTCCATTATTATTAGGTGGTTATGATAAGGAAGAAAAAGCAGCAAAAAGCTTATGATTTAGCTGTACTCAAGTATTGAGGTCCAACAACTCACATAAATTTCCCTGTAAGGTTTCTGAATCTTGCAAAGGTTACTCCTTTGGAAAAAGCACTTAAAAAAATTCACTAGAAGGAAAAAATAATAAAAATATTTAGAAAAAAGTCTAATGTTTCTTGTATGTATTTAATGAATGATGTCTAACATTCGCAAACACTACGATTCCTTGCCTCCTAGGTACATGTTTCGTTACTGATTTCAATCTTAGCTTTTGGTTTTATTTTATTGTTTATTTTTGTGATGGGTTTTTCATTTTTCGTATAAAATTTGTACCTTTCGACTTGGGCTTTTATCCAATCTGAATATTCAATTGCATCGTTTTTGTTCTGTTTTAAGGTTATCTCGGTCATGGGTCTTGCTTTGTTTTAGGATTTTTTAAAAATTTTGGTAAATGGGTTTGCTTCTAATGTTTGTATCAAGCAATTGTTTTGGGTTTGAATATGAATCAGTGAATGTCAACTTGAAGATTCAGTTGCATAATTTTGGTTGTGTTTAATGTTGCTTCATTAAAAAGGTTTTGATTTTGAAAATTTATAAAGTTTGATTCATTTAGCTTCGGTTATGTTATGATCTGATTTTAATTTCCATGTGAAGATTCATTAGTTCTGAAGTTTGCATCTTTGATTTTTAAATTTTAGGAAGTTATTCTCAGGCGGGATTTGATGTTAAAGATGTGTTTCTTCACATCAAGTTAATGAAGCAAGCTTTGGAAGATTCACATACTGCAATTTTGATTGATGAGGAGTGTGATTATGAGATCCTGCTTCAGGGATCTTTGTTCAAGTTGACATTTGCTTGCAACTCTCCGATTTCATGGCCTGCAAAGTAGAGTGCATTAGATAGTTCCTCTATTTGCTGCAAGAAGATTCAGATCTTTGAGAAGAAATGCCTCACCCTTGGAATTGTACTTCTACTTGTTCTTTTTTAGGCTGGTTAAGATAACTTGGTAAGGACCCGGGTTAAAAGTGCTCTCAAGTTTTCCATGAAGAAGCCTAAAGTTAATGTTGTGAAGCTTCCTTTTGGGCTTTGTGGATGTCAAAAGGAGAATTTCAAAGGGAGAGAACTTGGAGAGAGTGAAGAAGATTGCAACAGTGTGTACTATGAAAATACGAGCCAAAAGATTCAGCTTAAAATGCCCTTGCCTAATTCATCGTTTCTTGTATCGGTAGACGAGTGACAGACTATTCAGACAGATGCAAACAAGGTACAAAAATGGTTGTTGAACTCAGATAGTCTAGAGTTTTTGGAACAAATTGGACACAATTCATATAAAGGTGCCTACATGGGGAAAAGGTTGGCATTGAGAAGCTTAGAGGGTGTGACAAAGGAAACTTGTACGAGTTTGAGCTCAGGAAAGATCTACTATAATTGATGTCATGTGGACATAAAATCATTTTGCAATTTTGCGGTGTTTGTGTAGATGACAATCAAGGGTTATGTGTAGTGACAAAATTCATGGAAGGAGGATCTGTTCATGACTTAATTTCAAAGAACAAGAAGCTTCAGAGCAAGGATATTGTAAGAATTGTAGTTGATGTGGTCGAGGGGATCAAGTTTATGAATGATCATGGTGCTGAATATAGAGACCTTAATACTCAGAGGATTCAGTTGGATAATCATGGGAGATTTAAGTATAATCATTGCCTGCAAGAGCAACCAAGAGGCATTGGTTATATTTAAGGTATAGTAATTCGTGATTATAAAGTAATACTCGAAACTCAATTGACATTTCTTAAGGAACAAGTTGTGGTTTCAAAAATTGTTGTATATTTTCCATTGTTTATATTTTATAAAGTATATGTACAAATTTTCAGCATTTGGAAGCTGTCATAAAATCTCGGATCCCAGACCTTCAATCACTTATTAACAAGATTGTTATTGAATTGGAGACAGAATGAACACGATTGGAAAACCTATTGCTGCTGATAATATGCATTGATTTTTTATTTTAGGATTTATAAAAATGAATAGATTTTAATATAGTAAAGCATATCAACATCTTGCAGAAAGTAACAGCAGACTTGTGAGGTCCTATCAACATCTTGCAGAAAATAATAGCCCATGTCATTATCTTGTAGAAAGTACATAACAACATCAAATAGAGTGAGGTTCTACGCACAGTAGCAGCAAACTTGTGCCCAGTCTGTGCAGACTTGTGCGTTTAATGCTTATACAAATCTTCCTTATGGTCTTCAAAATTTAGTAACATTTATAAATAATAATTAAGATAAATAAATAATAATAATTTATTAATAGTTATAATTAGGACTAAACAAAAAAATGTTATTTGAGAAATGTTATAAATTTAAATAGGGTTATGTAGATTGAACTAGACAGTAAAACAATAAATTAAATATTTATCACTAATAAATGTTAAAAAAATATTATTTATTTATTGTTACTTACCAAAACATGAGACAATTTGTTAACAAGTCAACTATTTGTGTTCATAAACATAATTAAATATGAGACACATACTTATTACTATTAAATAAATAAATTTGAAATAATTTGAAAAAATATTTATTATTTTATTAATACTAATTAATTAGACACTAATATTCAAATAGTTATTAATGATAAATGTTTATTGTGTTATAAACATTAATACATTTGAAATAATTTTAAAAATATTTATATGTTTTCAAACATATTAATTAATTCATAATCATTATAAAACTTTGTTTTCAATTAAATGCACAATTTTATTAATATTACAATAAATAATTGTTAATATGATGCTAATCCATATTTTTTTATATATGAAAACAATTATAAATTTTACATTTATATATTTTTTTTAAAATAATATTTATACGGGAAAAATTGTTGTTCTACTTATATTTCATTTTCTACAATATTGGTAACCATAAATTACCATTATGACTAATACGGGTCAAATATTGAAATTTTAAAACAATAAATTACTAACTGACCTTAAAACAATAAATTAATGGTAAGGATATATTAGTAAATTACCATTAATAAATAATTGTTTTAATGTCTCTAAAAAATAAATTTTATTTTTGTTACTTAATTATGCATGAAAATAAAATATATTATTAAATTACAATTAATAAAATTTAAAAATAATAAACTTTTTTGGTTAAATAATTTAAATAATATATGAATCCGAACACGGGAAAATATTTATTTATATAATTAAAATAATATTTTCAAATACTATGTTATTAGTTGATATTTATAAAACTAAATAATTGCATATATTTAAAATTATTTTTAATTTAAGATACATTTTTTTTAAACATAATATATGGAAAATTGAAATCTATATTATTATTGATGTAAAACAATTTTGGTAAAACCATTTTGTTTTTATTATAAAAATATGTATTTCTTTTTAAAATAATAAATTATTTTGGTAAAACAATTTTTTATTTATTTACATTTTTATTAAATTTAAAAAACAAAAGCGTGCGTACCACACCAGTACCCGGGCGAACACACGGGTACTGATATGGTAATGATAATAAGTTATTGATTAGGGGTGATCGTATCCGAACCAATCCAAAAGCAAAACCGCAAATCGAACCAATCCAAACTGAAAACCGCAAAAACCGCATTTAGTTTGGATGATTTTGGATGATTTTTTTACTGAACCGCACGGTTTGGTTCGGTTTGCGGTTTTCATTTCCCAAAACCGAACCAAACCGCATTTTAAACTTAAGTTACTAATTTCTATTATTATATTTCCAATTCCACGTGACTCACTTCCAATTCCATTCAGTCATTAGCTTTCAATACTAATATCTAATTTTTATTATCATATTAAACTTGTTTTCTTTTTTAATACAGTAATACTACTATTTTAATTTTAAATTAAACTTTCAATTTCAATTTCAATTTATTGACTGCAATCTCATTTTCAATTCCAAATTGTATTTTCTTTGTTAGTGATAAGATTCCCTTCTAAAATGACTGCAGTATCTCTATTAATTTAATTCTAGTAATGTTTGTTTTATTTTATTATTATTATTATTTTTTTGTTGAAGATTAACTTTTTATGGATATGTTTTATATGCGGTAACTATTACCCCTGTCAGAAAAACATGACCATATAACTAGCATTTTTTAATAAACAACTTATTTGTAATAAACAACTTGCTTTGTATGATTGTTCTGTTTAGGAAATTATATGATTAGTTTCTTAGTTTTATAATTCCATAATCAAGAAGTCTATAAACCGCAACCACCGAACCGATTCTAACCACATTGGTTTGGTTTGGATGAATTTTTAAAAATCAACCGAACCAAACCGAACCGCATGCATTTTTATCTCGCGGTTAGGATGATTTTTATGCTCAAAACCGAACCAAACCGCACCGCGAACACCCCTACTATTGATTTAAATAATAAATAATAATGGAAACAACTTTACTATTGATTTAAATATTTGTATAAATAATTCCAAAATACAAATATTTATATATAGAAAATCATGTAGGCCGGAATAGAACACCCGGACAAGGTCTTCATTGTAATCTTGTGACAGCTGCAGAAAGTAGTTTATCTGTTGGTGCTTAACAAGTCGAACAACCTCTGGAATCTCCAGACATCCAACCATCATTGGCTTCCACACGTGCTGCTTTATGATAAGGCGGTGCTGATGCTTTTCTTTGAATTCTACAACGCAATCGTCTGAAACCAGAGAAAACGCAGTTTTTGGAGCGGTTGAAGATGCAACAACCTTTCCCTTATCACTTTTGTTTTTCATAATTTTCGGTGTCATTTCCTCAAATTCAAACAGAATTTGTACACAATGGATTTGATCGACTGAGAAAACTAGACTATGATGTGATATGAGTCATGAAGAAAGCAAGGCTTTATATGGAGTAAGAAATGATGGACATTTATAAGTCATTGGAAAAAGTAAGGTTGAAAAGATTAATGTGATAAGTTGAATGACAATAATGAAGAATTAAATGTCCTTGAAGGAGTTACAATGACTAGCTGGAAGTTGAATGGCAATTGAAACATATTCATGAATTAACCATGAATGCAGGAAAATGAAGCATTCTGGTCAAATATGAATTAATTCGTCCATTCACTGTCACAGGCCGACCTGACATGATACACGTCGAAACATGTTGTAGCATAATTCAAAAGAATTAACATAAATTCATTACATGTCGACCTGTACGAAGATGTGTTGACCTATACTATAACTTTTATGAAAAATGCAAAAATTAATTTGCATAGGCCGGCCTATACGAGACTATGTCGACTTCTACTGTACCAGTTTGAAAAAAATACTAAACACAATTAAAATAGGTCGACCTGTACAACTTTGTGTCGACCTAAGTAACACAAAAATCATTGGATTGTCTCAACTTAAACTTGTAGAGACAAATAATGAATCAAGTTAACTCATGCACACTAACTTGATGAGAGACGCATGCATATGATAATGTTTGATGGTTTGTTTGCTAGAATCATGCAATTATGAAAATGCAAGCATGACTTGGTTCGAGATATAGATCAAAATGCAACAACATTTGAATATCGTTATTGTAAGCATATAAAATGCAACACACAACAGTCACATTTGAGAATTTTTGGAAGTAAACACATATCATAAGCATTATACACATAATTCATCATAAACCTTTAAGAAATAAACAGGTAAAAGAGATACTTACTTGGGAAACAAGAAAAGGATTGAAACAATATTACCTCACTGTACACATGACGGAGGATGCACTTACATTCCACGAAGAACTTTCGAATTTTTTTTGAAATAAATGCAACATGTGCCACAAAACACAATCGAGACCAAAATGCTCTTACCAATTTTCTTCTTGTACAAGTATTTAAAAGTGTGACTAATAGTGTATCCAAAATGTGATTAACTTGATGACTATCTTTAATGTTGGACTTTCAATCTTGTTCAATCATGATGATTGTCTTGCTCCTCCTCAAGTTTTCATCATCTTAGGTTGATCACTCCTAATTTGGTGTACTTGAGTATGTCTTGTTGAAGATAAACCTACATCATTGAACATAATACCTTTCTGACACTTCTCGGATAGAACATTAGTATTCATTCACACTTTTACCACTTAAAGAAACACTAAGAGTTAACGTAATTGGTAACATTATCCGCCTTGTTAGTCAAATAGATCAACATAATAAGGACATATCATCGTGTTGTGCCTTGATGCTCCATAAACGAGATCACATACTCTCTTCATAGAGTCAAGATATTTTTCCTGCATGATTAACAAAGAGTGCTAGGTACCCAATCTTCATTGGGTTCTTGGGGATTAGTAAAAATTTGGTTGCATCTAGGCAACCATTGAAAGGCATCTTTAGGAACAAAAAGTTTCCTAAATTTGCACTTTGCAATGGTGTGACCCTTTTTGCAACAATAGTGACAATACAAATTAAGAGGAGATAATCTTTTGCTATTTGGCTCCTTTTTAACATAACTATACCTTGTATAAGGATTATGAGATGGTAAGTCATATTTGGAAGTACCTATAGAAAAAGTAACCTTAGGTTGCAAAGCCTTATCTAATTTAGCTTTAAGAATCCTTGACTCATTTTGTCAAGTGTGACATGTATTACATCCAAACCACAAAGATTTAGGATCCTCATCTTGATCCTTTAGAATATCTAACATAGATTTCCTTAGTGCTTCCATATTCTTTTCATTTTCTGAAATCTTAGCTTATACATGAGAAATAATTATTTTGTTTGAAGTTAATCTCTTGAAAGCATCTATGCCTTATCTTTGTAGATTTTCAAAGGATTCTTGTAATTGAGAGAAGGTTAAGTCATGATAATTTTTAAGATTAAAGTAACTTACAATCTTTTTCTTACTTTTGTTTTCCATATAGCAAAGCTTGGCTGATTCCACGCTTGAAGTAGAACTTTCATCGCTTGATGATTCACTTTAACTTTTCCAAGTGGCATAAGCTCTGTAGACTTATTATATTTCTTATGATGACCTATTTATTTGTCTTTGTTGATTGTAGGACACTTCGGCTTATAATGACCCAGTTTGCCACAATTGTAGCATGTACTTATAGACTTTCCCTTTTTGTTCTCATCTTCTTTAGAAGAGTTTGATAATCTTCTAGATTTTCTATGGTTCTTGTCGGGGTATTTTTCTCCATGTTTCCACTTGTATTTGTTGAACCTCTTTATGAACAGCCCCATATCTTCATCGTCAGAATCATTGTCGTCTTTAGTTTCACCATCACTTTGCTCATTATGAGAAGGCCTTGAACTAGAAGTCTTTAGAGCTATGGACTTATTCCCATCTTCTTTGTCTTTTCCTTTCTCCTTCTTCACTTTATTTTAACATTTATTTTCGTATTTTGCTAAGCAAGTGAGCGCATGCTCATACTCTTCCAACTTACCAAACAAAATCGTGAGATCAAGTGACTTAAGATCACTTGCCTCTTTGATTGCGGTGACCTTGGGTTGCCATTCCCTACTTAAACACCTCAACACTTTGTTAGTAGC
Organism: Lathyrus tuberosus; assembly: GCA_022829125.1. Classification (NCBI taxonomy): domain Eukaryota; kingdom Viridiplantae; phylum Streptophyta; class Magnoliopsida; order Fabales; family Fabaceae; genus Lathyrus; species Lathyrus tuberosus. The sequence continues at coordinate 275,574 of JALAZF010001021.1, forward strand.
AAGTTCATTGGAAATAGGATTACCTAGCACATTTAATCGATTGATAAGATGTGTGAACCGCTTTTACATATTCGCAATGGTTTCACCATGCTCAATACGAAACATCTCAAACTCTTGATTTAATGTGTTGATCCTAACTTGTTTAACATCATTAGTACCCTCATGGGAAATCTCTAATGCGTCCCACATAGTCTTGGCGGTCTCACAATGAGAAACGCGATAAAACTCATCAACACCCAAAGCGAAAGTGAGAATATTTTTCGCTTTCCAATCATGTGACCATAATTTCCAATCATTAGCATCTCATCGTGTTTTCGGCTAAGGTACGGTAACACCCTCATCATAGGTCATGGTTATTTCATTCGGACCATTTTTTATGGGCTCCCATATACCTTTGTCAACGGAGTTGACATGAATATGCATAGGAGCTTTCCAATAGCCATAATTTTCCCCGGTGAAAATTAGTGCTCAATTGTACGCTCCCTTAGGTTTGATTACCATTCTTCTAAAAAGTAAATCTTAAGCATGAAATTAACCGGAGCTATTGATACTACTTGTTAGACGATAGACTTCGATCTAGAGGGGATGAATAAATCACAAATAAAAAACAGAAATTTTGGCAAAATTTGTTTTTAAAAGTTTTATGGCACAGCGGAAAAGACCTGAATCGAATTGTCTAACCAAACCTACTATCGAAACGCTTGGGTATGTGTAACATAAACCAATTAGGGTGATAATGAACATAAATTGTTCAACAAAGATTAATTCATGAATCAATTAAATGCAAATCTATTCGTAAACCTCATTTCCAATGAACGCGAATAAATTAAAATGCATAAAGGAAATTTATCGAACACTTTGTGCGTGATTGATAACGATTGGAAATTCAATTTATTTTGTTGATGTTAAAATCCAATCACAATCAAAGTGATTATGATTATATCAACAACAACACTTTAAAAGATAGTTGAAAAACAATTTCTAATCAAATTAATCGAAACAACAACGAACTAGATAATTTGCAAGAACAACAATTAAAGAAATAGAGAGATAGATAGATGGATAGATAAATAGATAGATAAATAGATAGATAGATAGATAGATAGATAGATAGATAGATAGATAGATAGATAGATAGATAGATAGATAGATAGATAGATAGATAGATATATAGATAGACAGATAGATAGATAGATAGATAGATAGAGAGAGAGAGAGAGAGAGAGAGAGAGAGAGAGAGAGAGAGACGCACACACACACACACACAAAGATTTGTTTAGGTAGTTCCCCAATCGACCTCACTATGGGTATGTCTGCCCTTAATCCGAAGTCAAATTGAGATACTTGAAATTAACCTTATCTTTGCAAAAATATTTATACAAGAGATGAAGAACTCTAACCCCACAAACCCTATGGTTTGTTGTTGATTCTACCACCTCCAACCCCTTGATAAAAGTTTGATCAAGTCACCAACAATACTACTACAATCCACCTGTTCTTTACTACTTGCTTGCAATATCTCCTCGTCTTCAAGGTTTTTGCTCGGTTGAATTAATTCCTAGCACGTACTTGTTGAACCCAAGATTCCCGAACACGATTCACCGTCTCGCGATAATCCCTTACAAGAAAGCACCTTGTCCCAAGGCCTTTACTCGGTCGAATATGTGTTTGCGTGATCTTGTCCAAAACCTACAAATTCCAATGATCTTGAAGGAAAACTTCAGATTGGTTTTCTTATTTGAAACACACAAAGATCCCAACCCAATATTCTCGGTTACGCCAACCTAATTGGACGTTATCAACACTAATCTAGATGCTCACCCAATCAAAAAATGATTATGTGTAGTTTAATTGTGTGTATGCATAGAAGAAAGGTTGAAGATGATGGGAAAGCTTTGTAATTTTGGTTTCATTTAGGTTTTACACTAGTACCTTGCTAGAAAAAGATGCATGTGTGAGAATATATAGGTATGGAAAATAATGAGCAAAAGTAATGCAAGAGTGATAGAGCAAAAATATAATTTTTGAGATGGGGCATCGTATGTGTCGGCCTATTGAAGCAATAGGTCGGCCTATCAAGGTACTTAGGCCAGCCTAGGAAGGTTTCAGGTCGGCCTATGAAGGTATCGTGTCGACCATGTGTCAAACTAAGTGAGGCGACCTCTTGGCAATGGCTACAAGCTTTAATATTGATCCATGGGAGCCGGCATGAGATTCTATATGTCGACCTATACTGAAGGTGAAACTTGTATAGGTCGACCTATTCACGCATGTGTCGACCTAAAATGCTTTAACCACCCAAAGACTTATTTTTCAATGCATTTCTCACAAAAACTAAGTTTTCAATGCATATATGATGTAAGCTCATTTTCCATATCATTTGAATGTTTCCTAATACTAAGATGTTCATCTAGAATGGGAGGATACCGTCCAATATACATAACACTACACTATCCTAGTTTTGACATCACTCAAAATCTAAAAGTGCACTCACATTCCATACTTTCAATTAAAAGCAAAGATTCATTTCAATTCATTACTTCGTTTATTATCGAAAATATGACTCAAAGTGGACTTTGATTCAGATGCTGAGTTAATATTTTAAGATTAGGGTTTTAAGATGATTAAAAAAATCTTGTAATTTAATGTTTTCTAATCATTCTTTTCTGATTAATGAATACATTCCAATTCCTTTAGCATATCATTATTTGGTCATAATTATTTCTTACAGTAGAAATTGATAAGGAAGTATGATAGTCAAAGTAAAACAAGACAAAAAAACTACACAGAAGAATTCTTTTTGACATAGTGCCTTTCAATATATTCATTGATTGTTGATGCTTTACAAGTTAAAAAAAATAATTAATAATCTAATATACATTACATCTTCAGAATCCAACCAAAAAGAAAAGAAAAAGCACGAAAGAAAACAAAGTGCTCAAGAAGCTGCCAAGGACAGCTGAGGAGACTCTGTCTGCTAAACACCTTTTATCTCCTGATAAGAATGAAATTTCATCCAGATTTAAAACCTGAGGATGAAACATTTTTAGAACAAGAGAAAAAAGGAAATAGAGAATCTAGTCCATCGGACTTCATTAAATCTCGATTCTCAAAAGAGGCTTGTTATCACAATATGATTCCAAACTACTTTTTGAGAATGAAGATTAGATACCCTCGATAGACCAGAGATGTCCTTATGAGCACTTTGAATGTGTTTCCAAACATAGACATCCAGAGCATCTCCTTCAACTTCACAGACAGAGGCGATGATGATAGGTACACCGGAAGCATTACATTTTCATCATCCTCCCTCCAATATTTGCATAATCAACAGAAAATGGACAAGAGATAAAATATTTTTTTTGAAACAGAAAACATTAAGAAGTAGATAGCAAACACAAATGAATTGAATAAAAAAAGTTACAAATGCTTATTTCATTAACATGAAAGTGCAAACATAATTTGGAAGCAAACAACTATAACAAAATAAAGAAAATGCAAACAACAAGAAACATGGTCTAGCGACTAGTCAACAACATGGATGAGTTGGCTTGTCTTCGGAAAGTAGCTGAGCTGAAGTCGACTGAAGCTTCACTTGCCCTGGCAGAGGGTTGTTCTGACATTCTGCGTCTGATGTTAGCTCTAGTTTTGTATCGGTGTCGAGGAATCGGCTTGACGACTGACAGATGGCACGGGAAGATTGAGACAGCTGGAAATGAGTAACTGGACAGATAGACGTATGTAATGGATCATGCAAAGATGTAAATGATATGCAACGTCATGCAGCACAGGTTGCAGAAAGAAAATGCAATGTAGATATGATTAGGATCTGAGATAACACGAATAAATCAGAATATCCTATTAGGTAGGTTTCCCTATAACGGATAGTTCTAGATTATCTACCCATAAACCCACTCACGAGATATTTTCTAGGTTTTTGATAAGGTTTCAGAGTCACGGACCTTAGTCGTATCAATGTTATGCAACGGGCTGGCCATTTTACAACGAGAGTGACGAAAAGGTCTATTCTGATCGGGGTTTTCATATTGGTTGGAGCAAGGAGATGTCCTTGAAGTCCAATATTACGCAACCACCAAAATAGCACTGGTTCTAAATGGAGGACCTAGAGTCATAGACCCTTCATGAATCAACGTTATGCAACAGGCTAGCTATTTTTATAACGAGATCTACAAATAGGTTTACTCTAGAAGAGCCTTCATGTTAGTTGCTACAAGGAGCTTGCCCTCGTAGTCTAACACTACTGACTACAAAATCTAAACCTATGTTTTCTCTCTGCTTTTTCCAAAACTCGGGTGTAGAGCTTTATTCAAGATATAACATACCCAAAGCCCACACATGGATATACAGAGATATATATGAAAAAGCAATAAAGCAAGAGCAATAAAACATATAATCAAAGAAGGAAGAGAAACAAACAAAAGCTAAACACACATATGAAAACCTACCTAAACTAGGCTTGACTCACTTAGGGATGGGAAATTCCCCAGCAGAGTCGCCATCTGTCGTACCTCAAAAAATGAGAACGACTTCGCGAGGCGCAATCGCACGCCCACGGGATGGACTTAACAGAGTCGCCACCGATCTTTATTTATACCATAAAGGGAAAGGGAAAATATTGAATAAAACCCTAAAAGAAAGGATAAGGATATGGTCATCACAACCAATGTCTGAATTCGGGAGTCGGTTACGCAAGGGGAAGGTATTAGCACCCCTCACGTCCATTGTAATCAACGAGAACCATTTAGTTAGGGTCGAATGTATGTTAGCTTATGGATTGTTTCTAATCTTCAACTTATTGAGAAAGGAAGGTAAATGATTATTGTTAAAGGAGAGAAAACCTAAAGAGGTTTTTTATTATTAAGGTGCTCGACAAGACTTCGAAATCTCGTGCCTATGTATCCTCATAGTGCAATGAGGAAATCAGAGCAATCGTAGTTCGGGGCTACGATGAAAAATGGAAAGGTGGAATCCAAGAAGGCATTGGATGTAAAGGAAAAAGGAAAAGGTAGAAAAAAGACAAGGTGGAATCCAAGGAGGCATTGGATAAAAAGGGAACAAAAGAAAAAGAAGAAGGTGGCTTGCTAGGATCTCGCAATCCTATACCTACGTATCCTCAAGATGAACTTGAGAAATCAGAGCGTCCGTAGTTCTAGCTACTACGGTAAAAAGCTTGAAAGCAAAGCTTGCGAGGATTGATTGTTTAGGAGAAGAGATAAATGAATATCTCTAAGGAAAGTTTAGTAAGAAGTTACAAGAGATTAATGGCTATCTCTTGGGAAGGTTAAAGAAAAGGTTAAAAGTTACAAGAGATTAATGATTATCTCTTGGAAAAGCTAGTGGTTTAAAAGTGGCTTGAATATATTTTAAGAATGACAAACAGTTTATGGTGATCAATAGTTCAAAGGGTTATGTCAGAGTGCTAGACTATAACAGTCTTTTTCATTCAAGATTGGTTGTAAAATTGTTTGTTGGACAATAAACATTGATAGTAATCAATTGTTCGAAGAGTTGTGCCAAGATGCTAGATCTTGACGGCTCTTACTCATCCAAGTTGAAATGAAAAATATTTGATGGACAGTGAACCCTTGAAGATAATCAATTGTTCGAAGAGTTGTGCCAAGATGCTAGATCTTGACGGCTCTTATTCATCTAAGTTATGATTAAGATTGTTTTGAGGACAACAAGCTTTTGATGATAAAAAAGCTCAAAAGGGTTATGTCAAGATGCTAGATCTTAACGGTTCTTATTTGTCCGAATTGATATGAAAGTTGTTTGATAGACAATAAACGCTTGATGAAAATCAATTGTTCGAAGAGTTGTGCCAAGATGCTAGATCTTGACGGCTCTTATTTGTCCAAGTTAATTAAAGGTTTTTGAGGAGCGAAAGAGTGAATGAATGGCTACCCCAAAGTGCGAGACTTGAGACCAATCGTTCGAGGTTTCTGCTAGAATGCTAGATTCTAACGGTCCTCTTCTTTTGCATTTTTATTTTTTAAAAAAAGTTTAATCATTAAATTTAAATGGAAAGATTTAGGTACAAAAATAAATAAATCTTAATAATAATATAACAATAATAAAAACATGAACACATAAAATATTACATTTTTACAACATAAGTTCACAAACTAAAAATATATATATACTAAACTACTAACTATATATGGTATGAACAAAAATAAAGGATGAATGATACTCACAAACTCCAAAGCTAGCAAAGGTTAAGCTTGTTGTGTAGAAGGAAGTGAAAGTGTTTTGATGGAAGTTGTTGTTGTGGTGAAGATGGAGAATGTTTATGGGCATTATGTAAGTAAAAGAAAAGGATAAAATTTGATTCCTAAAAAAAAACAAAAAAAAATATTTGACTTAAAAAATATGTAATGAGTGTGCAAGGTTTTGAGAATGTATGTGTGGTATTGTTGGTGCCTCCAAAAAATGAGAGAAAGAGAGATCTTATTTATAGTGTGAATGAGGTGGGAGTGTTGATGTGGCAATCCATGTGACTTAATGAGAATGATTCTTGGTCATTGATAAGTCCAAGTTGGCAATCCATGTGAAATGTGAGAATGATTCTTGGCCATTGATAAGTCCAAGTTGGCAATCCATGTGAAGTGTTTGTACTACAATGTAGTGGTCCCAACTTACCATTTTTCCCTTTATGGACATGAAGACAAACAAAAAAGTAATAATAATAATAATAATAATAATAATAATAATAATAATAATAATAAAGCTTAGTAATAATAAAACTAATAATAACAATAAAGCTTAGTAATAATAAAAAAAAAACTAATAATAATAATAATAATAATAATAATAATAATAAAACAAATAATAATAAAATTAATAATAATAAAACTAATAATAATAATAAAAAAGAAATAATAATAGTAAAACTAAAAATAATAAAAAAGATAATTGAAAATGGTTAGTAAAAAAAAGAAATAAAACAAATTAAATTCTAACGAAAAATGCATGATTAATGAGATGTTTAACTAAAATGCGAGACGACTGACTCAAGATAATATGCAAATGATCAGAATATCTGAGGGTAAAATTTGGGGTATGACAATGAGCCTCAGGCTCCTCTGAAATGTATATGCAACTACTTGACATGTTTGATTCTCGTGTGCAGTACGAATGGCGCCCGTGGGGTGAATGCTTTTGACGGTATAAGGCCCGTGTAAAGTGACGGTTCATAACGGTAAAAGGCCTGTAGAACCCGAATTCATTCGTATGTCAAGTAGGTTACAAGGATCCATGACTCGAGTCGTCTTCTAGACGTAGAAGCGGACGGGAAAAGGGGATGCCTTGGTGAGGTTATCGATTAGTGATATTGTGAGTTAAAGCGACTCATGAACATGGATCCATATAGTGTGTGTGAGTACTCAAAGTCATTTTCCCTTCCCTTTTTACTTGAGTTAGGCTTGTTAGAACCTTGTAAAGCCGAGAGGATATATAAGATAGGGAACTCACTGAGATTTGATGTATCTCACCCCACGTTGTTGTTTACATCACAGGTACTGCAGGTTCGGCGAAGGGTAAGGACAAGGTTGTTTGACTTTTCCTTACGGATCGTAGCTTTTGTGTGGCAAGGCTTCCGCCGTGGAGTTGATTTTGAGATCATTGTTGATCTAATTCTTATTTTTTATCATTTTGAACATCTTGTATATTTATGCCATAGTTTTTTCTATTAGGTATTTTTGGGCATTTATCGTATACAATGTGTTAACTAGGAACTTATGGTATTTCAGTACCAAATACTTGGATTCATATATAAGATTTATGCTTTAATGTATGAGTTATATATATGGGTGTTACAGTATGGATGCTTATTGCAATAAAGAGGACGAAGATAGATTTTGCCTATCAAACTTGTGTCAAAGATCCAGAATGACATTCATTCAAAATATACATAAGTTTGTTGGTCTAAATTTATCTTCATCCTTATTTCATTGTTGACACTCCATTATGGGACTTGACATGTATGGTATGTTTCTGAAGCATTTTATGCCTTGATATGTTTGATGTATCCTGTTTGTTGGTTATTGTTTATTGTTAATGAATGTTTTTGATGAATGTTGTTGTTAATGTCTGTTTAAAATATGAGTTTATTATATATTATGTGGTTTGAGTGTTTTTCCAATCCCTTACCAAATATATAACTTCCCAAATTGCATTAGAAAATTATGATATGATAGATAAAATTGTATTAGAAAATAAGTACACGTTCAATTCTTGACAAATATTCTTCACTGATAACTGCATGTTGTTCTTTGACTGTTAGAACTTGGTTTAATGATTATAGATCTTCAACCACCCCTTTATCCACCTCTAATTTGTTTGAAAAGTATATAATATTTTGCAAAAATAATTAGAGTTGAAGGCAGGGGTTGTTGAAGAACTATGATCATTAAACCAAGTTCTTACTGACAAAGAACAAAATACGGATAAGGAGTTGAAGAACCATTGTCAAGCATTGAACGTGTACTTATTCTTCTAATATAACTTAATTTGCCATATTATAATATTCTAATGCATATTAGAAGGTTATATGTTTAGTGAGCATTGGTGAAATAAGCATTCCACATAATTTATAATAAACTTAGGGCTATATACAACAACGGTTGTCTAGAAGAACCGTTGTTAAATATGTTGCATGTTAATATACCACAACGGTTGTTTTAAGTAACTATTGTGGTAGGTAGCGCGCTAGATGGATACAATCATGGTCACACGCCCGTGGTTGAAATCATCATACATACAATCACGCCTAGCGTCACAACGGTTGGACCTGCGTGATGGTATCCATTTTTCAACCATTGTGATATGAGTTTTCTGTAGTAGTTTTCTCTCTCTCTCTCTCTCTCTCTCTCTCTCTCTCTCTTCTCCTCATTTCTGCAACAACAAAGACAAGTTCCTCTGCTATGGTGTTTGGTGTCCTTTAACGAAGTGAAGTGATTCTTAGATTGAAGCTACTTTTAATGTTGTTCTGTTTTCTACACCGCAGCAAATGATTTTCATCCATCCACCTGTTTTGCCGCTTTACTTAACGGCCGCAACACTTGGATGTTTATGTTTTTAGTGTTGAAATTGAAATTGTTGATTCTCATCTCAAGGTCATTAGAATTGATTCTCTTCGAATTGTTGATTATCATCTCAAGGTCATTGAATTGCTAGATTCTTTCACAAATATAAAGGTTAAAAATAGACCATTTCTTAATGCACCACCCTAGTTTCTTATACACCACATGAAATTTCATTTTTACCCCCTAGTTCCGGATGTGCACATCCGGACGCACCATTTTTTTTAAAAACGTTGCCTTGTTCCGGATGTGCATATCTGGAATGACAAGTTACGCGTATTCCGGATGTGCACATCCGGAAAAATGGCTGAAACTTAAAAAGGTATATTTATTTTAAGAAATAGTAATAATATGTATTTTAAAAGAATACCGATCAACAGTAAAACATTACTTCTTTGACGTTATCCGAACTCCCAAATGTATCCTCGAAGATTATAGGACAAATCAAGATCAACAGTAAAACATTACTTCTTTGACGTTATCCGAACTCCCAAATCTATCCTCGAAGATTGTAGGACAAATCAAGATCAACAGTAAAACATTACTTCTTTGACGTTATCCAAGATAAATGGCAGTAGAGTCGACACAAAGTTGGTGGTACTCCTATTACCACTTGCAGAACCAAATGACTGACTTTGGGTCACAAGATACAGAGGAATTGTTTCTGCTCAGGTTCATTGCGAGGAGATAATTCAAGATCTCTTTAAAATAACAGTGGATCCTTAGAAGGGAAATCGGTCCGCTGGAATGATAAGATAATTTTGTTAGATTTGTGTATTCCTCATGATGGAATAATTCAGGGAGTGGCGTGTGGCTTTCGGCATTGGTTTTTCTAAATGATACATACAGATGTATATTGATGTATATGAATATATTATACTGTTTCAATGTCATTTATCTAGGATAATGTCAAAGAAGTAATGTTTTACTGTTGATCTTGATTTGTTCTACAATCTTCGAACCTGGAAAATATAATCCTTTTAGGCTTAAACCCAGTTGATTTATAGAAAGCCACACGCCACTCCCTGAAAACTAAAATGGTAAATAATAATGAGTTATTTATGCATTCAAACACTTTTCTTGTATCGTGTAAGTTAGTAACTACTCTTAATAACGAAAAGGGTTTATCTCCGAAATATATTGAGTCCTAACTTTATCAAAATGCCGAAGACAACCATTATATTGACGGAGAGACTCCAACCCTAGAGTTTGTTATAACTTCTGATGACATTACTGCTATTGGTGCACCAACCACATTACTTATTTTCAATAATGAAAAGGGTTTATCTCCGAAATATATTGTGATGATATATTAACGTATGCGACCAATCGACAAAACCGATTTAAAAAAAAATTAAAGTTATGCTATTTTTCGGATCTGCAGTTTCGGAATTAAAAAAAATAAAGCTATGCTATGTTTTTAGATGTGCACATCCGGAACACATCAGCGTTTTTTACAAAAACGGTGCGTCCGGATGTGCACATTCGGAACTGGGGGGAAAAACGAAATTTCACGTGGTGTATAAGAAACTAGGGTGGTGCATTAAGAAATGGTCTAAAAATATTTTGCTATTTTCTCATTAATTTGTTGCTTGATTTGTCATTGATGTCTTAATAGTTTGTTGCTTAATTAGTTCATGCTCATTCTTAATATATGTGAACACCGTAAAAGAGATTATAATAATCGATATAGATGTCGTATTTTTGTGATTGTCAAGGTTTTTTTGAGATGATTACTACACTATTTGAATTTAGTATTTTTTTTTTATATATTTGCAGCTGCTATTTTCATTTCAATAAATTTCCATGTCCCTGTTGTACTGATTCTTGGTGGAACAACACACATAAGATGTGATGCTTTTAGTGTATGCCCAATTGTCTCACTGAATTTCCATTTCAATAACAAATTATTTTCAGCTTCTTATGTCAATACTTGTAGCAGGAGTAGAAAATTGGTTTAATACTCGTGATATCTATGTTTATTTTGACTAACATGTGTTTAAATGATCAAAATTAGAAATGGTAACTGTATGATTATAACTTAAATTATATTTTGAATTTGGAAATAATGTATGATTATTTCCTTATAAATTAGAAATACATGTTTAATTGTTAAATATGTAATTCATTATTTTAGAAAGATTAGGGGCCAATTTGTTTTAGATTTAAAAAAATAGATTTTTTCTTTGTATTTTTGAAAATGGATTCTACAAAAACGTTTTTCAAAATATTACAAGTTTTTTTAAATTTGTTTTTTATAAATTAAAAGACTAATTTTGATATTCTATAACATTAATATACATTATTGAAATTCAAAACATAGTTAAAATCACAATTTTTTTAAAAAGTCATATTTCAAAAATGATTTTTATGAAAAGCTATTTGAAATAGCTTCAAAATTAAGTGATATTTTAAAATTTTGATATCCAAAAAATGTTTCGATAAAATGATGAAATACCTAAAATAACATTTTAAGAATAACTATTCAAACCAAATTTTCATTTGAAGCTTTTATGAAAAGTTTCTTTGCAATTTTTTTTTTCACAAAATTATGTTACACTATAAAAATCATTTTAAATAAAGGCCAAAACAAACGGGCCCTAGATTTGATTTAGAAAGATTATATTAGATATTTTTGAGCTTTAGCTTGAGATGCAAGTTAACCTAAATCTATAATAGGGAGGAACCCTTATCATTGTAATAATCAAGTTTGATAATTCACAGTTTGCAGTTGCAAGTGAATATTGAAAGTTTCCACAATTTGTGGACAGAAAGAATTCTGCAGTTTTTCATTTTCTTCGCCAACGCTACTATTTCTCCTTTCTCTTTCTTTCTTTCTTTCTTTCTTAATTTTTATTTTCGTTGCCATTGCGTGTGATTGTTAACAATCTTGAGATCAAGATTGAATAGGAATTCTCAAAAGGTTTTGGGTTAATTCCAACATCTGCTATCTAGAGTTCCAGTTGCGATTCAAGGAAGGAAAATCGTGATGGCGATGAATCATCCGAACGGGAACTTTCCGACGAGCCTTCCAATTCTCAAGAAAGATAATTATTAGAATTGGTGCAAACAGGTTAAGGCAGTTTTCTATTATCAAGATCTTTGGGATCTTGTGAAGGAAGGAGTAGCACCGCTTGCAGAGAACGCGACGGATCAAGAAAAAGCTACACACAAAGAGTTGAAGAAGAAAGATTATAAATCTCTCTTTATAATCCATCAGTGTGTCGATCCATATAACTTTGAAAAGGTTAGTGATGTAGAGTCAGCAAAGGAAGCGTGGGAATTCTTGAAAAGTCGTTTGGAGGCGCAGAGAAGGTGAAATAGGTGAGGTTACAAACTCACAAGAGAACCTATGAGTTGCTTCAGATGGAAGACAATGAAAGTATAACAGATTTCTTTGCCAGAGTTACAAAGCTGCTGAATCAAATCAAGGTATGTGGAGAGGTGTTAACATTAAGATCAGTTGTTGCAAAGATCTTGAGGTCATTGGCTCCAAAGTTTGACCACGTGGTAGTAGCCATAGAAGAGTCGAAAGACTTGTCAATATTGACGAAGGAGGAGCTTCAAGGGACGCTTGAGTCTCATAAACAAATGATGATTGAAAGAGCTGCATGAAAGTCGAAGAGTGATATGGCTTTGCATGTGCAATTAGAAAAGGAAAGAAAAGGCAAAGGAAGCTGGAATGGCAACAAAGGTATAGGAGGCTACAACAATTCGACAGGTCGAAATCAAAATGAAGGAAAATGGTCGAATCAAAGAAAACCCTGGAACCAAGGCAACCAAAGAGGTGGTGTTGCTGGTAGAGGAAGAGGTGGTGGTCGAAAGTCGGACAAAAGTCACATTCAATGTTTCAATTGTCAAAAGTATGGTCATTATTTTAGTGATTGTCCAAAAAAAAAGAAGAATCAAGAAACTGATGTAAAGCTGGCGAAACATGAAGAAGAAGAGATGTTGCTGATGGTCACAACAAGAGACGAAGAGAGATTCCAGGACCAGTGGTACTTGGACTCGGGATGCTCATCACACATGTCTGGAAGGAAAGATTGGTTTGTCAATATGAAGCCCTCGTCGAAGAACACGGTGAAGTTTGCAAATGACAACACTCTAGCAGCTGAAGTTGTTGGTGATGTTCTGATTATGAGGAAAGATGGCAAGAGGTCAACAATTCCAATGTGTTGTACATACTAGACATAAAGAGTAATTTACTCATATAGGACAGTTGATCGAAAAAAACTACAAGGCGTCGATCGAAGACAAGATGATGAGAGTTCTCGACGCATGTGGTAGGTTGATCTTGAAGGCTCCAATATCTCATAATAGGACCTTCAAGATTGAACTCAATGTGATGGAGCACAAGTTCCTAGCAACTGCAGCCAATAGAGATGAGTGGTTATGGCATTTTCGACCAGGCCATCTCAACTTCAATGACATCAGAGAGCTAAGGAGAAGAAATATGGCTTCAAGATTACCTGAAATCGACATTCTAAGTGAAGTCTGTGAAGAGTGTGTTCAATCGAAACAACACAAGAATAGATTCAGCAAGGATGCATGAAGAAAGTCGAAGGCAATTCTAGAAGTCATATACTTTAATGTATGTGGTTTAATCCAGGTGGATTCGAGTGGTGGCAATAGATACTTTGTCACGTTCATAGATGATTACAGTCGAAGGCTGTGGACTTACCTCATCAAGAAGAAAAATGATGTGATCGAGGTATTTGCCAGATTCAAATCTATGGTCGAAAGACAGAGTGGTCGAAAGCTGAAAATTTTGAGGAGTGATGGTGGTGGAGAGTATGTGTTGAAAGAGTTCGATGCATTATATGAGAAAGAAGGGATTGTGTAACGCCCCGATTTGTTTAATTCTATTTATTTATTTCATTTATTTGAATTTTGTGAAATGTGTGAATTTATTGTATTTTACCTGCTAATTGGTTAATTTCTCAGATAGATAAAATATTTGTATTAAATTATTATTTTTTTTCAACTTTTATTTTCCGAAATATATTTCATCGGTATGTTTGTGTTTTATCGCATTTTGAGAGCGTTTGCGAGATATTTGAAGTGTAGGGGTATTTTGGTCATTTTGAGGGGTTAGATATTTTAGAAAAATTAGATATTTTTATAAATAAAGATTTGAGAGAAAGAGAGTATTTTAAGGTAACTCTAATAATTGATCAATTGGTAATAGAAGACAAAATATCAATTGGAGATATTTTACCCTATTGAATTTATATATATATATATATATATATATATATATATATATATATATATATATATATATATATAATGGTTAGAAAGAAAGAGAAAGAAAAAGTTAGAAAAGAAGAAGAAAACAGAGAGAAAGAAGCGAAGGAAAAGGGAGAAGAGGGAAAAAGAGGAAAATCGAGAATAACTCTGTTTCAAGCGCGAATAATCGGGTAAGGGTGATAAGTTTCAATTATATCTTGCTTGTATATGTATATGTGTGTGATTGTGTGAATGTTTTCTTGTTTTTCCATAGTTTTCCAATTCTAGGTTGAAATGAGAAAAATGATTAGAAATCGATGTTTTCACGGACGAAAGTTGGAATAAATCGCGTAGTAGAGTCGTGTGATGTTGGGTCTTGATTTAGTGTGATCGTTTGATTGAATCGAGTTGAATTATAACTTTTGAGTTTTTGGTATATATTGATGTTTTTGTGCAAATTGATGTTGTGATCGAGTAAAAGTGTTTGGATATGTCTGGTAACATTGGTATAGGTTGATATTTAATCGGGTAAGGATAGGAATTAATCGGGAATGGTTATTTGTGTGTTCTCGAGTGGTTTTGAGCAAGTTTGGAGTTGGGATAAATTGATAAAATTATGTTTCAAAATATTTCAAAAATGGAAAATGTGTTGGATGGCTTTTTAATGGTAAAAATATTGTAGTATTTCAAATTCTGAGTGTAGCGAGCGATTTTGGACGCGGTTCTTAAGCGTTGGTCGCTCTCTGCGGTTTGAGCTTTGAACTACAGGTCGATTCATTTTTTATCCTATTAAAGCTGATGAAGGAAGGGAAATAGATGTCTCCAATTAACCCTGTTTTGCATACTGAGTTTAAACAGCGGTCTGTTAAGTTACGAATGCTATTAATGTGGGGGGCCTTTGTACTGGTTATTTGTATTTTTCACCAATACTGATTTCTTTCTTTTTATCCAGACAGAAGGTTTCTGGCGGGGAACAAGGATTAGGATGTTAGGACGGATATTTTTGAATTACTGCTTTTGATTGATGGAGATATGGGATTTGGGTTTTTTGTTTAGTGTGCTCGCTAAGATTTTTCTTTCAATCTTATGCCTACGTATTCCCGTTTATCCAAAACAGGGAAATCAGAGCGTTCGTAGTTTCTCCTAGTCTATGGGAGGAAATGGGTGTTTTTGGTGTCTTGTTCAAAGCCCAAGACGTGAAGTGAAAGGTGATTTGTATCTTGTTCAAAGCCCAATATGTGAAGCTGAAAAGTCTATTTGTGTCTTGTTCAAAGCCCAAGACGTGAAGCTGAATGACCTCGACTTTAGAGAGAATTTGTCATCTCTAAAGAAGGGTTTGTCTGTCACAACTGTTGGGTGACTGGTTATAAAGGAGAATTACTTTAACCGGGATACGCGGATCCTAGCAATGCCATAATTTCCTTTAAAGGGGATTTTAACCTGAAGGAGAAGACTTTAACTCAGTGTAGAGCAATGCTATCTTTCCTTAGGAATTTCTCATGCTAAAAGAGGCACAGTGGCATGGATGTAGATGATCCAGAGGCTTGCCGCTTACAGCGATTAGATGAAGGGAGTTGTTTGATGTTTGTGTACTGTGAACGAGGCACAACTTTGATGCTAAAAGGTTAATTGGATTAACCAGTGGTTTTCTTATATAAAGCCTAAGAGGAGGCTGATATGTGTCTCGTACAAAGCCCGAGGGAGAGGCTAAAAGGTTTTTCTTAAACAAAGCCTAAGAGGAGGCTAAAAGGGAGTTGACTCAACAAAAGAGTCTTTTGGTATATCGTATAAAGCCCGAGATGAAGGCGATTGGACTCAACAAGAGAGCTTTTTTTTGTATCTCGTATGAAGCCCGAGATGGAGGTTGTTGCCTGTTTGGCTCAATAAGAACCTTTTTGTATCTCGTATAAAGCCCGAGATAGAGGCGAGAGGGGTGACTGACTCAACGAGGGAGTCTCTTATGTGTCTCGTACAAAGCCCGAGAGAGAGGCTAAACGTTGTCTGGCTCCGCTGGGGAGAATCATTGTACAAGGCCCAAGAGGAGGCCAGGGTTACTGTTTCAGTTAAGTGACAGATCCAGTATACTGATTTTAAATAGAAAATCAGTTCTTATATGAGCAACACTGTACTCATGGATTTGATTCAAGGATCAGGGTTATTCCTGTTCTTTAAGGAAACGGGAAATCCGAAGGGTATTGAGACTGTCCGAGTCTGCGGGTTTTCCTTCCTATTTAACGAAGGGGTCACTTGAGAATGTCTTTGAGACTCAAGGAGATTAGACTGTCCGAGTCTAGAGTGTCATCTTTGTACTAGGTTTTGAGGAACAGTAGTAGACTCTTGAAAGGACTGTTCTATGCAAATGACTAAGTTCTGTTCCTATACCTCTAGGAGGTCTTCGGGACAATTTGTACGAAGCCCAAGAGGAGGCTGGAAGCTTTTAAGAAGCCGACGGGTCCTTGTACGAAGCCCAAGAGGAGGCTATCATTCCCGGAGGAAGATATCATTATACGAAGCCTAAGAGGAGGCTGTGAATACTTCTAAGAAGCCGTAGGGTCCTTGTACTAAGCCCAAGAGGAGGCGGGGTTGCTTTTAGGAAGCCTGTGGGTCCTTGTACGATGCCCAAGAGGAGGCCGATGCTTTTAAGAAGCCCGTGGCTCCCCAAACCCCGAGAAATTAAAGGCAATGCTATTCACCGAGAATATATCAAAGTCAGGAAAGTTCGAGAATTTGGAAGAAACTCAAAGATGCCATTCACGGAGAAGACATTCATCTTGGGGAGTAGAGTTTCTTGACAATTCCTAATGAGGACAGCCGAAGAGAAGACTGTATCTGGTGATCCTATTTGGGATCTAGTTGTCTATTTCTACGAATAAACGAAACGGTGTCACCTAGTTCTAGACGTAGTTGCCGGGGAAACTCGAAATATCTATACTATTATTACACAGTTGATATAAGTTTATGAAAGAAGACTTACAGTGAAACAGCCCCATAATACAGTTATATGTATATGAAAGCGGTAAATGAAAGCAATAACCACTTACTCGGTTGTAGAGCTTCCATGCTGTTTGGTTAGTTGTTCAACAAAGAAAGATTGAAAACAACAGTATATTCAAAATCAAAGGAGAAAGTGCTTTGAAAAAGAAAGTTTTGGGGCTTACAGCTCAAGGAGAGGCCCAGGGTTTATCAGTGAGCGCACTGTTTGAATTTGTACAGAGGGACTTATACAAGTGACTGAGGCCCAAAAATTGCTTTATGTACAAAGGGATGGGTCTTACACTCTCTCAAGAGGCCTAAAAAGTTTAAAGAAAAACAGTGGGGCTTATAACACGAGGGTAGGCCCAGATGACTTTTCCGTTTGAAGTGGCGATCGCGCCGAGGTTTTCTTTTAACACAGAGGGACTTATACAATAAGTGAGGCCCAAAAAGATTTTGGTTAAAAGGGGATTGGGTCTTACACTCTATTAGAGGCCCAAAGTGTTTTGAATGGGTCTTATAGCTCAAGGAGAGGCCCAAGGGTTATTTTGAAAAGGCGATGATCGCGCCGTTTGTTTTTGACGGTATCGGGACTTATACAATGCACTGAGGCCCAAAAATATTTTGGTCAAGAAAGAATTGGGTCTTACACTCTATTAGAGGCCTAAAGTGTTTTGAAAATGATTTATGAGGGTTGAATTAATCCAAAAACCCTAATTTGTTTTCAAAAGATGTATTTAATTGAATAAAAATTCAATTAAAATGATCAAAAATTGTTTAACATGTGAAAAACAAATTGTGATCTTGGATTAATGCTTCAAAAATTAAGTATTGACCTACAAAATAATTAGAAAGCATTAAAAGTTGCAAAATCAATGTAGAAAAAATATTTAATATGTCAAAAACAATTAAAATATTAATTCTTTGCAAAAATATCAATTATATGAAATAAATAATATTTTTGGGATTTTTTGGGAAAATAAAATATTTTAACATTTTTGTGAATTATTAAAAAAGAATCAACTCAAAATCATTAAAACTCAGAGAGAAATTAATTTTTGAGTCAATTAAACAAAATCACAAAATTCAAATATTCAAATTATTCAAAAATGGCGCCAAGAACAAGCTGAAGAACACGCGCGTGTTCTTGGATTCTCAGATTTGCATTTTCTCCTCAATCTCACTGAATACTTGATTATAACATGCAATCCATATATCATTATGCTCGTCTCAACCTCACGATCATGTCTATGTCCATTAATTTCATTTAAATTAAACATACAACATGAAATCACGAAGAAACCTCAAGAACCCTAATTTCTGCATGAAGGCTAGGATTTTTGATACACGATTCAAACAATGCAATTAATTGAGGGAAAACATTCCATGCATGATTATGAACATATGACCAAATTATTGTGCGAGGAAATATGCATAGATTGAGAGATGACCAAGTATGTGCTTACCTCTAGGCCGTGACAGCAAGTGCAATGTGATTTTTGATTTGGAGGTGTTACAGATGAGTTGTGATGAGTTGTGGTACCTCAGCTGCAACTTGGTTAAAACCTTGAGCAACCAGCTGGTGATTTTGTGAAATTGGTGTTTCAGAAGTGATCTAAGTGTTTGATCAGCTCATATGTGATGTATGTGAGGTGTGTGAGTGATTGGTTTGATTGGAAGAGCTCTCAAACTCAAAACCCGATAGTGACTTGCCTTAGAAGGCAAAATTGGAGTGAAAGAAGAGATTTTGAGGAAAGCATCTGTTTGATGGCTTTGGTGTACTTAAACTGATCACAATTAAGCTCTATTTATAGTAGAGCAAGTTTGTTTTGCAAGGAATAGTGCATGGCAGCTGGTAAGTAGGTTTGGCCAATGTTGGCAAATGAAAATCCAAGTCTCCTCTAGCCATTGACTAGAGGTTATGGCACAGAGCTTTGGTCCCCTTGGTCTTGGATAAGTCTTGACTGATTTCAGATGAGAATGGGTCAGTCTATGCCACCTTGATGCTTCCATTGAATGCTTCAATCCAAATTTGGAGTCTTGTCCCTATTTTGGCTATTCTAGGTTCAACATGCTATTTCTTGTTCCATGGACTTTGGAGGCTTGGCTCAGTGAGTGTCCCCTTTAGATTCAATCCTCTGAGGTGTCTAAGTGGATAGGAGCAATTGGATTTGGATAATTTTGGCAAATCGAGCAAAATTGCAAATTCTGCCTTGCCTTGACAGATTTCAGCAAGACAACTTGACAATGTCATATCTCGTGGTGTAAGTTGAATTTAGTAATGCTCTTGACCATTTTGGAAAGCCCTTACATGATACAACAACTGTTTGAACAAGTTTGGTTTTGATCTCTTTTGATTCCAAGTGAAAAATCCCTCTACATTTGGCAAAAAGTGAAGCAAAATCTGACTTAGTGAAATTTTCACCAAGTGTTGGAACAAAGTGTGATTTCTTGATTTTGATCACTCCATAGCTCAAAATCCTTAGTGAATTGGACTTAGGTCTAGTTGAAGTTTTTGTAGAGGGTAATGAGGGCTACAAATCCATCTTAGGATGAGAAAAAATGGCCTTGTGGTTTAGGAGGTATGATCCTTCAAAGTTAGGGTATTAGTGGCACTTTTTCCATAACTTAGAAAAAATTTCTAAGTTTTATGGTTACCCCTTTTACAAGTTATCCAACTTTTCTTGATTTTTCTTGATGAATGATGATTCAAATAATACATTAACATCATTTTAGGGTTAAAAAACCATTTTGGTGAAAAATCTCAAAAAGTCAAAGTTGACTTTTGTGCACAGTTGACTTTTTATCAGATGAATTCCAAACTGTGTAATTCTTCAGGAAATCATATCCTTGACCTAAATCAAACTTGATGGACATGTTCCATGGGTGTCATAGGGTATATTGAGGCATGTCCTAGGGTTTGGGAGCATGTCCTGGTCAAAAGTCAAAGTTACAGTTGACTTTCCTCGCGAAACCCTAATTGTGGTGCAGATGAAAATGAGACTTGTTGCTCAAGCTTCTTGGATTAATCCATTGTTACAAATGGATCAATATAGCTCATTAGAGACCCTCAAATCATGTCTTGAGGTCTTGGCTCTTGATTTGTCCCAAAAGTCAACTTAGGGGTGAATTAGGTCAAGAAACCCTAATTCTTGATTTTTGATGTATGCATCCCCTGAGGTCAAATTGACTTGGTGCTTGGGTCCATGAGGTTCCATGAAGTACATTAGGTTATGTTTTGGATCATTGCCTTGTGCCAAGATGAAAATTTCCACCTGGAGGCCCTTGTCGACCAAAACCCTAATTTGGTGATACCGGCGATCTTGAGACTTGATCCACCTAGAAGGGAGCAGCCTTGTGCTTAATCCTTAAAGTGGGAGTCCTTTTTGATCCATTGTGGATGTTTGAGAGGTTAGACAAGTTGAAGATCAAGTCATTCCTTGATTGATCCTTTGTCAAAGGCTCTGAGAGGGCTTAAAACCCTAATTTTGACTGTAGTGAATGCTCAACAACCCTCGAGGCATTTGGTGAGGCATGATGGTTCATCCATATTGTGATGATGATTTGCACAATGATGGTAAATCTTAGTGGTCAAAATTTGGGGTATGACAGATGCCCCTATTTAATCTTCTTAGACCCGAAGGTGCGAATGACGAAGGTATTCGGGCATTCGGGGTGCAAGAGGATTAAATATCGGAATACCCGAAATTTTGATGGCTACGAATGGCAGCTTGCGCATTCATCTTCTTTTGCTAAGCAATGATGCTTAGAAAAGGTAAACTTCCCCTCGATCCTGGTCTTCAGCCATGGAACTGGTCTCAGTTTCTGATGTAAACTTCCCCTCGATCCTGGTTTCCTACCAAGGAACTGGTCTTAGTTTCTGATGTAAACTTCCCCTCGATCCCGGTTTCCTACCAAGGAACTGGTCTCAGTTTCTGATGTAAACTTCCCCTCGATCCCGGTTTCCTACCAAGGAACTGGTCTCAGTTTTATTTGTAAACTTCCCCTCGATCTTGGCTTCCTACCAAGGAACTGGTCTCAGTTTCTTTTTTGTCAATAAACTTTATTGACAAGGGACGCTATTTGTAGCGGTTTTCCTCAAACTTCTCGCCGAATTTTCCTGGAGAGATGCCATTTGGCGAAAAAACTTCTGATGTCAGACTTGCTGGGGAACCCAGTCGTCTGAGTTGTAGAGTTGCACAAACTTCTCTGTTGGAGACGCCATTTATCGATTCTACTGGGGAAAACGAGTCTCTTGAGAGACTGTTTCCGCTTGGGATCTTACATCATACTTTTCTCGGGATCTTCCCGGAGAAATGCCATATGATGGGGTCTAATTTTGAGGTGCCGATGACCTTTTTCATCAGTGATTTTCGAAGAAACACTGATGTACCGCCGAATCTCCGATTACGGGGCTCTCTCTAGGGATTTTCTTTAATCTGGGAAAGCAAGGATATCATCTTCAATGGCGAAGAGTGACATCTGCTGAAGGTTCTCTGGCTTTTCAGAGGTTCAAGTTATCAAAGTGGTCGAGTTCCAACTCTGATCTAAAGGTACACTGGCGGCGAGATTGTTCAGACACAACGTTTCCTGACGAGGAAAGAACTGACAACTCGATTGAGAGGACTTTTATCACTAGGGGACAAACCGGCTAGAGTGATAGTGATACAATATGAAACGTAAATGAAAATCAATAATGCATGATGTATGTTTGTATATGCTGACAAAACTGACGCGACACACAAACTAAAAGATGAACATGACTGGATACTCGGCCATCGCGGGGCGTGTAGAGATATCGCTGGTTCAAGCTAGCAATTCCACCTTGCTTAGGAGAGATAGTCCCTGTTGGGAGTTATGTTGCTCGGGCTTAGGAGATGAGAACTCGGCCGAGGGGTGTCAGACGAAACAAGGTCTCTGACACAGTTGATCCCTTCATTCAGGCGTACTGGGTTAGAAGGAGCACTTTGATTCTGCATTTTGAAGTTCGCTTATTTCTGGAGAAGCGGTTGATGTTCTTCTGATGTTCCACAGTCAAAATAAATACCATCTTTATTTTTAAAAGCAGAAAAAGTTTAACAAGTAAATTCATTTTGTTTTATTTCAAGAATCGTTAATCATGTTAACAACGTCGTTCTATAAAGCTAAAACAAATAAGAGTTATAAACAAAGGCACAAGGGCTCAAATTTTATTGATAAGATGGAGATCAGCTAAACGCGTGATCCCAAAGAGTATTTACAAAGTTTGAAAATGGTAATTTACAGGGAAAAGGGCTACGTTGAAACATAACGACCACTATCCTTCTACCAACTTTGAATTCTAGGCATCCTGAGCTTCTGTCGAAGATGACCTTGACTGGAGTTTTCTTCCGATGATGTAACTGCTGCTGCCGAGGGACTTGCCTCTGTTGAACATAGTTACTTGCCATTATCCCTAATTTTTGCCTGGATTGTACTATGATATTTCCAATCCACCGGGATGATTTTTTTTCATGTCTCTAACTTTTGCCTGGACCGCCCTTTCTGGTTTTCAATCCACCGAGACATTTTTTTTTTTTTAGTTTAGGCGAAGTATTTCTTGACTACATCAACATTCGTGGGGTAGGCAAATTCCTCTCCGTCCATGGTTGCAAGTCTCAAGGCGCCGCTTGAGAAAGCTTTCGTGACCACATAGGGGCCATCATAATTCGGGGTCCATTTGCCCCGAGAATCAGTGAGAAAAGATTGAATCTTTTTGAGCACGAGGTCTCCTTTTCTGAAGACACGAGGTCGGACCTTTTTATCGAACACCCTCTTCATTCTCTGTTGATACAACTGACCGTGGCATAGTGCCGTTATTCTCTTTTCTTCGATCAGATTCAGTTCGTCATGTCGACTTTGACACCATTCAGCTTCTGTGAGCTTAGCTTCCATCAATACCCTGATTGACGGGATCTCTACTTCTATGGGGAGAACTGCCTCCATGCCATACACTAGAGAGAAAGGGGTTGCCCCTGTTGAAGTACGAACAGATGTGCGATAACCATGAAGAGCAAAGGGTAGCATCTCGTGCCAATCTTTATAGGTTACAACCATCTTCTGAACAATCTTCTTGATGTTCTTGTTAGCCGCTTCTACCGCTCCATTCATCTTGGGTCGGTAGGGAGATGAGTTATGGTGCTCAATCTTGAACTCTGCACACAACTCCTTCATCATCTTATTGTTCAAGTTAGACCCATTATCAGTAATGATCTCTCTTGGAACACCATAACTGCAGATGATATTGTTTTTGATAAATCGGATCACCACTTGTCGGGTTACATTAGCGTACGACGCTGCTTCGACCCACTTGGTGAAGTAGTCAATGGCTATAAGGATGAACCGATGTCCGTTTGAAGCCTTAGGTTCAATCATGCCAATCATGTCGATTCCCCATATGGAAAAAGGCCATGGGGAAGTGATCGGAGATGACCAGAAGGAGATTGTCGCGGTCTTCGTGTAGGGCAAATGCCGAAGCTTGTAGGAGAGGAGAAAATGGGTGGATGTACCTGCAAGGTACTCCGATGCCAAAGTAAGTATTTGGTCAAAAGAAATGGGAGAGTAAGTAAGAGAAGTCAAGTATATGAGTTGTGATACCTGCCCCTCTCAAGTGAGGGGTTTTTATAGGGAGATTGATGGCGAACAAAGGGGCCTGATCGACCAATGTGGTGTTTCCAGATGGAAGGTCAAGCGCGTGACCTTCCTAACCGTTTCTGCTATATCCGGGGAGGTAGTTGGTCGCGTGGACCACCCTACGCGTGAATAGGACGTGCCCAACGACTATAATGTGCCTATTGGGCTTGATCGCCACACATGATGGATTGGGCCTGGTCCTTAAGGGCAAGTGGCGTTTCCCGGTCCAGAACAGGAGCCCCCCAAGTCGTTGCTCTGTTGGAGAGTAATGACTTAGGTAGCTGCGATTTTGACCGTACTGTCGGGGAGGTGAATGCTCGCTTGGAATGTTCCTTTTGTACCCGACCAGACATGGTTGTCAACCATTAGCGCGAAACGTCGACCAGGATTTGCAGCATCTTCGGAGAAACGAGAGTTTTTTGGCGAGCATTTCTGCCTGGATGTGTTCACTCTGACGAAGAGGCTTGCTCGCATGTGCCAAGTGTTGGTGTATTTTCTGCGCTGAACCAGGCGAAGAGTCTTTGTGACACGTGGTGTGCATTTATGGCCTTTTTCAGTCCTAGGGGCGTATAGGCTATGATGACCTTCACGATTCCCCACGATCAAACGGTTATAAAAGGGTGGTGGAAGGTTTCATTTTCATAATTTCACAAGTTTTTCCCTCTTCGCTCTCGTTTGCTCTGTAATTAGTCTTCGCCGGAGCTTCTCTTCGCCACCGTCAACTTCTTCTTCTACTTGTAAGTTTTTTCCTCCTTTCTGTAAATTTTTATGAGTTTTCTGGTAGATGTTCATATTTTCCGGTTGAGCTTCATGTGTTCTTTGATGAACACATAAATTCCATGAAATTTTATGAAGAACATGATGAACTTTATGAATTTCTAGAATTTTGTAGAAATTGTTAGCGTAGATCTTTGTAGAATCTGGTTAGGTGTAGAATTTAGTTTGTAGTCAGGCACTAGGCCTGTTCGGGATCTTGGTGTGAGTGCGGGACGGACAAGTGTCCTCGTATGCGCCTCTATGAGTCCTGGTCGTGGGGACCTTTCTTAGCTATTAGTAGACAATTGCTGCGAGCACGTGGTTGTTCACGGATTCGTTGACGCCCTTTCACTTGATTAGTGGTGGAAGGGTGGATTTGATCATGGCCGTCGAATTCACTTCTCTTCCTCTGCTTTTCAGGTGAAAATGGCTGAACCCCACGATGAAGTTATGCCCGACGTACAGGAAGTACCCGAGGGGGCCGACGTGTCCGTCGATTATTCGAACATCAAGGTCGCGGGAGGGGACCTTGACTGGCTTGGACATGAGCCTTTGTACTTTCGATCAACCTTCTCCGAGGAGGAGATACAGGACTTCGACTTGCTGGAGAGACGCGATGAGGGTGTTCCACGGGCATGGAAAGTTTTCCGTCCCGGGGAGAATGATAGGATCTGTTCCTCGTACCCAGAACTTCGCTTTCCTATGTACGAATTCGCGTTTACGGAGGCCAAAATGCGTCTCCCCTTCACTGACTTCCAATCCTCACTGTTCACCCACCTGGCATTGTGCCCGTCCCAGCTTCACCCGAACGCCTTGGCCTTTATAAGAGCTTTTGAGTTGGTGTGTCGTTACCTTAACATCGGGGCAACCACAGATCTCTTCTTCTGCCTCTTTCAGATTCAGCGGAGCACGGCGGGGTCGAAACAGAGTTGGGTATCGTTTAAGCAACATAATAGGCTGTTCTGGCCGTATTCTGATTCGATACGCAATTTTAAGGACAGGTTTCTGGTCGTGAGGCCTATGACCGAAGAGGCGAAGAGGAGCATTTCGACTATTGAGAGGGTTATGGTGGATGGTCGGGAGAGGGATAGCGTGGTCTCCATTTTTCCTTTGGAATGGGTCTACACCCATTTTAGACGCCGAACAGATCAGTTCCTGGTGAAGCATGAGCAGCTTTGCCCAGCGGATAAGGAATCATACAGGATCCTCCATGCTTACGTGGAGAGTTTTTCTCCGGCCTACGTCGTCGACCGGGACGGAAATCGGCTGATCGGGGAGGATGGGGCTGTCCGAGCAGCTAGATACATTAATGTTAAAGCTCTCCTTGAGTGTGATACCGACGACGACGCTATGACTTTGCTTGGTATGCTTCATTGTTTGGTTTTCTTTAAATTCTTTTGATTCTGACTTGATGCGTGTGTTCGCAGGTATGATGGCTGACATGCGAGAGCGTCTGATGAAGTCGCAGGCCGCGAAGGTTCACAAAAAGGCGACCACCGGTACCAAGCCCGGGGTGCCCAAGCAGACAGTGATGGAGAGTTTCGCTGCTGGGTCTACCCCCGTCCCGGAGAGAGCTTCGACCCCGCTGACCCCGGAGGGTTCTCTCAAGAGGAAGAGAGATGCTGCGGGGACTCCTGTGGCCGCTGGTCCTGGGGGGTCCGGGGCTGGTCCTTTCGTCCTGCCCACCTGCTACAAGCGCCGAGACTTGTTCGTTGAAGGAAATTCGATAGAGGTCTCTGATTCTGAAGCCACATCTATTTTGAATGCCAAGTCCCAAGTTAGGAGAAAACAGTTGTGCCAGGACGCGGCGGGCATGTTCAGGGTCCTTGAAGCTGCCTTTGTCCTCGCCGACGATGAAGCCACTACTCGGGCGAGTCTCGTGACTTACCAGAGTAGAATAGCCGAGCTGGAGGCAGAAAAAAACAAGTTGTTCAACGACTTAAAACAGTTCGAAGGTCACGAGGAGGCCAAGGTGCTGCTCCAAAAGGAGGTGACTCAGCTGAAGTTAGCTGCGCTCAAGGCTGACGAGGAGAAGAAGAGACTGTAGGAGAGGATTGTTGAGTTGGACGGCTTGACTTCAGCTGCCCCGGATGAAAATGATGACGAGCAATCTCTAAAATCTCGGACTGACTTGATCGAAAGGATCAGGGTTCTTGGCGAAGACAACCTAAAGGCGGCTGAGTTCAGTTTCAATGCGGCTAAGGAACAGATGGTGGCTCTTAATCCTGACGTGCAGCTCCAGATGGATGGAATGGGTTTGTTTAACAGAGTGGTGGACGGCCACGTGGTCCCTGCCGAAGAGGAAAGCGAAGTCGTAGGATAGGACTTGTTTTTATCATGTTTTGTGGGCCTGCGTGCCCTTGTTAATTTGTATTTCAGTGTATGGGCGTTGCCCCTTTTTCTTGTATTTGTGATATTGTTAGAACATGGTCGGTACTTTTAATATACTTGGATTGTGAATGTTTTGTCATGGACTTTGCTCATTTTATGTGTGTGTGTGTCCCCGGCTAGGCGCAAGGCCTAACGAGGAGGGCAAAGTAGTTCCGCCCACGATGAGGTTAGGACTTCGTTTGAGGTACTAATCTCATAGGCTTGGACTGTTCCCATCGCGAGCTGGGTGTCCTGCCTGAATGGTGTGGCAACGCCGAAGCTCGGTTGAGGTATCCCCGTTGTGCACAGGATCTGCTCGTCCAATGAGCAGAAAATGGCCAGCGTTGTAGTGCGTGTCGCGCTTCACCAGGGCACGATACGATGGTCGCGCAGATCTCCCCGTTTTGGGATGACTGTGTTGACGACTTGTATGTCCTCGTGGTTAAGGACTTAGCTATAGTATTGCTTGAGCTTTTCAGCATTCCATGGTCGAGCAAGTTGTTTTTCATCCAGTGTTTCCAAGTAATACACTCCCGTGTCTGTTTTGGACTTGACCCTATAGGGTCATTCCCAGTTCGCCGCCAGTTTCCCTTCGCGAGAATCTTTCTGGTTTCTGCGTAGGACCAGACTGCCTACGGGGAAGTCACGTTTTATGACCCTGGCGTTATGTCGCATTGTTATTTGTTACTTCAATGTGGCTTCGCGGAGGGCAGCCCCTGATCTTATTTCTTCGACCAGATCGAGTTCCTCGCGTAGAGCCTCATCGTTAATTTCTTCGTCGAGGGGAGCTTCAGTCCGTCTGGAGGGCTCCCTTATCTCCACCGGTATTACCGCCTCTGTTCCGTATGCTAGTCGGAAAGGGGTTTCCCCGGTGGTGGAGTGAGGTGTTGTCCTGTATGCCCAAAGGACGTTGTGGAGTTCCTCGACCCACCTTCTCTTGGCCTCGCCCAACCTTCGTTTCAATCCGCGCAGGATTACTCTGTTCGCGGCCTCCGCTTGCCCGTTGGTTTGGGGATGCTCGACCGAAGTAAAGTGTTGTTTTGTTCCCAATTTGGAGACGAAGTCTTGGAATTTTCTGTCAGTGAATTGGGTTCCGTTGTCGGTCACGAGGGCCTGGGGAACTCCGAATCTGGCGAGGACGTTTCTTTTGTAGAAACGCAGTATGTTGAAGGCTGTGATCTTGGCGAGCGCTTCGGCTTCAATCCATTTTGTGAAATAGTCGACGGCCACGATTATGAACTTATTTTGATATGATCCCATTGTGAAGGGGCCGAGGATGTCCATCCCCCACCAGGCGAAGGGCCACGGCGAGGAGAGGGTTTTCAACTCGTTGGGTGGTGCCAAATGCATGTCCCCGTGGCGCTGGCAACGGTCACACTTCTGTACATGTTCTTTGGCGTCCTGCTGCATGGTCGACCAGTAGTATCCCACGCGCAGAGCTTTTCGAGCTAGTGATCTTCCCCCTAGGTGTTGTGCGTTGATGCCCTCATGGATTTCTTGTAAGACTTCGGGGACCTGAGCTTCGTCGACACATTTCAACAGGGGAATAGAGAACCCTCATCGATATAACTTATTCTCGACTAGCACGTACGAGCAGGATCGTCGCTTAGTCACATTGGCCTCCTTACTGTCTGCGGGAAGTTCCCCTTTGGCGAGATAATTGTATACTGGGGTCATCCAACAATGGGGTTCTCCGATGACGTTAACATCAGGTAGGCCAGGCTTCGTGATGCTCGGGCTAGCCAGTATCTCTTGAATGACGGATTTGTTTCAGCCTTTTTTTCTGGTGCTGGCTAGTTTAGAGAGGATGTCTGCCCGGGTGTTCTGTTCGCGTGGGACGTGCTGAACCTCCCATGCTTCGAACTCCGTCATTTTGTCTTTCACCATGGTCAAGTATTCGGCGAGTTGGTCGTTTTTGCTTGGAATTCTCCTCGTACTTGTGATGCCACGAGTTGGGAATCAGTGCGGATTTTTATTTTCTTCGCACCGACGTTTTTGGCTAGTCGTAATCCTGCGAGGAAGGCCTCATACTCGGCTTGATTATTGGACATTTTGAAAGAAAGGATCAGGGATACTTCGATCAGGGTCCCTTCCTCGTTTTCGAGGATAATTCCCGCTCCACTGCCCGAGGGGCTTGACGCGCTGTCCACGTGAATGACCCATTCCTGTGGTTGTCCCGGGGAGGGCGACTCCGGAGTCATTTCTGCCACAAAGTCGGCCAGAACTTGTGCCTTGAGGGCTTTTCTTCCTTCGTAGTGAATGTCGAATTCAGCTAGTTCAAGGGACCACCTTAGCATACTGCCCGCCATATCTGGTCGACTTAACAGCTGCCTGATTGGCTGGTCGGTCCTGACGATGATGGTGTGTGCCAGAAAGTAGTATTTGAGTCTCCTCGCGGCAATTATGAGAGCAAGGGCCACTCGTTCTATTTGTGTGTACCTGGCTTCGGTTCCTTGTAGGGCTTTACTAGTAAAATAGATGGGTTTCTGCCCGTTAGTAGTCTCTCGAATAAGTGTTGCACTTACTGCTTCGTTGGCCACGGAGAGATATAGATATATTGTTTCCCCGAGGTCTGGTCGGGATAATACAGGTGGTTCGGAAAGAGCTTGCTTGAAATGGGCGAGGGCCTGCTCGCACTCATC
Source organism: Lathyrus tuberosus (assembly GCA_022829125.1). Taxonomy (NCBI): domain Eukaryota; kingdom Viridiplantae; phylum Streptophyta; class Magnoliopsida; order Fabales; family Fabaceae; genus Lathyrus; species Lathyrus tuberosus. The sequence goes on from JALAZF010001021.1 coordinate 305,299, forward strand.
CGTCCATTCGAAATTCGCTTCCTTCCTGAGTAGTTTGAAAAAGGGCAGGGCGTGCTGGGCGGACTTGCTTACGAAGCGAGCAAGGGACGCGAGCATCCCGTTGAGGGATTGTATTGCCTTCTTCGACTGAGGCGTGGGGAATTCGACGAGTGCTCGACATTTGTTCGGGTTTGCCTCTATTCCTCTTTCGGTGAGATAAAACCCGAGGAACTTCCCTGCTCGCACGCCGAAGGTACATTTTTCTGGATTAAAACGCATTTTACATTTTTGAGCTTGGCTGAAGACTTTGCGCAAGTGGGTGGTATGATCGGATTCCTCTTGGGATTTCACGATCATATCGTACATGTACACTTCGAGCATATCACCGATTTCTAATCGGAATACTTTGTTCATCATGCGTTGGTATGTGGCCCCGGCATTCTTCAGTCCAAAGGGCATTACGTTATAGTAGTAATTCCCCGAGGAGGTCATGAATGTCGTGTATCTCTTATCCTCGTCGGCCATCGGGATTTGGTTGTATCTCGAATAGGCATCCATGAAGGACAAGAGCTTGAATCCTGCGGAATTGTCTACGAGCTTATCTATGCTCGGTAGTGGGTAAGCATCTTTCGGGCAAGCCCGATTGAGATCAGTGTAGTCAATGCACATGCGCCACTTTCCATTATTTTTCTTTACAAGTACAATATTTGAGAGCCAGGTCATATATCTGGCCTCGGAAATAAACTTCGCCTCTAAGAGGTCTTGTACAAGTTTTTCGGCAGCCTGTGCCTTTTCCTCGGACTATTTCCTTCGTCGTTGGATAATGGCGCGGGCAGCTGGATCGATGGTCAAGTGGTGGCAGGCAGTTTCCGGATCGAGGTCGGGCATGTCTGCTGCACTCCAGGCGAAGAGGTCCGCGTTGTCATCGAGGCATGTCTTCAATTCCTTCTTTACCTCGTCGGGGAGACCAACACCTATTCTCACCCCCCTGTTGGGATTATTGCCGAAGGTGATGATCTCAAACTCTCCGTCCGGGATTGGTCGTAGAAGTGTGGGAGACTGGGAACTTGTTGCTCCTGATTTTTTGTCCCCGTCCCGATCTTCGTTTGCATCTTCCGTGATCCTGCTGTCGAGATCAATGGTGTGCACGGGGAGCGTGGGTTTTTTCCCTGGCTGCCCATCTTCGGTCGGACCCTCGTCTTCTCTGGTGCGCTTTGCCGATTTTGTTGTTGTCGCGATCTGGCTTTGCCCCTTCGTCGCGGCCTCGAAGCATCTGCGAGCAGCCTCGATGTCACCGTGCAGAGTGGCGACGTGTCCCTTCTCAGTGTAGTACTTGAGTTTGAGGTAGACTGTTGAGGGGACAGCGACGAGTTCGGCAAGGGCTGGTCTGCCAAGGATGCACTGATAGAGCGATGGACAATCAATGACTAAGAATTGTGTTTTGATTGTCCGTGACGCCTCTTCTTTGCCGAACGTGACAGGGATCTCCACGTAACCCCATGGTCTGGTCGTTGCTCCGTTGAATCCTTGGAGATCAGATCCTACATATGGGGAGAGATTAGACTTGTTCAGCTTCAGCGCGCGGAACAGACTGGAGTACATGATGTCTACGGAGCTACCCTGGTCGATCAGGATTCTCCGCACGTTAGTTGATGACAGTTTGGCCCGGATCAACAGAGGAATGTGGGAGTTCGGCGATCCTCCGGGGAGTTCTTCTCTGTAGAACACGATCGGCTGTGACCGTCCTTTACCCTTGCCGACCGTGTACAACTGGTCGGGGCTGCTGTCGATTAGCTGTTCAAACTTACGTTTGATGGATCCTATCGTGAGTTCATGGTACCCCCCACATGAGATAACCATGGCCGTAGGAAAGGCCTCCCAGGTGCTGTGTATGGATGCCTGGGAGGTCAGGCAGAAGTGATCAGGTACGAGGAAGTCCTCTGGTCGGCTGATGGACATTGCGACCTGCGGGGGAGGACTAAAGGGGGTTGATTCTGCTTCCTTCTTAGGATCAGACGTGTCTCGTCGGGAAGACTCTCCCTTCTTTATGTATTGCTTCAGATGGCCCTCTTTGATGAGGATTTCTATGGCGTCCTTGAGGTGCACGCAGTCTTCTGTTACGTGCCCATGGCTACGGTGGAAGCGACAATATTTACTCTTGTCCACGTTTCCTTTAGACGTGGTTGGTTTAGGGAACCGGACACCTCCCTGTTTGAATTCGGTATTGATACAGTCGGTGAGAATGCGCTCACGTGAGGTAGTGAGCACCGTGTATTCATTGAATCGGCCCGCTGGCCCTTTGCCTTCACGAGGACGTTCCTCCCGTCGCTTCTCCTTGTCCTTACGAGATGGCTCTGGTTCCTCCTTTTTTGATGCTCGGGGTGCTTCCCGATCTCTCGCGTCCCGGGCGCGATACGCAGCTTCTTTCTCCTCGTAGCGAATGTAATCTTTTGCCATGTGGAGAAGCTCTGTCAGCGTTCGAGGAGGTTTGATCCCGACAGCTTTACAGAAGTCGCTTTTCGGTCGGAGCCTTTTCTCGAGGAGGTATTTCTTCATGTGATCGGAGGTTCTGACTTCCACTGTCTCCTTATTAAATCTCTCGATGTACTCTCGCAGGGGTTCTTCCTTGCCCTGTATGATGGCTTCTAAGGTTGCCTCTGTCTTCGGATGTCGTCGGGAGGCTGTGAAATGGCGGGTGAATTGGTCTTTAAGGTCGCGCCAGGAGGAGATGGATCCTCGGGGGAGCCTTTTGAACCATGTCATCGCACCTTTCCTCAGTGTGATGGGGAATATTTTGCATCGAATGGCTCCGGAGACACCGTGGTACTGGAGCATGGCTTCGATGTTCTCCAGGTGCTCGTGAGGGTCCGACGTGCCATCGTACGTTGCTAGTGTGGGAGGTTTCTCTAACCCGCAGGGAATCCGGGTGTCCACGATGCTCCTCGTGAATGGGCCTTGAGCTTCGTCATCACTGCTAGAGCTGCGAGAAAATGATGGAGAAAGGTTGTGGTTGCGGCTTTGACTGCGGCGAGGAGAGTGTCCGCAGGTATGCCTGCGCTCGTACTTGTCGGAGTGTCGATGTTTTTTGGAAACAGGGGAGTGCCTAGTTATCCTAGGAGAACGACGATGCCGGCGAGCATGGTCGGGTGTTGGACTCCCGGACCTTGAGCGTTCCTTGACCGGTGAGGGAGTATCACGTCTCCGCTTTGAGTGAACTCGCGGAGGCGGGGAGAGGTTCAGCGTCTCCGAAGTGTGATGCTCTTGGAGAGCGTGCTCGAGGGCGCTGATCTTTTCTCCCTGCTGGATGATGAAACGGTTGGAATTATTCAAAGAGGCGATGAGTGCCGCGGTGGTCGGATCAGCGCCTTGAGGAACTAAAATGGGTTCGAAGGAAAGTTCCACGGCCTGTGCTCGTGGCCTTTGTTCGTTGGGCTTCGAGGAAGCCGGTCCCTCGTTGCGCTGGACGTTTTCGGATGGGATGTTCCCGACGAAAGCGTTCTTATCGACATTGGCGGCGGTGGCCACAGGTTCTTGGTGGGTGTCACTCTTAACGAAAGCCATGATGATCTGGGATTTTGAAGAGAGATGAAAGCTTTGGTCTTTTGGGTGAGAAGATGAGGGATCTTGATTCGAAAAGACGGGGAAGCGAAGTTTCCCACAGACGGCGCCACTGATCGGAGATGACCAGAAGGAGATCGTCGCGGCCTTCGTGTAGGGCAAATGCCGAAGCTCGTAGGAGAGGAGAAAAGGGGTGGATGTACCTGCAAGGTACTCCGATGCCAAAGTAAGTATTTGGTCAAAAGAAAGGGGAGAGTAAGTAAGAGAAGTCAAGTATATGAGTTGTGATACCTGCCCCTCTCAAGTGAGGGGTTTTTATAGGGAGATTGATGGCGAACAAAGGGGCCTGATCGACCAATGTGGTGTTGCCAGATGGAAGGTCAAGTGCGTGGCCTTCCTAACCGTTTCCGCTATATTCGGGGAGGTAGTTGGTCGCGTGGACCACCCTGCGCGTGAAGAGGACGTGCCCAACGGCTATAATGTACCTATTGGGCTTGATCGCCACACATGATGGATTGGGCCTGGTCCTTAAGGGCGAGTGGCGTTGCCCGGTCCAGAACAGGAAGAAAGAACTTTGAGATGTGATGGCGGTACATGAATTTTGTCGGAGTATATCTGACACTTGTGACACCTCCTCATGTACTTGTAGCAGTCAGATTCCATTGTCAACCAATAGTACCCTACTCTGAGAATTTTTCTCGCCATTGTGTGTCCGTTGGCATGAGTGCCAAAGGACCCTTCATGAATTTCTTTCATAAGCACGTCTGCTTCGGGTCTGTCTACGCATCGGAGCAAGACCATGTCAAAATTTCTCTTATAAAGAGTGTCACCGCTCAGGAAGAAGTTTCCAGCCAATCTTCTGAGGGTTTTCCTGTCTTTTCTGAGTGCCCCCGATGGATACTCTTGTTTCTGAAGGAACCATTTGATATCGTGATACCAAGGTCTGTCATCTATGACTGCTTCAATCGTGAAGACGTAAGCGGACCGTTCAAGGCGCATTATGTCGATCTTAGGTATGTCATTCCATTGACCTACACTAATCATGGAAGAGATAGTGGCTAAAGCGTCAGCCATGTGATTCTCATCACGAGGGATGTGATGAAACTCAACTCTGTTGAAGAAGGGTAACAACCTTCTTGCATAGTCTTTGTAAGGAATCAATCCTGATTGGTATGTGTTCCAATCTCCTTTTATCTGATTGATAACCAAGGCTGAGTCACCGTATACGTCCAAGTTTTTGATCCTTAAACCAATTGCTTCTTCGAGACCCATGATACAAGCTTCGTATTCGGCCTCGTTGTTCGTACATTTGAACGTAAGTCTAGCAGTGAAAGGAATGTGGGTACCCTGAGGGGTAACAATGATTGCCCCAATTCAATTTCCAAAATGATTAACTGCTCCGTCAAAGATAAGTCCCCACTAGGAACCTGGTTCTGGCCCTTCACTGGGTAACGGTTCATCGCAATCTTTCATTTTTAGATACATGACATCTTCGTCCGGGAAGTCAAACCCGATTGATTCTTGATCGTCAATCGGTTGATGAGCCAAATGATCGACTAAAATACTTCCTTTAACGGCTTTCTGAGCGTGGTACTCTATGTCATATTCTGATAACAACATCTGCCAACGGGCAATTCTTCCCGTAAGAGCAGGTTTTTCAAATACGTACTTGATTGGATCCATTTCGGAGACCAACCAAGTAGTATGACGAATCATGTATTGGCGAAGACGTTTGACTGCCCAAGCCAAAGCGCAGCAAGTTTTCTCGAGCATCGTGTACCGAGTCTCGCAGTCGGTGAATTTCTTGCTTAGATAGTAAATGGCAGACTTTTTCCTTTTGGTTTCGTCTTGTTGGCCAAGTACACATCTCATTGAGTCCTCTAGGACTGTGAGGTAAATGATCAGTGGTCTTCCTTCCACTGGAGTTGATAGAATCGGAGGATTCAACAGATATTCCTTAATACTGTCGAAGGCAGTTTGGCAATCTTCTGACCAAACGCAATCCTGGTTCTTTTTCAGTAATTTGAAAATCGGCGCACACGTAGCAGTCATAAGGAATATGAATCTGGAGATGTAGTTCAAACGTCCCAAGAATCCTCTGACTTGTTTTTCAGTTTTCGGAGAAGGCATTTCTTGAATGGCCTTGACCTTGTCAGGATCAACCTCAATTCCTTTCTGGCTGACGATGAACCCTAGTAGTTTCCCTGAACGGACACCGAAGGTGCACTTGTTGGGATTCAAGCGGAGCTTGAATTTTCTTAGACGTTCGAACAATTTTGACAGATGTTCAACGTGCTCACTCTCTGTTTTAGATTTTGCAACCATATCATCGACATATACCTCGATTTCTTTATGTATCATGTCATGAAACAGAGTAGTCATGGCCCTTTGATAGGTTGCCCTGGCATTCTTCAAACCGAACAACATTACCTTGTAGCAAAAGGTGCCCCATGGGGTAATGAACGAAGTTTTCTCCATGTCTTTCGGTGCTATTTTGATCTGGTTATAGTCCGAGAATCCATCCATGAAGGAGAATACTTTGAACCTTGTTGTGCTGTCTACCAGCATGTCAATGTGTGGTAAAGGAAAATCGTCCTTTGGACTTGCCTTGTTCAGATCTCTATAATCAACACACATTCTGACCTTTCCGTCCTTCTTGGGAACGGGTACGATATTGGCTAACCATTGAGGATATTCAGATGTAGCAAGGAAACCTGCGTCAATCTGTTTCTGCGCCTCCTCTTTGATTTTGATGGCTATGTTCGGGTGAGTGCGTCTCAACATTTGCTTTACTGGTGGACATTCCGATCTTAACGGTAAGTGATGTTCCACGATACTGGTATCCAACCCTAGTATATCCTGATAGGACCAAGCGAATACATCGGGGGATTCTTTGAGAAGCTTTATCAAACTCTCTCTGGCAGTTGGACTGAGCAGTGCCCCAATCCTGATTTCTTTTCTCTCTTGTTCTGAACCCAAGTTTACCGTTTCCAACAGTTCTTTATGAGGTTCAATGGACCTTTCCTCTTGTCTGAGTAGTCGAGAGATCTCTTCTGGAATTTTGTCGTCATTTTCTTCTTCAGCCTCGAATACCGGGAACTCAAAGTTGGGAGAAGGCACCGGATCGTATGTTTCAACGGGGTGTAAAACAAGCAATCTGCATGACGTGATGATTCATGTTTAGAAGAGATAGAGAAAATGCAAGTGTGTGCAGTGTTTTATTTTACTGCTTGTTTTTATTTTTACTTATTTTTTAGGATTACCATTTTCTGAAAAACGAAAAGAGAAAACAACAATTAATGCGGAAATTACAGAACGACGTTATTTTATTAATGAACAAGTCGATCCTTGAAACTACAGCCCTATAAAACAAAACTCTGTCGCTTCGGGCAAAGCGAAGAGGGAAATTTACAGAAAGCGAGCCCTATCAAAACATCTGTTTCACCTGGGCAGGGTGAAAGGTTAAAAGATGGAAATTACTTTGACTAATGAACGACCTTCGGAACCTCGACAGCAACCCATTGGCGGCGAACTCCTCGGTGAATCACAAAGTCTGGCACCTTCCTTGATTTGTCTTCAGAAATGACGCTGATTTCTGGTGGAGTGGGATCATTGGAATCTGTCTCCCAGGCAGAATTATCGTAGGAGAATTCCTCAGTTGTATTTTGCAGAGCATTGGTGCTCTCAGCTGTATCTCCCTATCCAGTTGGCTGGATGTCTTCGAACCTGATACGAGAGCATTCGGGCGCAGTGTACTTGACCATATAGTCGAATTTTCCACTTGGTTCTCCCAGAGTGTCCCACATTTCTTTGGAACTGGAGGAGTCATCCCTCTCGATGACGTTGACCTCGGGAAAAACATAGTTGATGAACTCAAGTCCCGCAAACGTTGTGAATTCTTCTTCATGTTGAGTAGTTTCTGAATGACCTGAGTGTTGATCCCATGACATGGTGGGGACACAGGTATTCTGTTCAATGATGCTCAGCTGAGTTTCATTACTTGGCTAACTTTCTTGCCCCAAGTTTCCTGGATAAGGTTGCCACATCGGCAGACCATCCATTGGGCCATAGTAGGTGTAGTCAAAATTGTCTTTCATCGGAGTGTCTTCCTCTAATGAATTTGGCGGAGCGCGGCATCCTTCCGGATCACAATCCCCGTAGATCATTTCGACATCTGATCTTGGTATAAATCTCTGACTTTCTGTAGGAAAGCAAAAAGGTATAGGCACCTCTTCCTGAGATATATAACCGTCCTTGTTAAGGTAGGACTTCCATTCTTCATCTGTGTCAGAGGGATCTTCCTCATTGATAGCATGAACTGTCTGAGACACTGGGTGAAGAAAACCTCCACTGTGGAATAAGTTTTGAAGGGGACGAAGACTTTCATCGTTGGCAGCTGTCCGGGTACAGGTAGCAGAAAAACCAAAACCCTTCTTTGTTTTATTGTTAATGGGAATAACAAGCTGCCCCCATCCTGTTGTATCGGTACTCTCGACCGCTTTGATAACATCTTTGTATGAGGAAATCGAGGTTCCTCCTTTGAATTGATTATCCTTGCTCACCGACAATGCTTGGAACTGAGTTCCAATAACCTCCTCGGGTTCTATACCAGCAGGTGATGACAAGTTACTCACAAGCAAGGCTTGTTCTTCACAGACTGTGACAAGTTGATCGTTCTGAACGAACTTTAGCTTTTGGTGGAGGGTCGAAGTGACCGCTCCAGCCTGATGTATCCAAGGTCTTCCTAATAAACAACTGTACGTTGCCCGGATATCCATGACTTGGAAAGTAACTTGGAAAGTGTGAGGACCAATAGTTATGGGAAGATCAACTTCGCCGATAACCATTTTTCTGGATCCGTCGAACACTTTGACGATGATCTCGCTGACTCTCATCGGAGGGCCCTTGAATGATAATTGCATCAAAGTGGACTTCGGCATAACATTCAGGGCTGACCCTGTGTCTACCAGTATGCTGGCTAAAGCATCGTCCTGACAGTTAACTGTGATATTGAGCGCCATGTTATGACAGCGACCCTCTTCGGGTAACTCCTCATCACTAAATCCTAAATTATTGCAGGAAGTGATGTTAGAGACAATGCTATCGAACTGTCTGATTGTTACATCCTGTTCCACAAAGGCTTGCTCCAAGACTTTCTGTAGAGCCTCCATGTGGGCTTCTGAACTGAGTAATAGTGATAACACCGAGATCTTTGAAGGAGTTTGTAACAGCTGATCGACAATGTCATATTCACTCCTTTGGATGAGCTTCAACATCTCATCATTATTTTTCGAAAGGCCGGGATTACTGGACTGACCGACTGGTGGATCGGGAGCTTCTGTTTGAAGTTCCTTTTCCTTGTTAACTTCCCCAACCCCTTGGTTGAAGATTCTACCACTTCGTGTTACTCGACTGATGTCTGCAATGTTCACAACGGAGGGTAATGGAATTTCCTTTCCATTTTCAATTATTGTTGCACCGTATTTGTAAGGGATTGCCTTAGCTGATTCATACGGTGTTGGTCCCGGCAGATAGATGACTACAGGAGCCTTCTGATTTTTCTGACCATTATAAGGAATCTCGATTCGTTCCCGGTTGGGAACTTTAGATTCGTCAAGTAGAGGGATAATGGCAAAAACATCCCTGGTATGGTGATGACCAGAGATTGTGACAACATCCTCAACTTGCTCGGCAAGGTAGTTCGGCGACCAGTTGGTGGGTCCAGAACCCGGATATGGGCAAATTTCTCCACGATCGACCTGACCTTGAAGAGCTGCTCTCACAAGGTAACACCCTTGGTTACTTTCCGAACAGACACCACAACTGTCATAGTTGTGTGGTGACACCTGGCCACACCCACTTTGAATACAATGTAACCTCACTAGGTTAGCTTCGACTGATCGGACATCCTGACTCTGACGCCGAGTAGGATTCCTGTTACTGATACTAATTTGCTGAGTATCTTCATCCATGTAGATTGGCATCCACCAATGATTTAACAAGTGCTAAAGTGCCTCCTGGACAAGGGTACAACCTCGTTCGTTTTCGCAACCCACTTTACAACTTTGATAGTCATGTGATATTAAGAATCTAAGTCGGACCTGCTCAGCATGTAACTCTACCAGGTTGGTATTCATTACGCGAATATCGAAGATCTGAACCATGTTGATTTGATAGGAGTTCCTATCATGGTAGTCTTGGATCCATCCAAGATCCATCTGACGCTGGAGGGCCTCTTATATGAAATAGCATCCTTGTTTGTTTACCGAGCAAATCAGACAAGAACTGTAATCGTGCCGCGGCAAATTATGATACTGGCTTTACCTTGAGTGCATCGCCACCAAGTTGACATTCATTGCACGGATGTCATGGTTCTGAATGACGTTAGAATTCGTGTAGACCATGTTAACTCCACGAACTCGGTGCTCTTGGATCCATCCGAGATCCATCTGTTCCTGTAGAGCTGCTTGCACTACCGAACATCCTTGATTGTCTTTAGAGCAGATATTACACTGATGATAGTTATGAGGTGGCACATAGTCATATCCACTCTGTCTACAATGCATCTTAACTAGATTGGTTTTCAACAAGAGTACATCATGAATTTGATAGACATTGTTAGTCTCTCCTTCTATCAAATTGACTGCAGCCTTCTCGTGTTGAGGCAGCGGGTTCGTGAGAACATTAGGATTCGTATCTTTGAAAGATAAGACCCCGCTCCTAACAAGCTTTTGCACGTCAGACTTGAAATTGAGACAAGTCTCTATGTTATGCCCTGGACTTCCTTGATGATAAGGGCAAGTTTGATCCACCTTAAACCAAAAAGGCGGATTTTCTGGTACTGTAAGAGGAGATTTCGTCTGAATGTGCCCCTTAGCCAGTAGTAATGGAAACAGTTCTGCATACGTTACGGGTATAGGATCAAATCCTGGTGGCCGTGTTGTACGGTTGTTATTATATGGAGGACGAGCCTGCTGAAGAGGCTGTTGTGTCCTTTGCTGGTCAGGTTGGCTCTACGCAACCTGAGGTTGATACGTAGGAATAGACGCAGGGTTAATAGCAGGAGTCACAGCTGCTACCGGTTGATAACGTCGCCTTTGCTTTCCAAGAGAGATATTCCCGATATCTTGCTTTTTTTTCTTAGGGAGAGCACTACCATATTTTTTAGTACCGCTCGTCGATCCAGTGTCTTTTACCAAACCTCCTTCTCGGACGGCTTCCTCAAAACGTACACCCATGCCGACCATTTAGGTGAAATCACTGGGCGCACTGGCAACCATTCGGTCATAGTAAAATGAGCTTAAGGTCTTTAAGAAGATCTTTGTCATCTCTTTTTCCTCAAGAGGTGGACAAATTTGAGCGGCAATTTCACGCCACCTTTGAGCATATCCTTAAAGGTTTCCTTGTCCTTTTGCGACATTGATCTGAGTTGATCTCTGTCGGGTGCCATGTCCAAATTGTATTTGTATTGTTGGACGAAGGCAGTACCAAGATCTCTAAAAGTGCTGATCGTGGCACGGTTTAAACCCATGTACCATTTGAGTGCGACACCGGTTAAACTATCCTGGAAGTAGTGAATCAGTAGGTCCTGATTCTCTGTCTGAGCTGACATTCGCCGAGCGTACATCACCAGATGGCTTTGAGGGCAAGAGTTACCCTTATATTTTTCAAAGTCGGGCACTTGGAACTTGTGCGGGACTTTCACATTTGGGACCAAACAGAGATCTGCGGCGTCCTTTCCAAATAGATCCTGACCACGAATGGCCTGCAGTTCCTTCTGCATTTCCAGGAACTGTTCCTGGAATTCATCCATTCTATCGAACATAGTTTCCTTCTTACCAGAAGGTGCTTGTGGAATCTGTCCTTCTGGGACAATGTGCACCACAGGGGGTGGGACCATGACTACGGCAGTGAGTCTTGGCGTTTCCCGAAGTTTGTAACCTTCAGGAGTCTTCAGTATGCCCCTGGCATCTTCGCTTTCCCGAAGTTTGTAACCTTCAGGCCCAGCGGCTTCTGTTGTGATTCCCTGACCTTCAGTGATCGGCGGAACATATCCTTCCGGGATATAGTTAACAGGCATGCCCCAAGGACGATCTTTCGGTATCTGATACCTAGGATCATACCTCTCCACTATGGGCGTTGAGGTGATCTCTAAGATCACAGTTCTTTGTAGCTGAGTTTCTGCCATGGCCTGCATGTCGTTACGAAGCTTTCTCATATCCTCTCTCAGAGCGTCGATCTCTTCTTTCAACTCTCTGTTTTCTTCCTCAAGATCATCCATCTTTTTCTGACGATTGGCCCGAGTATTATACGAATGAGACAGTTTGACTCTAAAATCGAGACACAAACGTGAGATTCGTAGGGAAGAAGAATACACAATGTGAGAATGATGAATGCAATGATTATATTAATTATTTTAGGTTTAATCAAAATAAACTTCGACAATTAGACTGCAAATACCAAACGATGGGAAAACCCCTTTTTATTGAATTCAAAGGATTACAGAAGTGGAAATACAGTAGATTACAAGGTGCAGAAACAGAAACCTAAACTAATGGGTCCTGAGTCCTCTCTGAAGAGAAATTAGGTGTTGATTCTGGTATATTCCTTTTCTTTGATCGGGGCTCTTGGGCCGTTGTCGGGTTGTCATTCCTTTGCCAAGTGAAAGGAGCGAGCAAATTCCTTTGCTCATCCTGATTATCCACAGCATATTGCTCCAAAATTTCAATCAGAGCATCTTTCTCTTTCAGTAATTGTTGTATTTTGATACACTCTACATCGAGGATGCGGTACTTGTTCTTCCAAGACCTTCTCTCCTTTTGAATTTTGTTGAGAGTAACCTGCAGCTTTTCAGTTTCTGTCATGAAGTACATGACAGATTCCCTCGGCGGAAGAATTCCGTAACGAGGATAAGGCATCTTTAGCTTGAGAGCTCTAGTTTGTACCCAATGGAGATAAGGCTCCATCGAGACACATTCTGGTTTTCCTAGAGACTCTCGTCCTTTCTTATGAACATGCTTCCAAGCGTGCACTATTTCCATCTTTAGTGCTCTGTCGTTTTCTCCTTCTTTGAAGAAAAGACCTTCCAGATGAACACCCAGTGGGATGTGTCTCATCGGGTATCCAAATTGACGGCGAACCAATACCGGATGGTAGTTGATTCCTCCTTTAGTTCCTATGAGGGGTATGTTGGGGAAGTTTCCACAACGGTCAATGATCCTGATTCCCTCACAAATCCTATTACACCAATCTATATCAGAGTTGGTGAGGGACATGATCTTCTACGACCAACGTAAGGCACTCTTGCAATCCCAAAAAGCAGCAGACTTGGGCAAGTGAGAGATAAACCATTTATAAAGCAGAGGTACACATCATGTGATCTCCCCTCTGCTGTACAAATTTCCCAGGTGTACAGAATGATACGCATCTGCGAGCAAAGTCGGCACAGAATTTCCAATGAGAAAAACCTTAATGGAGTTAATATCGACGAAGTTATTGATGTTAGGAAACAAAAATAACCCGTATGTGAGCAAGACAAAGATGCTTTCAAAAGCAGTCACGTTTCCTATACTGGCGAAGTACAGGGCCTTCTTCGTCAAGAACTGGGCTGGCAAACCTTGGATGTCACCCTTAGTGGTTAGGTGAGTCCTAACTTCAGACTCGTCCAAATGAATTGCTCTTGCAATGGTCTGATTCTTTGGAATTTCTTCCAGTCCAGAAAATGGAGCTCGATCGGTAATGTGTAGATCGATCAGGTGAGAATACTCCTCCAGCGTTGGTGCAAGCTGGTAATCCGGGAATGTGAAACAGTGATAAACCGGATCATAAAACTGAACGATCGCATCCATGATTCCCTCAATCACATGGACTCTTAATAGTGGTAGCAAACCTCCGTGCTTGGCTCCGAAAGCCTCTGGGTTAGTGATCATCCTCGCTAACCTTCTCAAATCCTCTAGTTTTGGAACCTTGAAGGTATACTGGTGAGTTCTCCTTCTACCGAAATCCATTAGTGCAATCCTTTTCTCTGATATTTGCAATCACAGTCTTAGTTTAATTTGAAAAACAGAGAGACTAGAGGAGAAGATTTTTTGAATGTTTTAATGTTTTTTAGATGAATGCATGAATGCAGCACACAAAAACATAGAAAAAACATAGGGTCAAAGGGTCGTTGTCATGAAGTCAAGGCTCTACCCATCCCCAAAGGTTTATACTAGGGTGATTTTTGTACATGTACTCATTATCATTAGCTTCTCCCAGGAAAGCAAAACAACAAGCGGATCGCCAGCGAGTTGTAGTGCAATCTTAGAGTAAGTGTCATTCACCGAGAATAGATCACCAGCCTCAAATGAGGGTAGTATCGCGTAACAACTATTTCCGATAGTTTCCGCACTACGAAAGGGTTTGGCTCCTCAGCTTCTCAGACTTAACAACCGGCCCATTGGCTAAGAGAGTGAATGGGTTGCGTTGGTCAGCCTCCACTGAGGTTGATGGTCGACCTTGTCGCCATCACTTATCTTAAGTGTATACTCATTCTTTCCACATACGGCATCACCCGCATTCCCATTAGCAGAAAAATAAACATGTATAGCAATTAGGAAAAGCAATATATATATTTGTCCTAAACATCCTAGACCTATGAGGCTAAGAATCCTAAGTTCCTGACAGAAAATGGGTTCCCCGGCGGAAGCCCCAATCTGTGGTAATCACACCAGAGGTGAAAAAGGAAATCAGAATTAGGCCCCACGGTGGGCGCCATTTTTCTGTAGCGAGCGATTTTAGACGCGGTTCTTAAGCGCTGGTCGCTATCTGCGGTTTGAGCTTTGAACTACAGGTCGATTCATTTTTTATCCTATTAAAGCTGATGAAGGAAGGGAAATAGATGTCTCCAATTAACCCTGCTTTGCATACTGAGTTTAAACAGCGGTCTGTTAAGTTACGAATGCTATCAATGTGGGGGGCCTTTGTACTGGTTATTTGTATTTTTCACCAATACTGATTTCTTTCTTTTTATCCAGACAGAAGGTTTCTGGCGGGGAACAAGGATTAGGATGTTAGGACGGATATTTTTGAATTACTGCTTTTGATTGATGGAGATATGGGATTTGGGTTTTTTGTTTAGTGTGCTCGCTAAGATTTTTCTTTCAATCTTATGCCTACGTATTCCCGTTTATCCAAAACAGGGAAATCAGAGCGTTCGTAGTTCCTCCTGGTTTATGGGAGAAAATGGGTGTTTTTGGTGTCTTGTTCAAAGCCCAAGACGTGAAGCGAAAGGTGATTTGTATCTTGTTCAAAGCCCAAGATGTGAAGCTGAAAAGTCTATTTGTGTCTTGTTCAAAGCCCAAGACGTGAAGTTGAAGGACCTCGACTTTAGAGAGAATTTGTCATCTCTAAAGAAGGGTTTGTCTGTCACAACTGTTGGGTGACTGGTTATAAAGGAGAATTACTTTAACCGGGATACGCGGATCTTAGCAATGCCATAATTTCCTTTAAAGGGGATTTTAACCTGAAGGAGAAGACTTTAACTCAGTGTAGAGCAATGCTATCTTTCCTTAGGAATTTCTCATGCTAAAAGAGGGACAGTGGCATGGATGTAGATGATCCAGAGGCTTGTCGCTTACAGCGATTAGATGAAGGGAGTTGTTTGATGTTTGTGTACTGTGAACGAGGCACAACTTTGATGCTAAAAGGTTAATTGGATTAACCAGTGGTTTTCTTATATAAAGCCTAAGAGGAGGCTGATATGTGTCTCGTACAAATCCCGAGGGAGAGGCTAAAAGGTTTTTCTTATACAAAGCCTAAGAGGAGGCTAAAAGGGAGTTGACTAAACAGGAGTGTCTTTTGGTATCTCGTATAAAGCCCGAGATGAAGGCGATTGGACTCAACAAGAGAGTCTTTTTTGTATCTCGTATGAAGCCCGAGATGGAGGTTGTTGCCTGTTTAGCTCAATAAGAACCTTTTTGTATCTCGTATAAAGCCCGAGATGGAGGCGAGAGGGGTGACTGACTCAACGAGGGAGTCTCTTATGTGTCTCGTACAAAGCCCGAGAGAGAGGCTAAACGTTGTCTGGCTCCGCTGGGGAGAATCATTGTACAAGGCCCAAGAGGAGGCCAGGGTTACTGTTTCAGTTAAGTGACAGATCCAATATACTGATTTTAAAGAGAAAATCAGTTCTTATATGAGCAACACTGTACTCATGGATTTGATTCAAGGATCCGGGTTATTCCTATTCTTTAAGGAAACGGGAAATCCGAAGGGTATTGAGACTGTCCGAGTCTGCGGGTTTTCCTTCCTATTTAACGAAGGGGTCACTTGAGAATGTCTTTGAGACTCAAGGAGATTAGACTGTCCGAGTCTAGAGTGTCATCTTTGTATTATGTTTTGAGGAACAGTAGTAGACTCTATGAAAGGACTGTGCTATGCAAATGACTAAGTTATGTTCCTATACCTCTAGGAGGTCGTCGGGACAATTTGTACGAAGCCCAAGAGGAGGCTGGAAGCTTTTAAGAAGCCGACGGGTCCTTGTACGAAGCCCAAGAGGAGGCTATCATTCCCGGAGGAAGAGATCATTATACGAAGCCTAAGAGGAGGCTGTGAATACTTCTAAGAAGCCGTAGGGTCCTTGTACTAATCCCAAGAGGAGGCGGGGTTGCTTTTAGGAAGCCTGTGGGTCCTTGTACGATGCCCAAGAGAAGGCCGATGCTTTTAAGAAGCCCGTGGGTCCCTAAACCCCGAGAAATTCAAGGCAATGCTATTCACCGAGAATAGATCAAAGTCAGGAAAGTTCGAGAATTTGGAAGAAACTCAAAGATGCCATTCACGGAGAAGACATTCATCTTGGGGAGTAGAGTTTCTTGACAATTCCTAATGAGGACAGCCGAAGAGAAGACTGTATCTGGTGATCCTATTTGGGATCTAGTTGTCTATTTCTACGAATAAACGAAACGGTGTCACCTAGTTCTAGACGTAGTTGCCGGGGAAATTCGAAATATCTATACTATTATTACACAGTTGATATGAGTTTATGAAAGAAGACTTACAGTGAAACAGCCCCACAATACAGTTATATGTATATGAAAGCGGTAAATGAAAGCAATAACCACTTACTCGATTGTAGAGCTTCCATGCTGTTTGGTTAGTTGTTCAACAAAGAAAGATTGAAAACAACAGTATATTCAAAATCAAAGGAGAAAGTGCTTTGAAAAAGAAAGTTTTGGGGCTTACAGCTTAAGGAGAGGCCCAGGGTTTATCAGTGAGCGCACTGTTTGAATTTGTACAGAGGGACTTATACAAGTGACTGAGGCCCAAAAATTGCTTTATGTACAAAGGGATGGGTCTTACACTCTCTCAAGAGGCCCAAAAAGTTTAAAGAAAAATAGTGGGGCTTATAACACGAGGGTAGGCCCAGATGACTTTTCCGTTTGAAGTGGCGATCGCGCCGATGTTTTCTTTTAACGCAGAGGGACTTATACAATAAGTGAGGCCCAAAAAGATTTTGGTTAAAAGGGGATTGGGTCTTACACTCTATTAGAGGCCCAAAGTGTTTTGAATGGGTCTTATAGCTCAAGGAGAGGCCCAAGGGTTATTTTGAAAAGGCGATGATCGCGCCGTTTGTTTTTTACGGTATCGGGACTTATATAATGCACTGAGGCCCAAAAATGTTTTGGTCAAGAAAGGATTGGGTCTTACACTCTATTAGAGGCCCAAAGTGTTTTGAAAATGATTTATGAGGGTTGAATTAATCCAAAAACCCTAATTTGTTTTCAAAAGATGTATTTAATTGAATAAAAATTCAATTAAAATGATCAAAAATTGTTTAACATGTGAAAAACAAATTGTGATCTTGGATTAATGCTTCAAAAATTAAGTATTGACCTACAAAATAATTAGAAAGCATTAAAAGTTGCAAAATCAATGTAGAAAAAATATTTAATATGTCAAAAACAATTAAAATATTAATTCTTTGCAAAAATATCAATTATATGAAATAAATAATATTTTTGGGATTTTTTGGGAAAATAAAATATTTTAACATTTTTGTGAATTATTAAAAAAAGAATCAACTCAAAATCATTAAAACTCAGAGAGAAATTAATTTTTGAATCAATTAAACAAAATCACAAAATTCAAATATTCAAATTATTCAAAAATGGCGCCAAGAACAAGCTGAAGAACACGCGCGTGTTCTTGGATTCCCAGATTTGCATTTTCTCCTCAATCTCACTGAATACTTGATTATAACATGCAATCCACATATCATTATGCTCGTCTCAACCTCACAACCATGTCTATGTCCATTAATTTCATTTAAATTAAACATACAACATGAAATCACGAAGAAACCTCAAGAACCCTAATTTCTGCATGAAGGCTAGGATTTTTGATACACGATTCAAACAATGCAATTAATTGAGGGAAAACATTCCATGCATGATTATGAACATATGGCCAAATTATTGTGCGAGGAAATATGCATAGATTGAGAGATGACCAAGTATGTGCTTACCTCTAGGCCGTGACAGCAAGTGCAATGTGATTTTTGATTTGGAGGTGTTACAGATGAGTTGTGATGATCTAAACAGCTTCCCTACACCCTATGGAGTGTGTTTGAATGGTTGGACTTTATTGAAATTGACTGGATCACTTTGTGGTACCTCAGCTGCAACTTGGTTAAAACCTTGAGCAACCAGCTGGTGATTTTGTGAAATAGGTGTTTCAGAAGTGATCTAAGTGTTTGATCAGCTCATATGTGATGTATGTGAGGTGTGTGAGTGATTGGTTTGATAGGAAGAGCTCTCAAACTCAAAACCTGATAGTGACTTGCCTTAGAAGGCAAAATTGGAGTGAAAGAAGAGATTTTGAGGAAACCATCTATTTGATGGCTTTGGTGTACTCAAACTGATCACAATTAAGCTCTATTTATAGTAGAGCAAGTTTGTTTTGCAAGGAATAGTGCATGGCAGCTGGTAAGTAGGTTTGGCCAATGTTGGCAAATGAAAATCCAAGTCTCCTCTAGCCATTGACTAGAGATTAGGGCACAGAGCTTTGGTCCCCTTGGTCTTGGATAAGTCTTGACTGATTCAAGATGAGAATGGCTCAGTCTATGCCACCTTGATGCTTCCATTGAATGCTTCAATCCAAAATTGGAGTCTTGTCCCTATTTTGGCCATTCTAGGTTCAACATGCTATTTCTTGTTCCATGGACTTTGGAGGCTTGGCTCAGTGATTGTCCCCTTTAGATTCAATCCTCTGAGGTGTCCAAGTGGATAGGAGCAATTGGATTTGGCTGATTTTGGCAAATCGAGCAAAATTGCAAATTCTGCCTTGCCTTGACAGATTTCAGCAAGACAACTTGACAATGTCATATCTCATGGTGTAAGTTGAATTTGGTAATGCTCTTGACCATTTTGGAAAGCCCTTACATGATACAACAACTGTTTGAACAAGTTTGGTTTTGATCTCTTTTGATTCCAAGTGAAAAATCCCTCTACATTTGGCAAAAAGTGAAGCAAAATCTGACTTAGTGAAATTTTCACTAAGTGTTGGAACAAAGTGTGATTTCTTGATTTTGATCACTCCATAGCTCAAAATCCTTAATGAATTGGACTTAGGTCTAGTTGAAGTTTTTGTAGAGGGTAATGAGGGCTACAAATCCATCTTTGGATGAGAAAAATGGCCTTGTGGTTTAGGAGTTATGATCCTTCAAAGTTAGGGTATTAGTGGTACTTTTTCCATAACTTAGAAAAAATTTCTAAGTTTTATGGTTACCCCTTTTACAAGTTATCCAACTTTTCTTGATTTTTCTTGATGAATGATGATTTAAATCATACATTAACATCATTTTAGGGTTAAAAAACCATTTTGGTGACAAATCTCAAAAAGTCAAAGTTGACTTTTGTGCACAGTTGACTTTTTATCAGATGAATTCCAAACTGTGTAATTCTTCAGGAAATCATGCCCTTGACCTAAATCAAACTTGATGGACATGTTCCATGGGTGTCATAGGGTATATTGAGGCATGTCCTAGGGTTTGGGAGCATGTCCTGGTCAAAAGTCAAAGTTACAGTTGACTTTCCTCGCGAAACCCTAATTGTGGTGCAGATGAAAATGAGACTTGTTGCTCAAGCTTCTTGGATTAATCCATTGTTACAAATGGATCAATATAGCTCATTAGAGACCCTCAAATCATGTCTTGAGGTCTTGGCTCTTGATTTGTCCCAAAAGTCAACTTAGGGGTGAATTAGGTCAAGAAACCCTAATTCCTGATTTTTGATGTATGCATCCCCTGAGGTCAAATTGACTTGGTGCTTGGGTCCATGAGGTTCCATGGAGTACATTAGGTTATGTTTTGGATCATTGCCTTGTGCCCAGATGAAAATTTCCACCTGGAGGCCCTGGTCGACCAAAACCCTAATTTGGTGATACCGGCGATCTTGAGACTTGATCCACCTAGAAGGGAGCAGCTTTGTGCTTAATCCTTAAAGTGGGAGTCCTTTTTGATCCATTGTGGATGTTTGAGAGGTTAGACAAGTTGAAGGTCAAGTCATTCCTTGATTGATCCTTTGTCTAAGGCTTTGAGAGGGCTTAAAACCCTAATTTTGACTGTAGTGAATGCTCAACAACCCTCGAGGCATTTTGTGAGGCATGATGGTTCATCCATATTGTGATGATGATTTGCACAATGATGGGAAATCTTAGTGGTCAAAATTTTGGGTATGACACTGAGATCGCAGCTTTTTACGGAATCGAAATCGGAGGTTCGAAAGTCATTTAACGATCGAAAACTGGTTTTTCAGCAAAATCTGCACATCGTGCGCTAACCCCTTGCAATTGTGCATCGACTCATGATTTCATGCGCTGACCCGGGAGAAATTCCCAGGTTTATGCGCTGACCTCCAAGCTTCATGCGTCGGCGCATGATCACAGATTTTCCAAAATGTCCGATTTATTTTTCTTCATAACTTTTGAACCGTAAGTCCGTTTTGACCCCCGTTTGAAGCGTTGGAAAGCTAATGAAAAGTTATTTCTAGTAAAGATGGTTTGGAGGGTAAAAGATGATTTAATTAATTCGTGTTTTTGGAAAATAGTCGGGTTGTCGAGTTTTTATCGCGTACAATGTGTGTGATTGATGTGTTATCATGCTATATGCTTTTAATATGTAACGTGTAGCTTGTGGGCCGTTATACGATGTGAATATACATGATGGAATGTTGTGATGATGGTTTATGGCTTTATGGAAAATATGTGCATTGTTTTGGATGTGAATCATACAATAGTGCATTGATGTGAACGTATATAGATTGTATGTGATTGTATGAGATGAATGCATGAATATATTGTGAATATGTATGCATTTCAAGAATGTCTTGATTCATTTTGTATGTGAAGCATAATGATGTACATTCTTGTGTTGTGTGATTCTAATGAGAATCCGTTGTAACGTCGTGTGCCTATGTGAGGTGTGAGCGATGATTACAAACGATTGTGTGCCTAGGTGAGGTGTGAGCAATCGGGTCGTGTGCCCGTGTGGGGTGTGAGCGATCCATAAATGATGTTGTTGTGTGGTAAAATACATTGTTTGATTGAATATCAATGTATGTTGTTATGATGTGTTGTGGGTAGCCTTTGTGGTGTGAATCCCTTATGGAAGTAATTGTGATTGTATGATTGTTGTGGTTTGTGATGATATGCATTGTTTATGTGAAATTCCAATGTATGTGGTTGGTGGCTTTTATGGTTGAAATGCATTGTTTGAATTGTTTTCAATGCATGAATAATGATGATGAGTTGAAATATATGCATGATTATGGTTGCATATATGTGTGAAGATGCATTTGATTGTCATGAGTTCTTAGGTGTCAAGCATCATGATATGCATCTTGTAATGTCGTGGGCCCATGTGGGGTGTGAGCGACGGATTGATTCCAGAGGGAATCCGCTATAACTTCGTGTGCCCATGTGGGGTGTGAGCGATGATTACAAACGATTGTGTGCCTAGGTGAGGTGTGAGCAATCAGATTGTGTGCCTATGTGAGGTGTGAGCAATCCATAAACATTGTGTGCCTATGTGAGGTGTGAGCAATGGGTGAACATCGTAGGCCCGACGGGGAGTTACATTGGTAACGAGCGATGGTTCCAATAAGTTCCTGAGTGAACTTGAGATGATTGAGTCGGTACCCGCATTGCATTTGCATAGAGTCGTAAGTCGGTCTCTATGATTTGCATTTATCATCTTTATAATTGTGCATTGATGAATAAACATGAATATGTATGTTTATGTGGAATGATAAGAATTGTGAAAGTATGCATGATGAATATGTTTGGTTTTGTATATATATACACTGTGATGTATATGAGTGAGTTGTGATGAATTGTGGTGAGAATTGTGAATGGATGCGTTATGTGTGGAAAATCATGATTTGATTTATTATGTGTGATATGTTTTGTATTTGTGGCATGCTAT
This sequence comes from Lathyrus tuberosus, assembly GCA_022829125.1. NCBI lineage: Eukaryota > Viridiplantae > Streptophyta > Magnoliopsida > Fabales > Fabaceae > Lathyrus > Lathyrus tuberosus. The sequence goes on from JALAZF010001021.1 coordinate 327,296, forward strand.
ATGTGTTAGTATGTGATGGTATGGGTGAGATGATTTATACATGTGTTTGAATGTGTGTTTGCATATTATTATGCAATCTTGATTTAGTTGTTATTTCTCACCCTTCTGTTGTTTTATGATGCTCTATGAGGCATTGCAGATTAGAGTTGCTGGAGGTCTTTTTGTGAAGATTAGTCATCCGTTCTGTTGTCGGTCTTGGTGTCTGCTCTGATACGTAGCACGGGAGTCGGGGAACGATTATATATATGTATATATTTGTTGAATGTATTTTGTAGTACTTTCGTGTATATAGTTGATGTTCTAAAATGATTTATTTTGTAAAACAAGTCGGTTATGGATCTTTCCGCTTTATTCCCTAATTGACCTTTCCCTTTATATGGAAAAATTTTCCCCTTTTGAGGGTATTCTATTTTATGCTATGTATCAAATATATGAGCAGGGATGATGTTTTGTTTATTTAAATGTGACATCCTTGTTTCTGTCGGAAAAATAAATTTTTAGTTACTCTGATTTTATTTATGTATTATTTATTCGAGATGGGAATTGGGGTGTTACAGATTATGCATGAGGTGGTGCCACCCTACACTCCACAGCAAAATGGAATTGTAGAAAGAAATAACGGAACCATCATGAATATGGTGAGAAGTATGTTGAAAGGAAAACATCTATCCAAAGAATTATGGGGAGAGACGGTTTTGACAACAACATACATATTAAACAGATGTCCTACGAAGAATCTTGAAGGAATCACACCAGAAGAATGTTGGTCTGGTGTCAAGCCTAGCCTCATTCACTTGAAGGTGTTTAGATCTATAACACATAGATATATGCCAGATCAGTTGAGAATGAAGCTTGATAACAATTTGAATCAGATGATCTTGATAGGATATCATTCGACTAGAGGTTATAATTGTTTGATCCAGTGAATAAGCAAGTAGTGATCAACATGGACATGATCATAGACGAGCTTAAAGAATGGGATTGGACTGAGAATGTAAAGAAGGATTCAGTGAGAATCTCTTGTGAAGAACCAGCCATTGAAGTCGAAAGAGAAGTTCAACAGGAAAAAGTCATAGATGAAGCAGGTCCAAGAGACCTCGACGAATAAGACACATGCATGCAAGGTTACAAGAATGTGCAATTACATCAGATGATGTGGTTGATAAAAAGGGTGAGCTGATACACTATGCTTTCTACGTAGATGTCGAACCAGTCAATGCATCTGAGGCATTGAAAGATTCAAAGTGGGTGAAAGCAATGAATGAGGAGTTAGCGTCCATCGAAGTCAACAACACCTGGCCACTTGTCGAATTCCCTCAAGGCGAGAAGGCAATTGTGTGAAGTGGGTTTACAATGTGAAGGTGAATCCTAAAGGAGAAGTTAATCGACACAAGGCGAGACTTGTGGCGAAAGGATTTCTTCAGAAGGAAGGAATCGACTTCGACGAAGTGTTTGCACCTGTTGCTAGGATCGAAACAATCAGGTTGGTTGTTGGTCTAGTAAATATGAACAATTGGCACACATGTCAGATGGACGTGAAGTGTGCATTCCTTAACGACCCCTTAGACGAAGAAGTCTATGTCGCACAACCAGTTGAGTTTGTGAAACAAGGCGAAGAAGGAAAGGTGTACAGGCTGCATAAAGCCCTGTATGGATTTAAGCAAGCTTCAAGAGCTTGGAATAAGAAAATCGACAGCTTCTTAAGGAAGAAGGAATTTGTGAAATGTACGACTGAGCATGGAGTGTATGTAAGGAGAAGCAATAGTGAATTGCTTGTACTATACCTCTATGTCGATGACCTATTGATAACAGGAAGTTGCAAGATGGAGATCGAAGATTTCAAACATGACCTAAGTGAGGAGTTTGAAATGTCAGACTTGGGAAATCTCTCATATTTCCTTGGCATTGAATTCTACAAGACTAGTAGAGGTTTGATGATGCACCAAAGAAGATATGCAGGCGAAATACTCAAGAGATTTGAGATGCAAGATTGCAATCCAACTTCGACTCCAGCTGAGACCAGATTGCAACTGTCGAAAGATTTAGATAAAGAAGATGTCGATCCAACCCAATACATAAGACTTATTGGGTCACTTCGATACCTTTGTCACACAAGGCCCGACTTAGCATACAATGTGGGTATGGTAAGTAGATTCATGTAGAAGCCAAAGGTATCACACCTAGCAGCAGCGAAGAGGATACTGAGGTATCTGAAAGAAACTCTCGACTACGACATTTTGTTCCTTGCAGCTGATGAAGGAAAAGAAAGCAAATTAGTGGGATACACTGACTCAAGTTGGTGTAGTAATGCTGAGGATCGAAAATCTACAGCTGGCTATGTGTTTATGTTAGGTAGTGCACCAGTTGCTTGGAGTTCGAGAAAGGAGCCAGTAGTGGCATTGTCGTCATCCGAAGCAGAGTACATAGTTATTTTCCTTTGTGCGTGTCAAGTAACCTGGATGGTGAACATGATCGAAGATATCACATGGAAGAGTCATGGAGCAATGACGATGAAGATCAACAGCATGTCACCTATCAACTTGGCGAAGAATCCAATAGCACATGGTCGAAGTAAGCACATTGAAATGAGGTTCCATTATCTTCGAGAGCAGGTAGCAGAAAGGAAGATAAACTTGAAACACTGCAGAACTGAAAATTAGATTGCAGATATCATGACGAATGGAGTGCATGTCGAAGTTTTTAGAAGACTAAGAGCCATGATGAATATAGACAGTTTAGACACAATGGATTAGGTGGTGTGTTAAATATCTAATTCATTGTTTTAGAAAGATTAGTTTTGATTTAGAAAGATTATATTTGATTTAGAAATATTAGATTAGATATTTTTGGGCTTTTATAGTTTGCGCTTTAGCTTGAGACGCAAATTAACCTAAATCAATAAATAGGGAGGAACCCTTATCATTGTAATAATCAAATTTGATAATTCACAGTTTGCAGTTGCAAGTGAATATTGAATGTTTCCACAGTTTGTGGACAAAAATAATTCTGCAGTTTTTCATCTTCTTCTCCAACGCTACTATTTCTCTTTTCTCTTTCTTTCTTTCTCAATTTTTCTTTTCGTTGCCATTGCGTGTGATTGTTAACAATCTTGAGATCAAGATTGCATAGGAATTCTCAAAAGGTTTTGGGTTAATTCCAACATTAATGTCATGTATGATTAAAATTTTTATGATTGAAATAATCTTCATATTATGTATGATTATTTCTTTTCTTATAAATTAGAAATAATGTTCTTTGAAATTGTTGATTATAATTGTGTATCTGATTCTATTTGCAGATCTGAGACCTGCTGTCAAATTGCTTTGGTTATCAAGGATGAAGTAGAAGATCTTGAAAATGGTGATATTGGGGTTATCCAAATTGATGAGGTTGCTTTAAGAGAAAGACTTCCATTGATATAATATTTTCAACTTATGAGACATGTCAAAAAGGTTAAAACAAATTGAGTTTACACTACCGAATAGGAAATATCAATTCTATCTAAGCCACCACTTTTTTTTTACCTCAGTCAGTTTCATAGAAGACTTCAAAATGACCAAAATTTGTAGTAGTTCTTGTGTACACATTTTGTAGTTGTGTCAATTAGGGGTGGCAAAATAGGTCGTGGCCCGCGCATCCGCCAAAATATAGCAGGTTGGATTGGGATTTTGGGTCCGCCTCGCCAAACCTGTCGCCCGTGAAAACCCACTGCACTACTCGTTCAGCTTGTCCCACCTTAAACCCGCCTTTTTTAGTTAATATTAGTGATTCAAATTCTTGATGGTGTTATTTTATATATTTATTTGAGAATATATACAATATTTTTTGAAATAAAATTTGTTAAAAAGATGTTTTATAAAAATTGTTCTAAAAACTAAATGAAAAATTTAATTGAAATGTAAAAATAAATCTATTTATCTATAAAAAAATATAAATAAATAAATAGGCGGCTTGGCGGGGCGAGCTATATTTTTATGTCTATTTCCACTTGGCGGGCGTCCGCGCCGCCTTTTTTTTTTGCAAGCTTAAGACGAAGGGGCGTGACGGACGATCCGTTTTGCCACCCCTAGTGTTTATGTATATTTTATATCATTGTAAAACTTGTTTAATGTCATTTTAATTTAATGATTTTCGTTTGATTCAAAGAATGTAATAAAATTTTAGTTTAATGTCATTAAATTTAAAATTATGTTAATATAAAATTCTAATAGGATAAATAATAGATTATGATTTAATAAAATAATTTTGAAAGAACTAAAATATAACGTTTAATAAATAAAAGATTAAAATAAAATATAAAATGAAGTTTAGTAAAATAAGAGACTAAAATAAAATATAAAATTAAGTTAAAAAACATCAGGACTAATTAAGTTTTTTTTTTTCTACATTCAATGAATTAAGATAAATATAAAATTCAAAACATAATAACATGTATATGATGCATTCATAAACCATAGTAACTTAATGATTTCAATTTCCAAATGTACTTTCTCATCTACAGTTCTGCACAGTACTACTTATATTTGTAGTTTAGACAGCAGCGCATTCGCATTTTCTTTTAAATAGAAAATAATTATTGACCCAAAATGCAAAATAAAATAATTATAATAAAAAGTACTAAATAAAAACAAAAACTAAACAAGAAACGGTTCGATAATAATCTCTTGTACAAATGATAAAAGCCGCTTGAGTCAAAACTGAACCGGATCTCAAATCCACTTAAACCCGGTCTAAACCGGATACTGAAGCCCCAGCTCCACATTCCACGAACCGCCACCACAATCCTTCAACTCAACCCTTCTTTTCTTAACAGGAACAACATGATAAACACGGGAAACCGGTTCTAACCCAAGAGTCAGCTCTAACCCAACATTTTCCTCACCGGTTCGGTCCGTCCGCTTCAAACTCCGGTTCGACTCCGGTTCATCTCTAAACAAGTTCATCGAATTCTCCGCCGTTTCAACAGAAGCCATACTTTCACTCTCTTTACTGTCCAACTCCACCACAGCCACCGCATTAACCGCCTCAGACTGATGGCTAATCGACGACTCATGACTCGCAGCCCGGTTCACAATAACCTCTTCAACCGGTTCAACCGAACCGAATTCAATTCTCTTATCATCATTCCCACTCTTCACCTCCTCTTGTAACTTCGGCTTAGCCAAGCTCGACCGCTTACGAGATCGAGTCTTGACTCGCTGCTGAGTCAACTCGTTCGACGCGGCCGAGTTCTCGTCTTTAGACACGTGGCGGATATCATAAGCCTTCAGTGGTGGACCCCTTCCATTAGTAGCCGCTTCTGAAGTAATCGGCGTAATCGGCGCGCCTTTTAAAACGGCTTCCACCGCGGCTTGACATAGCTGCCAGCTCCCCGACCATAATAAACCAACAGAACCGTAAATTGGGTTCACGATTCGACCGCATGCTTCATACAACAACGATCGAAAAATTGCTGCAAATTATAAACAAAATAAACATCAATAACATTTTTTTCAATAGTCTGATGACTAAAGTTATTTTATCTATATGAAGGATTTGAATCACGCTTTTATCTAATGTCTCGGCGCTACTATCAACTGAGCTACTCAGAAAATAAAACAATAAAATTGTAAAATAGTTATTACCTGGGCGAAGATGTTCGGGACCGGCGTTGACGAGGTTCATGAGACCGGCACGACCGTAGAATTTAGCCAAAAAGACGGTGGCATTAGCTTGTGATTCTGGGTTTTTGATCCATTGCAAACAAGGTCTTATGCTACAATTTTCACTGCAACCTTTTCTTAGTACTCGACAACCGTTACAACTCATCCGCATTTTTTTTTGCTATGAATTTTCAAAGACTGAGATAGAGAAGGAAATTGAGATTTTGGTGGAGGCTGAGATGTATGAGAAAGAAGGGTATATATTTATTTGATGTGTGTGAAAGAGAGAAGAAGAAGAGAGAGAAAGCCAGTGGATTTTCAGGTACTAGATTGTGGGGAACGCAGTTGTTTCTTAACAATTGTTTTTGTTTTGTTTTATACTATTTTGTGTGTTGTATTGTTGTGTTACTATAAAAACCATGGTTTTTCCATATTCAGGGAGGTTGGGTTTGTAAAAATAAACAGCTAAATTTGTACATAAGGAAAAATGGAAAACCACTCTCATGAGAAGCGCGTGAGTGGAACTTCCAATCATAGGACACTTATCCCTTTGTTATTGGGGCATAGGTGACGTGGAATAACCTACATGAGCCAGCTATTGAGCACTACAACAATACTCTGTCGTGGCTTGCAAGTTGCATTGAAATTAAAGATCTTACATATTCAAAATTATTCAAATAATTTTATAATACAATCACAACCATTTAAACAAATTATTATACTACAAAAGGTTAGAAATATGAGAAAAGAGACTGTGCTTTAACAGTGTAAAAATAATTTATATTATTAATTAATGATAACTATTTATCTTATCAGGTTAATTTGTAAATTTTAAAATATTTATATGATTTGGCACTTTAAAGTATTATGATTGGATGTATGTGTAATATTTTTTTATACTGACAGTACACTATTATTAAACTCTAGTAATATTGGAACCGAATTTGAATAGGTAATTTCATATTCTTATAGTTAAATAAATTTTAAAAAATTGAATTTTATTTTAAATAGTTTTCACATACATAAAATAAAAAATAATATTATTTAATTAAATTTTCAAATTATTAATTTATAAAGAGATTAATTGGAATACACTGTCAGTGTAAAATTACTTTACACTGTTTAGAATTAATTATTTTGACAAATAAGAAGAGAGAAATAAGAAAAAAATAGTTATTAAAATAATTTATTTATAATGTTATTTGTTTTATTTTTAATTCTATAAATATGTGTCAAAATAATCTCATTTATAAATATTAATAACTTATTTATATTAATACATAAATTTAAATAAATAATACACTCAAGAATCTAACAAGTTTATACACATTTAACTTCATTATTAAAAAAGTATAGAATCATAATAATTCTGTCGATCACAATGTAAATTTGTATATATACTTGGTCATTTTATAAAATTTAGCTTAACAGATAAATTATTGATATTTTTATGTTGAATATTTTGTTCTACATTTGAATTCTTATAATAATAATTATTTTATCTTTAAAATATCAAATTTGTTAAAAAATGTTTATTTAATTTAATATAAAATTATTGTAATATTTAAATAATTATTGACTAAAACTTATAAAATTATTTAATAATTATATTTAAATATTTAATATATTAAATAAATTTTTATTTAATAATTTATTGACTAAAACTTAATTTAATAAATTAATAAACATTAAAGTTTTATATTTTACACAACTATCAAATAAATTTATTACATACAAGCATTAAATATTTTTAGCCATAAAAGGCTATGGCATTAGGGAATCTTGCAGAAGAGTGAAAGAAAAGAAATGATGAAAAATGTCAGAAATTACATGCAAAAGGGTACAAAAGTAGAGAAAAGAAGAGCGAGGCGCGTGTCAGCCACGATAAGGTGACAGAGTGCGGTCGAATCGCCACATATTATGGAGAGTGAGAAGCGGTTTTGGAATTTAAAAAGAAAACAAATGGTAAAAGCTCCTGGTTTTCTGGAATTAAGGTGGAAAGTGGTTTTTGAAGAGAAAACAGGTAACTGGTTTCTGGTTTTGGTTTTTGGGACTGTGGGCGCGGTTGCTGAAAGAAAGATAAAAAAGTGTGAAAGCCAGTGGTTTTGGTTTAGATAGATTGTGTGGCGTGTAGATGATGTTGAATGAATTAGGTTTATTCTTGCTTCTAATCAACTACTATTAAGATGTATTAATTAACTAATTTTGTAAATTAATTAGTATAATAGTAGTAGTGTAGTTTTTATTGGATATTAACTTTATTAGTAGTTTAATACTGTGGGACAAATGGTCATGTTCAACTTGCATTTGTTTTTGTAGCTCAAATAAAGTACTAGTACACCCTCCGTCTCATATTATAAGCAAAAGTTACTTTTTAGATACATTGAATAATTAATGTATCTGACCTATATATAGACCAGATACATTAATTATTCAATGTATCTAAAAAGTAATTTTTGCTTATAATATGGGACAGAGTAGTACATTCTTCTAATTGCCACATGTTTTGTGTTATACACAATTTTTTTCCAATCTAGTCAATTTTACAAATCAACTTTTTAATTACATGGTTTTTTATTTTTTTTTAATTTTGATGAGCTCATTAGATTATATTAGATTATAGTTGTGTTTGTTTCCGCGGTGGGATTAAATGAATTTTTACGGTGGAATATTCTTCAAGCGAATTCTTTTTAATATAATACTTTTTTTGTAAAATACTAAAAAAATTAACATTTTAATTAATTTACCAAAATGACTGGGTTTGGAAACCCTCTATAAGGGTGACGTCATATGGGATGACGCTTCAGTTAGAGGTCAATGCCAAATCATATGGCGCCTCGGGCAAATGAGGCATGCCCTAATTTACACTGGGGAGTCGCCATCTGGGATGGCGCCTCAGTGTAATTAGGTTTTTTTTTTAATATATATTGTTATTTGGAAATTAAAAAAAAAACATTTTTTTAAATAATTTAAATTTTGTGAATTTAATATATAATTAATTATATTATTTAATAGGGTATCATGTGCCTATAAATAAGGGTTCACCCTCAGTTGTTATTGCACAACACTTATCATCAAAATCCTAATTTCCTCCCTTCCCTCACCAATATCCCAAACTCTCCCCTACTCAACACCATGTCTTCATCCTCAAATCGCCGTCCATCGTCATCATCATCAGCACCGAAGGAAAAGTTTCTAGAGTTTCCACTGATGAAACGAGATGCCCTAGTTATATACTCAGCTGTCAAGCCTCCGATGAAGATGCTACTCTGGAACACCCAGACGTTGGAGCATTTGCACAGGGAACTTCGTCGCTGGCTAGCAGAAGAATTTTAGGCAAGTGAAAAGATCAGAAAGATTGAGAGGCTGGTTGAGAAGTCTGGTCCAGACGGAGTCACCCGGACTTGGAGGAAAGTGGAAAATGATGTTGGCGTCCTCATGATGATGATGTTAGAACAGGAAATTAAGTTGATGGTTGTAATTGCCTAGATAAGCTGATTCTATGAGTTGTTTCGTTTGGGTTTGTTATTGTTATTTTCTGATTTGGTATTAGGTTCCGTAGATGGTTATTTGTTGATGATTAACTATTAAGTTATGTTATGTTATGTCGTTGTATTGAGTTAAGTATGCCATCAATGAAATAAAATTTATTGTTGTTATAAATAGACAAGTTTACAGTTGTAACTATGATGCCGTGCTAGAGCCCGACACATTTGAACACTTGGTACGATTGTGGCCTGGCTGGAGGCACAAACCACACAACCTCACCATTTTGTCGGCTGTATCCATCTCCGTTTGAATCCATTTGCTGATAGGGTGGCCCTTTTTTATTTCTTCGCATCAAGTCGTTATGCCACACAATTTCGCCTTCGTATAGAGGCCAGTAGTCCTCCTTTGTGACCACTTGAAAGCTAGTACGGTAAACATTGCATAGAGTAGTGACTTGGTGAAGAACAGAGAGATAGTTGGTTGGGTCCAGCCGGACCTTGGAACAGGCTACTATAGCATGAGAGCAAGGCATACGAAATGCCTGAAACTTTCCACAGTCACACCAACTCCTATCTAGTTCCACTCGATAACATCCCCTAGGCCTTCCTTCGTTATGATCAATAGACTCTACAACACTGAAGTGACCTGTAATACGGTCGAAGACCGTGACGACGTGTGTGTTGGCCTTTGCAGCCTCTTCCTTCATGAATGTCATTGAATTGTTACTAAACAACTGCCCAGATTGTATGACCGAATCCCACTTAGTACGTCTGATATCAAAGAGTACAACGAGCCTAAAATACGTTGACCTCACAAGAGCGGTTATCGGCATGTTTCGGATGCCTTTGAATACAGAGTTCATAGATTCAACGAGGTTAGTTGTCATATGGCCCCATCGCTGCCCATTGTCGTACGCCCTTGTCCATTTCTCCCGTTGAATCTTATCAATCCAACTCAATGCATCTGGGTTTATTTTTCTGATCTCGTCCCGGTAGTATCTGAAGGTAGGCTCTGTTAGTGTATAGTCTGCATTAGTAACCATCTGCTTTAGCCCCTTGTCTTTGAACGCCCGCATGACATTTTGCCCGATGTGTCTAATGCAATACACATGGCTTGAGGGAGGATCCTACCAACCATTATCAGGATTGTTGTAAGCACTCTCGATTGAGGGATGTCTATCGGAGATCAAACATATGTCAGGTTGGGGAGCAACGTATTGTCAGAGATTTTTTAGGAAAAAACTCCAACCTCTAGCAGTCTCCCCTTCAACTAGAGCGAAGGCGATAAGGAAAATGTTGTTGTTGCCATCCTGTGCCACGACCATCAGTAGCGTGCCCTTATATTTGTTGTACAACCATGTTCCATCAATTTGAATTATAGGTTTACAGTACCTAAATCCTTTGATGCATGGTTCAAATCCCCAGAAGAGTCTGTGGAAAATGTCATTTCCACTAACACAATTCCCGTATGGCGTATATGTCGGCAACGTCTCCAACATGACAACAGTCCCTGGAGCATAGTGTTTTAGGGCCACGAGGTATCTTGGGAGTTCTTTGTAAGAGTCCTCCTAATTTCCAAAAATCCTTTCAACCACCTTCGTCCTAGCAATCCACGCCTTCCTGTACGAGGGAGTGTAGTTGTATCTTTGAACCATATGAGCTATTATTGTACTTACTTTCACAGAAGGATTGTCGCTGACGACTGATAGAATTTCATTGCAAATCAACTGAGTCGAGCTTGCGATGATCCTGACTTGGATTGGTGAGTATGCAAGTGTGCTCCGTGTAGCGAGCGATTTTGAACGTGGTTCTTAAGCACTGTCGCTCTGGGAAGGTACTACAGGTCGATTCATTTTTTATCCTATTAGAGCTAATGAAGGAAGGGAAATAGATGTCTCCAACTAACCCTGCTTTGCAAACTGAGGTTAAACAGTCAAAACTGTTGGTTTACAGATGCGATCAATGTAGGGGGCCTCTCTTAGGTTTATTTTGATCGAGTTTAGACTTTTGGTGGGGGATACGGACTCAGATGTTTTGATGGATATGCGAGGATTTGTGGCCAGAGGTTTTTGATGTGGTTTACTCGCTAAGATTTTTCTTTCAATCTTATGCCTACGTATTCCCGTTTACCGAAACAGGGAAATCAGAGCGATCGTAGTTCCTCCTATTCTATGGGAATGGGAGGAAACGGTGTTTTGGTGTCTTGTTCAAAGCCCAAGACATGAAGCTAAAGGTGGTTTGTATCTTGTTCAAAGCCCAAGATGTGAAGCTGAGGGGTCTATTTGTATCTTGTTCGAAGCCCAAGATATGAAGCTAAAGGGTTTATTGATGAGAGAGAACTTGTCATCTCTAAAGGGGATATTTGGTCTGTTTGTCATAACTGTTGGGTGTCTGGTTATAAAGGAGAATTACTTTAACTGGGATATGTGAATTCAGCAATGCCATAATTTCCTTTATAGGGGATTTTCAACCTGAAGGAAAAGACTTTAACTCAGTTTAGAGCAATGTCATCTTTCCTTAGGAATTTCTCATGCTAAAAGAGGGACAGTGGCGTGGATGTAAATAATCCAGAGGCTTGCCGCTTACAGCAATTAGACGAGGGAAAATGAGTTGTTGATGTTTGTATACTGCGAACGAGGCACATCTTTTGATGCTAAAAGGTTGATTGAATCAAACGGGGATTTCTTATACAAAGCCTAAGAGGAGGCTATTGACCCAACAAGAGGATGTTTTTGTGTCTCATACGAAGCCCGAGATAGAGGCTGAAAGGGTTGACTCAACAAGAGGGTGTTTTTATATGTGTCTTGTACGAAGCCCAAGACGGAGGCTAAAGGTTTGACTCAACAAGAGAGTCTTTTATACTCAACAAGAGAGTGTTTTGTATGTGTCTTGTACGAAGCCCAAGACGAAGGCTAAAGGTTTGACTCAACAAGAGAGTCTTTTATACTCAACAAGAGAGTGTTTTTGTATCTCGTATGAAGCCCGAGATGGAGGCTAAAAAATTAACTCTGCTGGGGAGAATCATTGTACAAAGCCCAAGAGGAGGTTGGGGTTACTGTTTAAGTTGAGTGACAGGTCCAGTATGTTGGTTAAAAGAGAAAATCAGTTCTTATATGGGTAATGTTGTACTCATGGATTTGATCTGAGGATCGGGATTATTTCCTGTTCTTTAAGGAAACGGGGAATCCGAAGGGTATTGAGACTGCCCAAGTCTACGGGTCTTGTCTTTTGTACTATGCTTAAGAAACAGTAGTAGTAAGATCTAAACTCTTTGAAAGACTGTTCTATTAAGATGACTAATTTCTGTTCCTATACCTCTAGGAGGTCGTCGGGATAATTTGTATGAAGCCTAAAAGGAGGCGAGAAAACTTTTAAGAAGCCGATGGATAATTTGTACGAAACCCAAGAGGAGGCTATCTTCCCGGAGGAAGAATCATTATACGAAGCCTAAGAGGAGGCTGTGAAAACTTCTAAGAAGCCGACGGGTCCTTGTACAACGCCCAAGAGGAGGAGGAGGCGGGGATGCTTTTAAGAAGCCCGTGGCTCCTTGCACTAAGCCCAAGAAGAGGCTGATGAACAGTTCCAGAAGGGGTTTCACTTGAAACATTGGCCTTCTGTATATGAACTGTTCAAGGGGGAGATTTCTTAGATCTAGTTATCTCAAATTGTTGTAAAAGAAAATTCTCAGGGTTAAGGTATATCCGGGTGAACGTCGGAGGTAAAGAGACGAGGTTTCGCCTAGTTCTAGACGTAGTTGTCGGAGAAACTCTAAATATCTATACTATTATTACACAGTTGATATGAGTTTGTGAAAGAAGACTTACAGTGAAACAGCCCCACAATACAGTTATATACATATGAAAGCGGGTAAACACTTACTCGGTTGTAGAGCTTCCATGCTGTTTTGTTAGTTTGCTCAACAAAGAAAGCTTTGATAACAATATTATATTCAAAATCAAAGGAGAAAGTGCTTTGAAAAGATTGTTGGGGCTTACAGCTCAAGGAGAGACCCAAGGTTTTATCAGTGATTGCACTGTGGTTTTGAATTTATACAGGGACTTATACAAGTGACTGAGGCCCCAAAAGGTTTTCTGTACAAGGGGATGGGTCTTACACTCTCTCAAGAGACCCAAAGATTTATTTTTGTACAAGTGGTGAGGCTTACAGCTCAAGGAGAGGCCCAAAGAGTTTGATTTTTGAACTGGCGATCGCGCCGAGGTTTTCTTTTAACGCAGAGGGACTTATACAATATCTGAGGCCCAAAATTGTTTTGGTTAAAAGGGGATTGGGTCTTAAACTATATTAGAGGCCCAAAGAAAAGACATGGGGCTTATAACACGAGGGTAGACCCAAGGGTTTGATTTGTTAGAAAGGTGACGACCGCGCCAAATTTTTTGACGGTATCGGGACTTATACAATACACTGAGGCCCAAATTATTTTGGTTTTCTAAAAGGGTTGGGTCTTACACTCTACTAGAGGCCCAAAGTGTTTTTAAAAGGTTTGATGAGGGTTGAATTAATCAAAACCCTAATTTGGTTCCAAAATGTATTTTAATTGAATAAAAAATTCAATTAAAATGATCAAAATTGTTTAACATGTGGAAAACAAATTGTGATCTTGGATTAATGTTTCAAAAATCAAGTTTTGACCTACAAAATGATTAGAAGTCATTAAAATTTGCAAAATCAAGAAGGAAAAAATATTTTAAATGTCAAAAACAATTAAAATATTAATTCTTTGCAAAAATATCAATTATATGAAATAAATAATATTTTTGGGATTTTTTGGTAAAATAAAATATTTTAACATTTTTGTGAATTATTAAAAATAAATAAACTCAAAATCATTATAACTCAGAGAGAAATTAATTTTTGAATCAATTAAATAAAATCACAAAATTCAAATATTCAAATTTTTAAAAAAGGCACCAAGAACAAGGGCAAGAACGCGCGCCACCCTCTGTTTCTGCAGATTTGCGTTTTCTATCCAATCTCACTGAATACTTGATTTTATCATGCAATCTACATATCAACCTACTCGTTTCAACCTCACGATCATGTCTATGGTCTTTAATTTCATTTATTTTAAGCATGGAATAAGAAATCAAAGAGAAACCTCAAGAACCCTAAATTCTGCATGAAGGTTCAGAAATTCCATACACGATTCAAACAATGCAATTGATTGAGGGAAAACACTCCATGCATGATTATGAACATATGGCCAAATTATTGTGCAGCAAAAATTGCATGGATCATAGAGTTAGAAGAGCTCATGCTTACCACTTGTAGCTGGTGATCGTGTTTTGTGTTAGAGGTGTTACAACTTGGTTCCAAGGTTATAGACAGCTTCCCTAGGTGCTATGGAGTGTGTCTGGATGCTTGGAATGGATTGAAATGATCTGGAACTTGAGATGGTACCCCAACTGCAAATTTGTCAAAGGCTTGAGCAATTGGCTGGTGATTTTGTGATTTTGGTGTTCCAGATGTTATGTGAGTGTTTGGATCACTTCTATATGATGTTTATGAGGTGTGTGTGTGATTGGTTTGGTTGGAATTGCTCTCAAACTCAAAACCCGATGGTGACTTACCTTAGAAGGCAAAATTGGAAGTGAGAAGGTGATTTTGAGGAAAGCATCTGTTTGATGGCTTTGGTGTACTCAAACTGAGCACAAATGAGTGCTATTTATAGTAGAGCAAGTTTGTTTTGCAAGCAATAGTGAATGGCAACTGCAGCAGAGGTTTGGCCAATGTTGGCAAATGAGAATCCAAGTCTCCTCTAGCCATTGACTAGAGGTTAGAGCACAGAGTTGTGGTTCCCTAGTTGTTGGATCATTCTTGACTGAATTCAGTTGCAAATGTGTCAGTCCATGCCACCTTGGTGCATCCATTAAATGCTCCAATCCAAAATTGGAGACTTGTCCCTCTTTTAGGGATTTCTAGGTTTGGCATGCTATTTTTGGTTCCAAAGACTTGGGAGGCTTGGGATCAGAGTTGGTTCCTCCTTAGTCCCCCCTTGAGGTGTTCAGATGGATAGAGTTGCTTACCCCTTGCAAAATTTGAGCAAATCGAGCAAAACTCCAAAATCTGCCTTGCCTTGGCAGTTTTCAGCAAGGCATGTTGCCATGGTCATATCTCATGGCTCAAGTTGAGTTTGGTGATGTTCTTGGCCATTTTGGAAAGCCCTCATATGATAAAATAACTGTTTGATCATAATTGGTTTTGATACTTTTTGAATCCAAGTGAAAAATGCCCCTACATTTGGAAAAAAGTGAAGGCAGACTTTAACTTAGTGAAAATTTCACTAAGTGTTGGAAAAAGTGGCATTTCATGTTTTCAGCCATTTTGATCATTCCATAACTCAAAATCCATGATGAATTGGAATGAGGTGTAGTTGAAGCTTTTGTAGAGGGCCATGAGAGCTACAAATCCAGCTTTGGATGGGAAAAATAGCCTTGTGGTTTAGGAGTTATGATCCTCCAAAATTGGTACCCTAGCCACTTTATTCCATAACTTAGAAAATTTTCTAAGTTTTTATGGTTACCCCTTTTACAAGTTATCTCACTTTTCTTGATTTTTCTTGATGAATGATGATTCAAATCACACATTAACATCATTTTAGGGTTAAAACCCCATTTTTGTGAAAAATCTCAAAAAGTCAAAGTTGACTTTTGTGCACAGTTGACTTTTTGTCAGATGAATTTCAAACTGTGTGATCCTCTATGAAATCAAGTCCTTGACCTAAATAAAACTTGATGGATTAATTTCATAGGTGTTATAGGGTGTATTGAATCATGTCTTAGGGTTTGGGAGCATGTCCTGGTCAAAAGTCAAAGGTACAGTTGACTTTCCTCGCGAAACCCTAACTGTGGGTCAGATGAAAATGAAACTTGTTGCTCAAGCTTCATGGACCAATCCATTGTTGCAAATGGATCAACGTAGTGTGTTAGAGACCCTCAAATCCTCCCTTGAGGTCTTGGCTCATGTTTTGTCCCAAAAGTCAACTTAGGGGTGAATTAGGTCAAGAAACCCTAATTCCTGATTTTTTATGAGTGCATCCCCTGAGGCAAAATTGACTTGATGATTGGGTTCATGATATCCCTTGGAGCATCATAGGTTATGATTTGAAGCATTGGCTCATGCCCAGAGGAAAGTTTCCCTCTGGAGGCCCTGGTCGACCAAACCCTAATTTGGTGACACTGGCGATCTTGAGGCTTAATCCACTTAGATGGGAGCAGCCTTGTGCTTGATCCTTGAAGTGGGAATATTTTTGATCCATTGTGGATGTTGGAGAGGCTAGACAAGTTACAGATCATGTCATTCCTTAATTGATCCTTTATCTAAGAACTCTGAGAGGATTTGAAACCCTAATTTTGATAGTAGTGAATGCTCACCCATCTTTGGGGAGACTAATGGTTCATCCATATTGTGATGATAATTTACATAATGATGGGAAATCTTAGTGGTCAAAATTTGGGGTATGACACTCCGGACTCATTGACCCTATCTTCCAAGAATCGCTTCGCTTCCGAAAAGATGTCGTTAATCTAAAGGGGCACACCTCATTGAGGCAATAGATCTTGTATAGACTCTATAATCTATAGATGCAGTTAATCTGCAGATAAGCTCATGTGGTATTGTTTTATTGCTCAGACGTAATCTTGTTTCGTACGAAAATTATCTCCAACATTTAATACTCCCCCCGTCTGTCTGTATGGGTCGTAAAAAATATCTGTTGATGGTTCGTCCTCGCCTAAGCCGAGTGTTGTCATGTGTTGAGGTGGTCAATAAACATGACTCTTTGGCAATTGGTCTGCCTCGTCGTTGTTTATCATTTCATCGACAGTGTCCTCCGCTTCTTCTTCTTCCTCGTCAACAACGTCCAACTCAGCTTGTTCGTTGTCAGAATCGTTAAAAATCTGTGAAACTTCTAGTTGTTGAGACAATGGTTGATGTTGTAACGTAATATATAACTCAACGCCATTGAACCCAGAATGCTCATGGCTAAGAAACATATTACGCACATCATCATCGTCCCGTATCTTCATCTAAAAAAATTTGTATTGCTCATGCTCCTAAAAAAAGATAGGGTTTTTGTATAGAATTTGCCCAACTGGACCGCGCTGCAATTTCTTTTCTAACCGGGCTTTCAAATGATAAAAATTTGTTATTCTATCAATTAAAAACCTAGTCACTTCTGTATCCCTAAAATTAAAACCCGTCATTGGACAATCAAATATCTCACCATTGAGATGTGCAATTATCAGGTATTGTGGTCTTTGAGCCATAACTAAATTGTGTTAGGAAGAAATGGTTTACAAACTTTAAAGTTTGGAAGAAATGGTTTGCAAGTATGTGATGATAAGATGTATATTTGATGTGTATTAATAGGAGTATAGATGATACAAGTTACGTGTCTTTGTAGTCTAATTGCTTCAGAATAGTCTTGCCAAGAACCATGTGATGCTCTGCATGGCTACGCTAGTCTTGACAAGACCACACAACTCTGCATGGCTACACTAGCCTTGACAAGACCACACAACTCTGCATGGGCAGACTAGCCTTGACAAGACCACACATATCTTCATGCCTACACTCTGCATGCCTACACTCTGCTTCCGCTGTTCGTTAGCATGCCTCTTCACAAATTAAACAAAACATTAAAAAAAGAATTTAAAATAACTGTTTTTTTTTCAATTTCCAAAATTATATATATATATATATATATATATATATATATATATATATATATATATATATATAAGAACACCTGAGGCGCCATCCCAGATGGCGACTCCTCAGAGAATTTTGAAAAAAATTTAGGGCATGCCTCATTTGCCTGAGGCGCCATATGGTTTGGCATGTGACCTCTAACTTAGGCGTCATCCCATATGGTGCCACCCTTATAGAGGGTTTCCAAACCCAGCCATTTTGGTAAATTAAATGAAATGTTAGTTTTTTTGATATTTTTTTTAAATGTGTTATATTAAAAAAAAATTCCCCTTCAAGCCCTTGTAGCTTCTCATTTTTACATTTATTCTTTATTAATTTAATTAATTTTTATCCATAGTTTTATCGTATTTTAAATTTATTACTTTTTAAAAAAAATATTGTGATTATTTGAAGTCATTCATCAAACACAAAGTTAATTGTGATTATTATGTTAATTATTTTGTATTAAATTTTATTTTTCCAAGTCGACGAGTATATTTAAACGGTTCAATAAGAGAGTTAGTTCATAATAAAATAAAGAAGATTCAGTTTGATCCACGAAGGTTAATGTTGGGATATTAACGAATTCAAAGATAGACATCCTTGAAAATAAGATTATATGACGTCGAACACACGTGGGTGTCTACTCTAGGAAATTATTTTATCAATGTGAATAATTGAAGGAAGTCTGTCAAATTACAGGAGAATAATATTCAGACACGTGTCTCTTTAGCCTACTATGTGTCTCTTTAGCCTACTATTTTGCATAAGAAGGTATTAGGTCCCATAAAACCTAATTATAAAAGGAAAGGCAATACAACAAGACAATGTACACACTTTTTCTAATCTAAAATATCTCTTACTATCTTCGTTTGTCACTGACTTGGACATCATAGTGTTTGTAGGTACCCCGACACCTAACAAGATACCATAACATCAACTATAAGCTAGAATACACCATCAAACATAGGTCAAATAATCTAACAGTAAATACCTCATATCCACTTGAGATCATTGATGTCGTTTGTGGAAAATGTCTTAGTGATGTTTTCCTTTCTTTACTTCATACTAAAATGGTACGTTTCGACTAAGACAATCTTGAACAGAGCCCCCAACAAAATTTTGCCACAAACATTGCACAAGCGCGACCAAATAAGTCACCCCAACCTAACGGTAATAATGGGATGGATCTAGATTCCTTATCAACCCTTTTGTCAATACTTCAGGGAAATCTTTAACTAGTGGGACAAAATTTTCCACCATATCTTACGCCAATAGATAATTATGTATTATTTGGGAGGACATACCCATAAATTCCTCCCTCAAAAACAGGGTAAAAACTCTAATATGATCCTTTGTTATTGACAGAGACCCACCTCATTCTAACGTGAATGATTATTTTCTCTTGAGAAAAAATTCATGCGAAAGATTGCCTCTTGAGAAGTCATTGACCAGCTAGATATCTTCATTATATTTTTATGATACTGAATTAGTCAACGACATCCTAAACCACCATGTACCCATCCTTAACATAGTGTAGATGGTATGCCATGGTGTTCAACATGTGTTGGTGTACCACGTGAGCTCATGAGGTGCATAATACAAGGAAACCATACCATAGAAGTAAGAAGAAAGGTGGAAAGGCCTAGACCCCTCGGATATTTCATAAAAAAAACACGTGAGGGGGAAAGGCTAACCAAATTTGTGCAAGAGGAATTAAAGACGTGTTTATAAAGAACTCGTGATTTATTTTCATGAACAAAACAACTGTAGAAGGTGGCGTGCCACAAGATGGATCTCCTAAAAAATGTTCCATATGTGGCTCAATGCCAGAGGAAACAATCACATAATAAGGTCGAAGCAATCCAGAGGGTTGTTATAGAATTCTCAAAAGTTGGATTTATAAAAAGGCAAAGTTTGTGACACGGCTTTACAACATGTTCATGTTGCTAAAATCAAACAACAAATGGTGTATGTGTGTCAACTATTGAAAACTTAATAGAGTCTGCTGAAATGATGCATACTCACTTCCAAATATGGACATGCTTATTCATCTTTCTTTGGGATTAAAGTTTCATTTTTTCGTAGATGTATATGCTGGCTATAACCAGGTCCCAATGGATCCCCTCGATTGCAATAAAATAGAATTCATGACCAATGTGGGGAATTTATGTTATAATTGTATTACCTTTGGACTGAATGATTCAAAGGACATAATCCAAGCCAATTGTCTTAACAATGGGCCAGCGTCATAGATAAAGCTTGAGGTCACCTGGGATAGGGCCTAAGGTCACTGAGAATCAGGCCTTAGGTCGCTCAATTAGGTTTGGGCCATTTAAGATAATGCATCCACTCACCATGTGTAACTGATGAGGTGTCCAAATATTGACTAGGTGAAGGAACTATTCAAAAAGGAAAACCGCTTCTCATAATCTATGGAAGGGTCATGTCTTTCTACATCCCCACTTCTCTGACTGAAAAATAGGGGAAATTGTTCCTCTCGGTTTTTGATTCAGACCTAAGGGTTGTCCTATATATACCACATTTACATAAGTGGAAAGGGATCGCAAAATTCCCTCATAAACATATACAAGAGCTCTCAGTTACCCTTACATGGGCGAGCTTTATAGCCTAAATCTCATATTGTTCTAAACAAGTAGGAGTTGTCCCTCTTTGTACTTTTTTAGCAAGTATAATTAACGCTGCCGCGAGGTTCTGGTAAAAGTGACTTGGGATACCCTCATAATTATAGACCAACTCACTGCCCGCCTTTGTCATCCTTTATAATATGGTAAATAAGCAAGCATATACTTTTGTTGGGAGAGAATATGGAGTAATCAAAGATCTATAAGGGGTGAATAGACCTCCAAATTAAAGCCTTCGTTTAAAATAGTTTGAAAAACTTTTTTCAAAGTTTAAAACAAAAATAATTTTACGCGTCGAAAACAAATTTTAAAATACGAAGAGATTATGCTTATAGATTGAAATTGACATGTAATAACTTAAATAGTTCACAATATAATCAAGATTGAAACGTAAATTCAACCAAATATACAAACCAATTAATTGTATTGAATATATATGTCAAAATTACACAATATGCGTGCTTTTATAATATCAATACTTTGTGGATTCTTCAATAAGACAAAATCAAGATTCCAATCCTAACAAAATATATGCTTTATGAATAGATCACTACCAAAAGAAATCCTAATGGCATGCAATTCTAGAAAGCAATAAAGAATAGCCTGACATGCAATTTGTACAAAATAAAATAGAAGAGAGGAGAGAGAGAGAGAGAGAGAGAGAGAGAGAGAGAGAGAGAAAGGTGTACATCAATATTTATAGCGGTTCAGTTATCGTCCTCGTTAAGTTTAATCCACTCTCTAATGACTGGCCATTGAAAAAAGTTTGGTCTTCCAATAATATTTGTGACAAAATTACACGAGTTTAGTATAGTCACAATATCAAAATTAATGCTGAAAGTATAAAGATCTTCAATCTGAATCCCTTGACTTGTATACAATCTACAAAATGAACTCTTTGCAAAATATTCACACGAAATCGTCTTGAATCTTCCAGTCCTAACAACATCCTCCAAAGTTTATGTTTTGCAATGATCTTTACTTGATCCTACCAGTATTTTGAGCATTTTTTGTCCTAAGATTGAGAAGAGCTCATACCTTGCATGTAGGCTTCTACACAATACTAACAAGATGAATGTGGAGAGAATAACCTCCTTCTTTTTCGTTAGAATGATAAAAACCAGCCACAACACCACACGCCTTGCGAACCTCTGAAATCTTAACCAAATATTCAAAGAAACATTAAATTCAATAAAGGAGTCTCTTTAATAATCACAAATCTTCAAATATGAGTTTTGAATCCATGCAACTGTGGAGAAAGAATGAGGTAGAAAATGAAAGAAATTATTTGCAAGTGTTCAAGAAAGATTCAAAACACTTTTGAAAATACGAGAGAACACGCGGTTTGTGATTTTTCAAAACAATATTAGAATTGTATGTTTTCTAACATTTTGAAGGTTTTGAGAAAAAAAATATCTTTATGTGTTGGACATCTAGCACAAAACGAGATAAAAATGGTGTATGATTTGAGTCAAAAGTAAGAGTTATAATTGGAATTAGACAACCAATTGATTTGAATCAAGAAGCAAAAACTATATCAAACCCATTTATGTGATTCGAGTCATAAAATATGTGATTCGAGTCACTTGATTTGAGTCAGGCAACTTACTTATTCGAATCAAAGTTCCAGAAGCCACCATAAGATTTCCATTTCAGTGTGATTCGAATCATGCAATTCTGTGATTCGAGTCAGACTCCTTTAAATCAAATTAGACCTTCCTTTGATTCAAATTAGAAGATCTTAAAAATACATCCTTAAGCTCACTATGAGTCTGATTTGAGTCATACTAATTGTGTGATTCGAGTCACACATGCATAATCTCTTTTTCACTAATTTTCAAAGGATTTTTGAGATTCTACAATGGTCATAACTTGAATCATTATCATGCATATTTCTTGACTAAAAAACTTAATAGATTGATTGCAGTCAAATTTCTTAAGTTATAATTAAACATTTTGATTTATGCATGCTAAAATACATATCTAAAACTCAATCCAGAAATGCGCAATTTTTTAGGAGATTCAATGACATAAAACCATAACAAAAAACTTAAAAGATAAGAAACAAAACCATAACCTTAAGGTATAAGAGACATGCAACTTTAGTCCCCCCCCCCCCCCCCCTTTTTTTATGCTTGGCAAGCTTGCAATTAGAATTGAGTCGACTTTAAGCTGAAGCAAAGTGTGATCAATGTTTTCCTCCATTTGCTTCTGCTCCCCTGAAATATTGCACAAAATCAAGAACAACATAAAACACATAAATCAAATACATATACTCATATTATAACTTCTTTTATTTGACAATATCAAAAAGATATAGATGCCAATGAGCCTAAACACAAAATAACTAGCAACACAAATGATATTATAGAGAAACAAATGAGTTATACATAGCTAAGAAGAATATACAACATTATAGGATATGCTATCGAATATGAAGATAGACATGCTAAATGCAACAATATACGCAAATAGATATGAAACTACACAGCAACACAACTACGTGATTAAAACTTATATGAATGGAAGATTAAATAATGCATGAACAAACAATAATAATGCTAAAGTGCACATAATTAACATGATGCACTTAAAAAGGTTTTAAATGCAAAAATGAATATTCATATAGTAGAATGTAAGAAGTAAATAAATAAACATATAAAACAAAGTACAAAAAATGATATTATAAGATATAAGAGTTGTATAATCATACCAATAGGGTTGGTTAATGTATAACTTGCTACAAGTAAATCTTAGTTTGCAACATAATACACATAGCAAATGAAATGAAATAGGAGTCTAAATCTATTTAAAGCACGGAAAATCCAAGATTCTCAATTCCTTATGTATCTTGTGAAAAGGTTCAGTGGAGAACGAGTTTTTTTAAAAATACCAGCCAACTGATTTTTAATATTCACATATTCAAAATTAAAATCACCTTTTTCAACACGATCTCTAAGAAAATGGTGTCGAATTTCTATATGCTTAGTACGTGAATGAAGTACAGAACTCTTAGTAAGGCTTATTGCGTTATTATTATCGTATTTGATTAGAATGCAACTGAGTTTTAAATTATAATACAATAATTATTGCTTAAACTACATGACTTGTGCACAACAATTACCAGCACATACGTATTCAACTTCAATGGTAAAAATAGCAACACCAGTTACCGAAGTAACTCTAAGAAACACATGATCGCCCTCTTAAAATTAAGGTGTTTTTCTCTTCTTGTCATGGTAACTCTTCTGGCGACTCTGCGAAGCTCTCATCTTCTCTTGAATCATTTTTAATCTTCTCCATTGTCTATTGGATAATCTCAGGTCCAATTACACCACTCTCTCCCGATTCATACCAACATAAAGGTGTCCTACACCTTATACCATACAACGCATCAAACGGTGTCATTCCAATACTCGAATGGAAACTGTTGTTGTAGGTAAACTCAGTCAACAGTAGAAAGTAAACTCAGTTAACAGTAGAAATTTATCCCAATCACCTCCTTGTTCTAGCACACAAGCTTTCAACAGGTCTTATAAGGATTGAATAATCCTTTATGTCTTACCATCTGTCTGCGGGTGATAAGCAGAACTCAAACACAACTTTGTACCTAAAGCCTTCTGCAAACTCTCCCAGAATCTCAATGTAAACCTCAGATCTCTGTCAGGCACATTAGTGGATGGAATCCTATGAAAACTGACAATTTTATCAATATACATCTCTTCTAGTTTCTCCAATGGATAATAAAGTCTCGTTGGAAGGAAATCAGCCAATTTAGTCAGCCTATAGACAATGACCTAAATCGTATCACAACCTTTCGCTGTCCTCGGCAAACCAAACACAAAATCCATCGAAATATGTCCCATTTCCACTATGTAATAGACAATGGCTGCATCAAACCCACTGGCTTCTGATGCTCCACCTTTGACTTATGGCAAGTCAAACACGTATACACAAAACTAGCAACCTCCTTCTTCATTCCTAGCCACCAAAAAATATTTCCCAAGTCTTAATACATCTTTGTAGCATTGGGATAAATACTCAGACCACTCTGGTGTCCTTCCTCAAGAATATTCTTCTTAAGTTCAGACACATCAGGAACACACACTCGATCTCGAAATCTTATCACTCCATTCTCGTCGATTATGAATTCACCACCTTGGTCTTGGTTGATTAAAGCTAATTGATCAACCAATCTCATATCATTCATCTAAGCTTCTTTAATCTCTTCAAGAACACTATTAGTGAGCTTCAGGATACCCAAATTCACATTATGCGGCTTGACTTTGCAAACCAAACTCAAATTTCTAAATTCTTCTATCAGCTCTAACTCTTTAGCCATTAGTGTCGACATATGCAACGTCTTCCTGCTCAATGCATCACATACGTCAATGGCTTTCTCATGGTGGTAATTCAAACCAAAATCATAGTCCTTCAACAACTCAAGCCATCTCCTATGTCTCATATTCTACTCAATTTGATAGAACGAGTACTTTAGATTCTTATGATCACCGAACACTTCAAATCTAGAGCCAAACAATTAATGTCTCCAAATCTTACGCGCAAATACAACCTCAGCCAGCTCTAAATCACGCGTAGGATAATTATTCTCATGAACTTTAAGTTTCCTTGATGCATAAGCCACAACTTGTTCATTATGCATTAACACACCTAAACCCATCTTAAAAGCATCACAATACACGACAAAAGATTCAGTCGGACTCTGCTAAATTAACACTAGAGCCGACGTCAACTTCTTCTTAAGCTCTTGGAAACTCTCTTCACACTTCACATCCCAAACATAAGTTTGACTCTTCTTAGTTATTTTAGTTAATGGCAAAGCCAACTCAAAAAATCCTTCAATAAATCTATGATAGTTACCAGCTAGTCTATGGAAACTTCAGATCTCGGTGACAGACTTAGAAGTCTCCCACTGCAACACAACCTCAACCTCCGATGGATCCACATCAATACCTCCACTACAAATCACTTGGCCGAGAAAACTAAAATTTTCCAACCAGAACTCGCACTTTGACAACTTAGCATACAAGTGATTCTCTTGTAACAACTTTAACACAACTCTCAGATGTTCAGCATGATCTTCATCCGACTTCGAATAAATCAGAATATCGTCGATAAACAATACCACAAAATTATCCAAGTACTGATGAAAAATTCTACTCAAGTACTCTATGAACACACCAGGAGCATTAGACACACTAAACAACATCATCAAATACCCGTAATGATCGTACCTCATTCTTAAAGCAAACTTTAGAATATCTTCAACCCTTACACGAATCTGATGATACCCCGACCTCAAATCAATCTAACTAAAGACGTAATAACCTACAAACTGATCCATCAAGTCATCAATCCTCGGAAGCTGATACTTATTCTTTATAGTGACCTTATTCAGCTGTCAATAGTCAACATACAAAGCATACTATCGTCTTTCTTATTCACCAATAACATCGGCGCACCCCACGGCGAAACACTAGGGAAAATGAACTTCTTCTCGAGTAAATCCTTTAGTTTATTCTTCAACTGACTCAACTCTACAATAGACATCAGGTATGGACCATTGACACCGGACTCGTGCGTGGTACTAAGTCGATAGTGAAATTTACCTCACGCTCTAGTGGAAAATCATTGATGTCTTCAGGGAACACTTATGGGAAATCACAAACAATCGGAAGGTCACCAACTACTCCCTTGCCTTTAGCTTATAAGAAGGCTAACATAATCAACACTTGCACACCATCCCTTAAGGACTCTTTTACTTGCTTAGATTATACAAACATATCTTCATCTTCAACAAACTCATGAAACAACACTGACTCCTCTAACAACCTGCACTCTTACAATCAGCAGCACGCTGAACCAACCCTCCATATCTGAAACATCTCAGAGAATCAAAAGCTTATCCTCCACTTGTTTCAATTCCGCTCCTATAGACAAGCGGTTAGAAAAAAATGAGCACCGATAGTGTTTCACACACATGTTGCGTACTATGGAACAAACAACATTACAAAAATCTGACCGGATGGACCGACCTGCTCTAATATCAACTATGTAACACCCTATTTCGCCAAACATAATTATAATTAAATTAGAGATTTTTCACAACATTCACACATAGGATGTTACACATCTCGAAACACAGATCTTCTGATCATGTAACACTTAATTTAAATAAACACGCAACACCTGTCATCGCATGCTAACCTTCACTTAGGGTATAATTGCAACATAAATACTCAATTAAAACACACCAATTTAAATCTCATAAAAAATCTCATATCATAATAAAAAAGCATTGACTTGTAAGTCTTCTCCAAATGCTTATCACACTAAAACATAAAGTACAAGAGCAAACATTGTCTCTCAGAAATCTCAACATAAAACAAGTAAATTGCTCCCCAGTGTTACATATCAGAGCATAACCAAACGAAAATGAATAAACTAAAAGAAATAGCTTCCGGAGCTAGCTTCCACTCACAACGTCGACTCTACTCTTGAGTATCTGCACGACGCCCATGTAAAGACAACATTCAAACAGAATGGGTGAGAAATCACATTTAATAATGACAAGCATATAGTGCAAGGTAGAGTATCAACACATACGCATTCCATAGATAATCACTTATAGTATTACACAATACATTCTCACACACAACTCAATAATCACACACAGCAAATATTATGCATACAATCTATTCATATAATACATCTCGATTATTGCAGCTCAATGCATATGCATGTGGTACCAACTCAATATTTAGTTCTCTCTGGAACCGGGTCCCCTCTCTGAACCCATGAGCCCTCTCTCTGAGCTCCAAGCCCCTTATCTGAGCTTGGGACAAGCCACTAGTCCCCTCTCTGAACTAGCGAACATGCCTCTTGACACAACTCAAATGATGCATGATCATATTATTAATATCAATGTGTTAATACCCCTCTCTGATCCTAACATAATGCACTATTAACTCTTGTAATCCTCTCCCTGGATTACCACACAACAACGACAAAGTATATGCACATCACAAACATAGTATCAATGTAACTTGGGCATTATGTAGTTCCTCTCAATTGAACTATTAACTCACACATACAATAACACATCATTCATACTCAACATGCTCAATACATCAAATCATATTTATACTCACAAACATACTCGGCATAACATAATTGCCAACATAACATCAACAATACATATAATTCTCATCAATTACTCATGTTACCATAATACATTAAGCCCCTAAAAATAATTTGATTCGATATTAATTTGTGTTAGCTCTCCACACTTCGAACGGTGACTCATTTGGACTAACAGATAAAAAATTATGATCAAAATCGTGTTTGAAGGGGTGAAAAACACAAGAAAAGGGGGTTTGAATTGGTTTTCACCAACTATGATATCTTTTGCGGAATTTCAATATCAATGCTAACAAAACAATAAAAATAAATTGACACAATTATTTCTATCCTGGTTCACTGTTAATAAAGTTACTCCAGTCCACCCACCAAGGTGGTTTTGCCTTAAACAAGGACTTAATCCAATAATCTAGAAAGATTACAACCTCTAAGTGTTAGAAAATAACTTAGCCCTCTCAAGTATTCAGACTAACGACTTAGTCACTTGAGGAATCTACACTTTGAAAAGTGTTTACAAAGGTGTGTACATGAATTGCTTCTAAACAAGCAGGTGACACAATTGAAGTACAATAACATAAAGTGTTTCTAGCAAGATATGAGCAACAACTCCTTGCTAATTTACAAAACTATTTTGAGAATAATCTCCTAGAGATTTGCATCGTATCAGCATAAGTTTTGTGAGCTTAAAAGCTTCTTTTCATGCTTTTCTCATTTCTTGTAGAGCAGCGCTCTAATTTGGTTGAGCATTGAGCATCTTCTTCTTGAGGTTATAACTTGGTGCTTGCTTCCGCCTTGCACACATACTCTCGTGTATTCTTCAGCTCTTTTGAGTTATTCTCTCATGATTTTCTCTTTTGGCTCTTGTAGCATTTAGCATTTGTACTTGGCTTGTAGCAGCAACTACAATAGCTTTGTATTTCTGGCTCACGAGCAGCTCTCTTCAAGCAATTAGATCTTAAATATATAAAGCTTGAGAATAAATTTGTTAGAGGGTATAATAGGAAATATATTCCAACTGTAATAACCCAACATTCACTTACAGGAATGGTCACATCATAATACAACATAGTTGTCCTTGCGCTACATAATCGAGGTAGAGGTCACAGACTACTTTGTACTTTTATATTCATTGAAACACGCAAACCATTCTTTTGTCTTCTAATCTTCAGAGGCTTCAAATTTACGATTAATCACATATTGGCATCAATTAAATCATTTATTTCATAACTTTATCAATTCCATAAACCTTCGAAACTCTCAACAATGGTGAAATTATTCCAACACTCAAAACCGAAAATACAGCCACACATAGTGCATGAAAATCATCAATAATCAAAGCATACAACATCAAGATATCATAAAAATTTAGAATTAAGCAAAATTTCAAATGCCCTATTGGAGGTTAATGACTCTTTTACCTTACCCTTCATGAATATACCCCTTTATTAAAGTTATTATCCCCTTTACCTTAGATTTTTCCAACAAATGCTTCCAAGCTCTATCAACGGGTTTTCTTCCTATACCTTCTCTTGCTCTTTATCTTGCCTTAGCCTCATTTTCCTCTTTTCTCCCAAAAATTCTCCGTACTTCTAAAGTCCTCCTTCTAATTCTCTTTTTACACTAAAAGCTTAATCCTCTAATTGGTTATTCCCATTTTACACTTACTTCTCTCTCTAATCCCCACCTTGCCCTCAATATCTCTACTCTACTCTTCTATTTTATTTTATTTTATTTTATCTAAATAATAAAATCAAGTCATTGTTTTAATTAATAAAATAATTCCAAATTACTATCTCTTTCTCTAACTACTCTCCACACCCTGTTATAAGGTCACACACCCTTCCTCTCGCCCACATTTATTTAATCATCCATACATAATAATTAAATAAACACATAAAATTAGAATACAATAGTTTTACTAAAACTAGGGTGTTACGGGGGGAAGTGAATTATGATGGTTTGAAAAACATTGGTTTGAAACAGTCTTATTTTCTAAATCAGAATTTAAAAACATTTTCAAATAAAACGATTGGATATGCAGTAGAAAATCAATAAAAGAAAAATAAGCGAAAAGTAAAAGGTTAAAGGGAAAAGAGATAACACCATAGATTTACAGATGTTATGTTTAAAATAAGTGTCCTACTCCTCTCCCCAAGAATTGATCATGAGAATATCCAATCATTCTTAAGAGCTTTTAGAAGTGTAAGCCGAAGAACCCCCTTATATAAGGAAAATTGAAGTTTCTTGTTTACTTCCAACCAAACAGCGGGCAGTAGAATGAAGTGATTAGTCTTCACGAAAAACAATGAATATATCTTAGAGTGATTAGTCTCTAAGCCTAACAAAGATTTTGTACGGACTTATCTCGAACCAAGATGGAGTTTTGAATCGGATACCCTCTGAACCAAACTAAGGCTTTATAACGGGTTGACCACGAACCTGACTAAGCTTTTATACCAAGCTTCTGTGGTTATTCTTGACGAATCGAACGGAGAATTAATGTTAATCCCACAAAAAGATTTTTTAGTAGGTTTAGCTCCAAAGCTAAACAAGCACTTCCTAAGGAATAATAACTCACTCAAAAGGAAAAAAACAACTCTTGGTGAATTTACAATAATACCCCTTTTAGAATAACTTCCTCACTAAACACAAGAACTTTTCTCAAAGTACTATGCCTAAAAATATGTGAGAGAATTAAAAATATTTTAGAGAGAGAGAGAGAGAGAGAGAGAGAGAGAGAGAGAACGGTGATAGAGAGGAATGTGAGAGAATGAAAATGTTTTGAAAGGATTTTATAGAGAGTTATTTCCATTTATTAAGACACTGTCATATAATCGATTATAGACTTATTTTGAATTTATCTAATCGATGAGGTACTTGGTCTAATCGATTAGACAGTTCAAAAACTTTCCCTAATCAATCTGACAGTTTCCAATTCATCTGGCTAGGCTCCAAATCATTTTTAAGTGATTTATTTGAAAAATAGAGGCTTCAAAAATAGTTCTGGTGAGTGTATAATTTAGCCATATTAATTTATGTTAGTATAGAGTGAAATCTAAGAAGGGGGTTAATTAGATTTCAGGACTTTTTCAATTATTTTAGATATGTTCTTATGTTCTTATTTTTAAGAAAATATGTTGATGAACTTATGAAGTAAAATGCAAAATTTAAATGCAGAAAAATAAAGAACACAATGATGTATACTAGTTCTCCTTTCCAAGCAAGGATACATCTAGTCTCTTGACACCCTGTGAGACATTTTCACTATTGTTTAATCTTTGTACAAGCCTTATACCAAGACTTCTCCTACAATCTTCTAAGAACAACAAAAAAGCAAACCACTTCCTTAATGTGGACTTTGAACCACCCTGATTTAAAGGAATTTTTCCAATAAATAGAAAGACAACACTTCCCATTTGCAAACACATGTAGAAAGAACAACCACTTTCTTACAGACAAAAATCACCACACAATTGGTGAAGATTACAACAAATTAATAAAATATTATACAGACAGACTTGATAAAATTGAGAGCTTTGCTGATTTTCTGATATATTGACAATTAAATCTTCTCCTTTAATGAACAAATCAATATGATATAAACATTTAAGTGTTAGTATTTTCACTAAACAATTTCATATATGAATGAAAATTATGCAGTAAAAGTTACTCTATTAACATTTTACTAACACTTGACATATATGAAAATTGTTCATGAAAAAAGAGTTCTGAACAATGAAAAACTCTGCATTTTATAGTGCATAAGAAGCCTCTTGCAATAAATGACAATGTTTAGAAAAACTATATTGTAATAAAACATGGAATGGTTTGAAAAAGGTGTTGTGACTATGTGCTATGAAAAGGTTTAGCAGTGATTCAGAATTTTTGCAAAGTTTTGCAGATGACAATTGATTGCATATACATGACAATCTATTGCTTGCTTTTTTAACATTCAAAAATTGCCAAAAAAAATATAATATGACAATTGATTGCACATACCCCAACAATCGATTGTCATGATTTAAAAATAGAGTTTTTTTGCTAGCAGAGATATATGGCAATCAATTGCTTCAATATTACAATTGATTGCTTCAATGAAAAAATGTAATTTTTGCTGAGTTAAAGATGCAACTTGAAAGTTACGCAAACTTAAAGTTTATGATTAATTCTTAAACAACTAAAACTTACAACAACTAAATTTCAAATTGTACTTTAGTATGTGATCTAATTCCATTGAAATCCAAAACTTTATGCAAACTTGATACTTTAGTCTCAATATTTTTCTTCTTTGATCTTTCTTCTAAGATAGGCTTTTGTCTTCACCAAAACCAAGCTAAGAAGGATGAACACACCTTCTTAAAAAGCTTTTCATTTTGAATAGTTCAGCTAGCTCAGTTGGTAGTGTGGTAAGGAGGTCAAGCATAAGGTCACATGTTTGAATCCAATTGTACCTCTTTTTTTTCCTCTTATTTTTGTTGTTTTTATTGAAAAAAGTAAAAAAAAAAAACAAAGAGAGTTTATTTTTTTCATTTTATTATTAATTTTCATTTTTTTATTTTATTTTATTTTTAATTTTTATGTTTTTTATCTTTTAATTTATTTTGGTAATTTTTATTAATTAAAAAAATTATTAATAACAAAATATCCTATTTCAAACGCTCGAAGACCAACAAAGAGATACATCCAATAGGTCTTTTCATCCAACAAACCTTTTCATAAACGAATAGTCTGGCCTGTTGATAACCATGAAACATATCACGTTTCCAACTAGATACACGTGCATTTTAGCATGTTTTATATCCATTTCATGTTTTTATGTAGTGTTATGTTGGTATTTTGTCTTTGTTGCAGGTATCTTCCAAGTAAGATTTGGTATATGAGAAAACGGAGCAAGAATGGCAAAAACAGAGAAAAAGGACACCTCAGCATAAAGAAAGTCAAAGAAAGACGCTCTAGTACTCGTGGCGTTCGCCATGGCCCCTTCATCATCCACGTCCACCATTTAGAACTCATGGCGTTCGCCATGAGGCCATGGCATCCCCCATGAGCTTCGTGTCCAGAAAAATAACGACTAACTTACTCAGTCTCCTCCCACTTCAGAGCAAAATTCTCACACGACTCCTATACAAGTTGACCCTATTTTCAGCAGTTAGAGCATTATATATATTCTTATTTTATAAGTTTTTAATATACAAGTTTCTTAGTATCAATGAGGTAGAAAAATCACATATTGTAAAAGTACTTAATTGCTCACATCGGGTAATAAGCACACCATAATCTTAAGATTCTGCAGTTTCATGTTTGTACTTGGATTATTTGTTGTTTAAGTTTGCCGCCATATTAATTCTAGAGTTTTATTTTTCAAGTTTTTTGGTTTTCAATTCACACATTGTGTTACTTTCAGTACATATTTTTCCTTTTTAATTTTTCTGCACTTTACCATTTTAAGTCTTAATATTAAAATTGTCATTTTTATCTGTTCTATTAGTTTTAATTATTACTGTTTGACAGCAAAGTCTACATACTATCCTCACTTATATATATATATATATATATATATATATATATATATATATATATATATATATATATATATATATATATATATATATATATATATATATATATATATATATATATATATATATATATGCATTCTAATGATTGTTGTTATTTGTCATTATTATTATTATTATTATATTTAAGTCTCTATTTTGTATGCATATTAAATATAGTATGAATATTATGTCAAAACTATTCGGTTAAACTGTTTAGGGTCTAGAATGTGAGGGTCGTCGTTTTGACGGTATTCACATATAAATTGGAAATTACCAGTTAAATTTGACACTCGTTTTTTGGACTGATTTTTACAATGTTTTAAATTGGATTTAATTACCGCGAAAGCGTTAAATTTAAAGGTATCGGTTCTTTTTCGAAAGAGAGGAACCCATATCTGAGCTAGGAAATAAAAATCAGATTTTAAGTTAAATCAATTGCGACAGCAAGGCTTATTTTAAATTTCAAAAACAATCATTTTCAAAAATAGAGTTTATAGGAATAAGTGTGATGCGACAATAGGCATTTGTAAGTTTAGACTTTGGTGCTACGCGAGCGACATCCGATATCGCCTTTAAATTTTTTTCACCCAAAACAACTTTTTAGTTAATTAGAAGTAATTGATTTTCAAAAACATAAATTTTATACTTGAACACACTGAACTGCGACAGCGCGCAATATAGATTTTTAAATAAAACTCGGTTCCAATTTAGGGAACGCAAACGGTTTATTTAAATTAATTTTCTCCCCATTAAAGAGAAATATTGTCCCTATTTAACTAACTAATCCGACTTAGTTGTGAGTATTGTTGATCGATGCATATCATATTCCGGTCCCACCTTTATTAATATTTTCTTAAACAAACTTGCTCTATTTCCCATTTTTATTTTTTCCTTCTCATAAAAATCTGATTAGCCTTAGATTTACATAGCAATACTGGATAATGATAGGGTTGACTATTGGTCTATGTGGGTTCGGCAACTTTTTGTATTATTCTGATATAATTCGTACACTTGCGGATAAGCAAGCCACACATTACGTACAGGTCGCATCAAGTTTTTGGCGCCGTTGTCGGGGACCAATTCAGTCAATATTGTAACTAAATTATTGCGTCGTATAGACTAAGGCAACTTTTTTCTTTTTATTCATCGGTTGTATGTCAAACACGCTCAAAAGGAGATGAGTTAGAACAACCGATCGACGAAGTAAAGCATTTTATTCGTATAAGATGCAAGATTGAACAATACCGAGCCATATTTACTCCTATGACTGCACCATATACAAAGCCCGTTAAAGACTATGTTGCTCCATCCGAGGAAGATCCACACTCAAGCATTGTTCCACTTGCAATTCATGCAAACAATTTTGAATTGAAACCGTCTTTGCTACAAATCATGCAACAGAACCAGTTCTCTGGAAATCC
Organism: Lathyrus tuberosus; assembly: GCA_022829125.1. Taxonomy (NCBI): domain Eukaryota; kingdom Viridiplantae; phylum Streptophyta; class Magnoliopsida; order Fabales; family Fabaceae; genus Lathyrus; species Lathyrus tuberosus. The sequence continues at coordinate 361,920 of JALAZF010001021.1, forward strand.
AACTGAGGACCCAAATATTCATTTGTTAGTGTTTGTACATTATGCAGACACATTAAAGATAATGGTGTCAATCCAAAAGCCATTCGACTACGTCTATTTCCATTTTCCCTGAGAGATTGAGCCAGAGCATGGCTACAGTCTCTACCTGCAAACTGAATTACTACATGGAATGGACTTAAGAAGGCATTCTTAGCCAGATATTTCCCACCAAGCAAGACAGGAGTGCTGAGAAATCATATAACTACATTTAAATAAGTCGAAGGAGAATCGTTCTTCGAAGCATGGGAACGATATAAAGACATGATGAGACTATGTCCTCATCATGGATTAGAACAATGGCTTATCATTTAAACCTTCTATAATGGTCTACTTTACAACACAAGATTGACCATAGATGTTGCTACTGGCGGAGCCTTAGTGGATGAACCATTTAACGAAGCTTACTAGCTCATCGAAAACATGGCTCAAAACCATTACCAGTGGCGGACCGAACGAGTTCAAGTCGAGAAAACCCAACCAAAGGGAGATATGTTGGAAATTAATGGAATTGATCACGTAAATGGCAAGGTCGAGGCACTTACCTAAAATATCAACAATTTAATTATTACCACTTCAGCCATCGTGGGTGTCGTGGCTCTAAATTGCAAAATTTGTGGAGTCCGAGGGCATATAGCTAATGATTGCCAACTATTGATGGGGAATACCCATGACCAAGTCAACTATGCTCAAGGAAATCCTTATTCGAGCACTTATAATCTTGGATGGATAAACCATTCCGATTTTTCCTACAAGAACAATAACACATTGTTTTCTCCAAGTCCTCCATTTTCTAATGCTCAAAATTTCCAAAAAGGAGCTACTGCTGCTCCTCCTGCTCCTAGAAAATCAAATATAGAACTCATGATGGAAAACTTCATCACATCTCAGGTCCAGCAGAACAAAGAGTTCATGAATCAAAATGTTTATACCAACGAGCTGGTGAAACAATTGGCAAACAAGGTTGATGTCATGACTACTCATAACAAGATGCTTGAAACTCAAATAACTTAAGTAGTTAAGCAACAAGCGGCCTCTGCTGGCACATTTCTTGGCCAACCTCAACCAAATCCTAAGGGCCATGCAAACGCTATCACACTATGAAGTGGGTCAGAGTTGGATGGACCCGAAGACCCTAGAGTTTCCAATCCTATGATGTACAGAAGAATAGAGGAGGAACCTGAGAAAGTTATTGATGAAAATCAAGAAAGAGAACCGACAGTTGGTAATGAAGAGACTACCACGACTAAAGATGTTGTTGAGAAAGAAAAAGCCTATATATCTCTACCTCCTTATAAACCAAAAATACCATACCCTACAACTGATAATTCTTTATCTATGATCCATGATATATGATCATCACCCCATCCATATATTAGTCTTAATGTTTTAATGTTATCCCACTTCACAATAAAACTTGATCATGGATATTTTAAGAATAATGTCCTCATGTTTAATGAGATCTAATGATTAACTCACACTTAATGTTTCATTAAAAGGATAATCTACTCTAGAGACTTTATTATTTTGGAAAAACAAACATAACAAATAAATGCCTTATTATTATTAATAGATAATTTGATGCAAGTATCAGGTTTGATATAAAATTATTGGCCTCTAGGACTCACACTAACACTAACTCGCATAACAAACAGTTGAGATCTTCTCAGAAGTGACTCAAAAGCACTCGAGTACTCTAAAGAGGGAGATACATATGTACTAGCTAGCGAAGGAAGGCATGTTAGTCATTCCCAACATGACGTTACAACTTCCAAGAAAGGCATTTAATGTGACTATTCCAGAGAAGAACAACGTCTCATCCAAGACTTCCAAGTCCATGGATCCCGTAGCCAAATAATGATATGTCTCACAAACCCTTAGCATGTAAAGCATAGACAAAGACTCGGGGGACTATTTTTGGGTCGTCCATAAGGCCCAAAAGACGAATGCCCAGTTATGAATCAACGAGATATTAAACGTGGAAAAGGTAAAAAAATTTACTCCATGTCGCAAATAATCCCTCAGACGAATTCCATGTTAACCGCCTAGATCAATTCAATGCTTGACCGCATCCCAGTCCATTCCACATGTGTGTAATTATCAACCATCTCCCTTATTCAAAGAGGAAATTGCGCCCCTTCATAGGCATTCAAATCCTTTCTTATTTAGACAATACTTATTTTATACTGATTTAAGCGTTAAAGTGTTAACATTGCATGTCAGTCACCTCTCCACTGTTGGAAAAAAACAAAGCATAGAGAAAAAAAGGAACACAATCATAACACAAGAACATAACGTGGAGACTCCAAAACCGGAGAAAAACCACGGTCGTTGTCAATAGACAACCAGAGAATAACACTATGTGAAAATTGTTACAACACACAATATACCCTCAACTACCCCAGGCCTCCAGTACACCCATACCCTCCAAAACAAATATTAAATATATCTCACAACACTCTAATACAAGAGTATAAATGAACAAATAAAGTCAAATACAAGCTTAAAGTGATTTTGACTGGTGCATCTTAGAATGAAGAACTTGAATCATATATACAGTCTTAAACTCCATCTTCCTTTACAAAACTAAGCGATGTGGGACTTCAAAGAACTTGTATCATATATATAGCCTTAGAATCTCTCTTCATTCACAAAACTAAGCAATGTGGGACATTTTCAACATGTATATTTTCAACCAACCCCAACAATTTCCACCTTAATTAAAAATAATACATAAGCTTTCATTGTCTTCACCGACAATCATACTCCACCATAAAGAGTATCAACATGTATATTTTTAACCAATCCCAACAATCTCCACCTTGATTGAAAATACTACATAAACTTTCATTATCTTCACTGATAATCATACTCCACATAAAAAGTATAGTCACTTGAAGCTACACCACTCCAAGAATTTTCCATTGTCTTCACCAATAATCATAGTTTTAAAAACTATCATGCTCCAACTAAATAAGAGTATACTTCACTTGAAGCTAAACCACTTCAAGAATTTTCACATCGTCTTCACTAATAATCATAGTTTAAAAACTATCATACTCTCCCATGAAGAGTATATTTCACTTGAAGATAAACCACTTCAAGAATTTCACATTGCCATCACCGACAATCATATACTTTATCATGAAGAATAAATTTCACTTGAACTAAATCACTTCAAGAATTTTCACATGTCAAAAACCAGGTTGAAACTTTATGATGCAACTTCCATGTTGGTCAGAAGCTCTTCAACCATCTACATAACCTTGTACCTTGTGTAATCTTGATATTATCGACATATCTTTGACTTAAACTTTCCACAAGTTAAAAAAAATTATTCCACAATTTTCTCTACTCCAAATTGCATAGCGAAATTTGTGACTGCAACTCAATAAGTCTTTCACAACACTACCATTCTTTTCTGATGTGGAAGATTAGACAAAACTGCAACCATGAAGCATACTAAGAACACTTATCCCTGGATCGAACCAGGTTTTGATACCAGTTATTGGGAAAAAATAAAGCATAGAGAAAAAATAGGAACATAATTATAACACAAGAACACAATGTGGAAACTCCAAAATCGGAGAAAAACCACGACCGTTGTCTATAAATAACTAGCGAATAACAATGTGTGAAAATCATTACAACACACAATATACCCTTAACTAACTCAGACCCCAGTACACCCACACCCTCAAAAACAAATATTTAACTACATCTTACAACACTCTAATACAATAGTATAAGAGAACAAAGAAATTCAAATACAAGTTTAAAGTGCTATTGACTGATGCATCTTGGAATGAAGAACTTGAATCCTGTATATAACCTTGGACTCTCTCTTCCTTCACAAAACTAAGGGACGTGAGACTTCAAAGAACTTGTATCCTATATATAACGTTGGGCTCTCTCTTCATTCATAAAACTAAGCAATGTAAGACTTCTTCAACATATATATTTTCAGCCAACTCCAACAATCTCCATCTTGATTAAAAATAATACATAAGTTTTCATTATCTTCATCGACAATCATACTTCACCATAAAGAATATCAACATTAGTATTTTCAACCAATCCCAACATTCACGCATCAAAAGCTTTAAACTACCACAACAAACTCAAAATTCATATTTTCCGATTAAATATATATAATAGATTATTTTTTTAGACAATTTAAGTTTGATTGATTTAAATAAGTAAACTTTAAACAAAATCTTATATTTTTATCAAATGAATTAAACCGAAATAAATATTAAAAAGGCCAATCCCTAAACTTGTGTTGGACGACCTGACTTATTCATTTTCTTATGACTTATCCTTCTTTCTTTTTTTTTTTGAAGAAGACAAAAAGGAATAATAACATTATAACAAGCTAGCATAAGAAATGCTAGATGCAAATTACAACACCAGAACAAATAAGAGTCCAACTGTTAACACAACTAAAACAGGCAGCAAACAACCTGAAACAACAGAAAAAACCCCCCACTACCAAAGCCAAAATCACCTAAGAACCCCCAGCTAGAAAAAACTCCAACAAAACCAATTAAGGCGCTGCTGCAGCAAGATGAAAAAAGAAAAAAAAGGCAAAAAAAACCATCAACACCGCGAGACAATTACGAAATTCCCCGATAACCGACCGCAAGAGCCTAGAGAACTGCGTTGCAACTAGCGAAAACTGAATTCGAACTACACTTCTGCAACAAACCTGACTCAAAACACCTCACAAAGCAGAACACCAACCATGAAGCCACAAGGGAATAACCGCACCGATACAACACCAGTCCGAATTAACAAAGACCACTACTCCAATGCTCCTACTGATGACAGATGAATGGAAAGCTGAAAACCTGAGACATGAAGAAAATTGGACCAACCCAATGCACTGCAAAAACACCTTAATGCGATATAACAGAAAATGAAAATCTCCGTTGGCGAACCCAAAACACCAGCTAATTCTGATCTCAATACCCTCGCGACCCAAAGCCCCGAAGCTATATTGAAATTGGCAAGACCAACTGCTATTAAGATGATACACCAAAATCTGAACCAGAAAATAACAACCGCTGCAATGCCCCCACCTCGCTGCCCCGCCACGCACTGCTACTATTAATTGGCTAGATACTACCTTTGAGATCCTCCTCACCTGGCCCTATTCAAAAAATAACCAGAACCACCACTATTAAATTTTTGAGACAGGGCCTACCTCCACGGCAATAACAGATCGAGAAGCTTGGGCACGCAACAGAACTAAAAGAAAGCCAAAAGCTCAACTAGCCTGAACGCACTACCAAGCACAAACCACCAAGCCACAGTAACCAAACTCTCAAGAAACCACCGACCTGCTCCTGAATACACCACTACGCACAGAAACTACACATCATTGTCTATGCATCCAAGACACGCTTTGGGGTTCATGAACCACAAAGCTAAATCTTTGCAAATGAGATTTGACTTTATCTTGAGCCATTTCCAAGTTGTGACTATCGAATCTTCAGCGATTTTCTCTGTGAAAACCTCTGAATTTTTGAATATACTGACATTTCTATTCTTCCAAATATTCCACACATTAGATACCCAAATGGCGATCAGTTTCCTAGAGCTATGTCTGCCACCATTTAACAGGTTTTCGAAGATATCCATATGCTTCCAACAGTCATTGGGAAAAGTTGTTTTTACTCCAAGCCACTGACAGATGATATGCCATGTACCTACAAATTTTGGACACTCGAAGAAAATGTGAGAGGCTGACTCCTCACGCCCGCAATCTCCCTTGCACCCTACCTGCCCCTGAGACAACACACCCCTCTTAACAAGATTATCTTTTGTTGGGACTCTATTTTGAAGCATTCTCCAAATCAAACACGAAACCTTTGTCGGTATTTCCTTGATCCAAATCCTACTCCAATCTCGATTAGATTCAATCATGTCATTTGACGCTAGACCTTTATAAACGCCTTTCACCGAATACTCAGATGTTGAAACAAATCTACCTATGTCTAATTCGTTTATGCTCTTCCACCATTTTGAACCTCCAACCTCTCCCCTTACTATATCCCCATTAATTGTGCTGTATTTATTTGCTAGGGCTTCAAACCAGATGTCGTTTCTTTCAAAGCTAGTTTTCCAAACCCACTTACCTAGCAATTCCATATTGAACAACCTTAAATTCCTAATGCCCAGGCCCCCTTCTCCGACTGGCCTATATATCTTTTCCCACTTTACCCAGCTAATGTTCCTCTTATCTTCCACCCCATAAGAACCGCTTAAAGATAGACTCAAGCTTAGATATTGTACCTGTCGGCGCCTTGAAGAAGGATAGGAAATAAACTGGGATCGCGAAAAGCACAGCTTTCAGGATAACCACCCTGCCTCCGATAGATAGCGTGCTGCTCTTCCACCGACTCAGTCTATGTTTCACCGAATTTATCACTTGATTCCAAGTCTCTATTCTATTTGGATCAGCCCCAATAGGTAAGCCCAGGTAATTTGACGGAAAATCACTCACTCTGCACTTTAATATCTTTGTTGCTTCCGTGATCCACGCGCTATCAACATTTATCCCAGCAATCAAACTTTTAAGAAAATTGACTTTCAGGCCTGGCATACTTTCAAACAGTAGCATAATAGATTTAATAACTCTAATGTTTTGCCAGCTCTTCTCGCAAATAATCATCGTGTCATCCGCATATTGAAGATGAGAGAAACGACTATCATCTCTTTCAAACTTGTAGCCCACCAATTTCCCCAAGACCTCGGCTTTCTTCATCAATACGCTAAAGCCTTCTGATGTAATTAAGAAAAGAAATGGAGAAAGAGGATCTCCTTGTTTTAATCCACGGCCCATCATGAATCCCTTAGTTGGGCTCCCATTGACAAGAACCGAAACTGAAGATGATCTTAAACATTCTAAAATCCATTTCTGCCATTTGTTATGAAAACCAAATTTTTCCATCACAAAAAGCAGATAGTTCCAATCTACTGTGTCGTAAGCCTTTTCGAAATCCACTTTGAATAGTACAACTTCTTTTCTTTTCTACCTAGCTTCGTCAACTATTTCATTCGCCCCAAAGACTCTGTCTAAGATTTGCCCACCGACAATGAAAGCTGATTGATTCTCCGATATAATATTATTGATCACTTTCTTCAATCTATTAGCAAGCACCTTTGAGATCACCTTGTAAATACAATCGATCAAGCTTATCAGTCTATAGTCCGAAATCCTAGAAGAGTTACTTTTCTTCAGAATGAGGACTATGAAATAGCTGTTAGCGCTTTTCACCATACGACCGAATTTATGAAATTCTGACATAACCCTCATGAAGTCACTTTTAACGGTTTCCCAAAAATCTTTTATAAATTCAAAAGAAACTCCATCTGGGCCTGTAATTTTTAGGCTATCACATTCCCATATCGCACTTCGCATTTCACACTTCTGTTTCGGCGAATTCTACGACCAGGGCATTTCTATCTGAATCTGCCAAACTTTTGAACTCCATGTTTGCAGGGACAGTTTTAACACCTCTCTTTTTATAACAGTTTTGAAAATGATCTCCTATTTCTTCTTTGATCTCTATTGCTTCCTTAGATATTCTCCCATTAACCTCCAGCGCGAGAATTTCGTTATATTTCCTTCTTTTATTGATACAGCCATGAAAGTATTTGGAATTGGCATCTCCTTCTTTCAACCACCTGTTACAATCCTTTTGGAATTGGATACTGCTATTAAGATTCACGAGTTTATGAAGATTCTCAGTCAGATATCTCTTACGATTTATCTCCCCCGAGGTCTGCTCGGACGATTCACCTTTAATCTCCAGCCTGTTGATCTCCTCTGTAACTAGTTTTTTTTTTCCATCCAAATTCTGCGTATGTTCTTTATGCCATTCTTTTAACTTGGCTTTAATCAACTTTAATTTTTCCTTCAATATGTACATTCCCTAACCCTCCACCTTGAAGTTCAGCCACTGATCTTTAACGAAGTTATGGTAACCCTCGATGTTCTTCCAACAGCTCATCATACGGAAAGGCTTCGGTCCCCATTTTTGCACATCGACGCCTAGCATAATAGGACAGTGGTCGGATAAACCCTTGTCTAAGGCCCACTGATTGCAATTAGGCCACGACCTAAGCCATTCTTTAGATAATAGAAATATGTCCAAAAAGCTCATCGTTGTGTTTCCTAACCTCGACCAGGTGAATTTCCTACCATGCAAAGGCAAATCTATAAGATCTAAGCCTGATATGAAGTTGTCGAATTCTACCATGTCTTCTCGACGATTACATACTGCTACTCCAATTCTTTCGTCTTCCATTCGGATGGAATTAAAATCTCCCACCACACATATTCTAACTATGTTCTTCTCTTTAATTTTAGCCGATAAATCCACCCATAGCATTCTTTTTTTTCTAACGTCACAAGGAGCATAAATGTTTACTATAATCGTTCTGATCTTATCTTCGCCTCACTCCCCTTCTACCCAAACTACCGAATCAGACCTGGTGATGCTAACAACTAAAAATTGGCTATTATTCCACATCGTAAGGATACCGCCCGATCTTCCGCATGGAGGTTTGCTTGCAAACTCAAAGTCGTTAGAACCCCAAATCGTGCTGCAGGTGAATTTATCAATGTTTTCCATCTTAGTTTCCTGAATGTACATTACAGATGGATTATGAGTCTTAACTAATTTATGAATCTCCTTCTTCTTTGCCAAGTCACCTAGACCCCTAATATTATAGCTTATTATCTTCATAATAATGTTCTGCCTTCATCCAACACCCTAGACTCCACAAATCTTAAGACTATCCTCCCCTTCCAATCACTCCAGTTGCCAATTCCTATATAATTTCTCCTTCTTCTCCTTTGTGAATTAAGCCAACCTCTTTCCCTAGATCCCAAACATCCTTGGCTACCTCCACTGCGTCTCCGTGTAAGATAATCCAACTCTTTTTCTCCATCTTACTCCCCACCAAATTTAGATCGGGATTGGAACTTACCTGGTTTTGAGTATCTTTCCTATTGTTGCAATTGCACCTTGTGTCGATCTTGTTTTTTTTCTTCTCTCCTTCTTTTTAGCTTTCAGGATCTCCGATCTTCTTCTTCTTCATTCTTTAAAAGTCTGATTCCCATTTTTATTTTGAACCATTGGAGACTTCTTCGCTTCCTGGTTATCATTGTACTGAATGGATCTAACCTCCGTTGTTCCTACCGTTAGCCCTTTCTCCATTTCCTTCGATGTGTTACCCTGTTGGCTTTTGCTAGACATATTGCAGTGTGTATTGTTCGTGTCTGGAACTTATCCATGCATTTCTGTCCTACTGATTAGGTTGATGAATTGGACCTCTGTGTGGCTTTCTATGTAGGGGTCTCTATTATTTTTTCCTTTATCCCTCGTGATAGAAACTTTACAAGGTGAAAGTTCCAATATTCCCCTATGTTCCAACTCACCAATGTTCGTTCCAAATTGGCTTTTATTTACTCTTTCATGTAACTCTTTCCCCCTGCACCTCGCCTCCTATTTTTGTCTTGACATTCTCATCAACCTTGGTTCCAGCAGACGTTACGCTTTCTTCGTTCAAAAGAGACTTTACTCCAATTAACTTTTCCGTAATCTTTCCCTCGGTAATAGCTGCCTTATTAACTTCTTTAATTGCTTCTGCCTCCTCGAGCCCACAATTTTGTCCATTTTCACATTCTTCCTCATTTTGCATTAATTGCCAAAAGTTATCTTCTATTCTCTTTCTAGTTTCATCTTCTTCCATGGAGGTTATAGATGGTGGGATAAATGAATCATCTGAATTGTGAGATTCGTTATCATCTCCTGGCTCTGGATTTATTCCTATTGCGGTATTAGCTTCAATAAGCTCGCAATTACATAATTCTTCTATTATCCTGATGTTGAAACTTTCTTCATTGGTTTGGACATTCTTTAACTTGTTAATAAAATCCATATATGGGGTCCTCACCATGACTCGGGCCACATCCAATCTGTGAAGATTTTCTGTTTCATAATCTAACTTGATCAGTCTCCCAAAAGATGAAACCAGAGTTTCGAAGACGCTTCTTCTCCAAGCGTGAACTGACACCCCGATAATACGACACCATATATACCTTGCTGGTGCTACGTCTCTAGGTTCCCAAGCTCCGATGACGCTAAACCATTTATTGAAGATCTGGTTTGCATCTTTAATCAGCTTTTGAAAATCCTCATCTTCATCAATTTTCATAAAGACCTTTTCTCCCCCTAATGGAATAATATTGACTGTGATTATGCCTTTCTCAACTAGGTGTTGTTGGATGTACGGTGTTTCTTCTAAATTTCGCACGCACCCCACGTAACCCATCTTCGCCCACTTCATATGTTCTTCGTTAACTGATAAAGATAATCCTACCGCTGTTGGCTTATCTTCTTTCTTTTGATCTTTTTTCCTTCGTTCATAGCTCTCACTCTCTATGTTCTTGTACCTGTTCTTATTCCTAATCACGTCAACATATGACACACCTTCTCTTCTTCTGCTTTGGGTTCTCCCTGTCCTATCGTTGGCAAGTTGTGACCTGAAGTTTTCTACCCTATGCACCTTACTCTTTGGCCTTGACTTTTCTCTGATTTCCAACTCATGAGCTCCATGCTCTGGTTTTCTTACCTTTCTATCAAATCTTGAGATATTAACCCATGTTTTGAACGTTCCAAACCAAATATCCTTAAGCTTGCTTTCGAGCTGCTTTTGGTCTTCCATTCCTTTGAATCTAACGAAACCGAAGAATTTTCCCATCTTGTTCCTTCTTTTTGCGATATACACGTCTACCACTCTACCCCATTTTGAAAAAATTATCTCCATCTCTTTTCCGGTGATATATTCCGGTAAATTGTTTACATAGCATGTAATTGTCCCTTCTTCTTCAGTTGTAGTTCTGCTTCAATCCGTTTTTCTGCCTATCTTCCTTCTCGCTCTCACGATAGTCCACCTCTCGCTCTCTGCCATTTTACCTCTTGGTTTTTATTTCCCTTAACCAGCCTTTTGGACTACCGTAATAAGTAAACCCAATTTTCCAATACCAAATGTTTAATCTTAGTAGTATACAGGCCCGACCCATTGGCAAGGCAAGGAAGGCCATTGCCTTGGGCCTCACTTTTTTAGACCAAATTAGGCCTTCATATAACTTATTTAACAAAATATATATCAGCACATGTAAAATATTTCTGCCTCATAACTTCAATTCAACTTTGAGGCCAGCGGTTCAATCCTTTGCTAGTCTAGCTTTTTTATTCACATTTTTTGCATTTTATGCTTTTTTTGTTTAATCAATTTTTATAATGATTAATAAAAATCTTTATGGTTGCATTTTCATTCATTTAATAAAAATCTTTAGCGGTGCATTTTCATTCATTCAATGATTTATCATAGATTTTAAAAAAAAAATCATTTATCATTTATAGTATAATTAATCATTTATTTTTAATTTCATAAATATTTTTTAATAAATAAAATTAATGTAAAATATAAATAGTTATGTTTTTTTTATTAAGAAAATTATATGTAATTTTTAATATCTTATCTATTTTTATTTGGTCATAAAAAATTTACTAAGATTTACTATTATTTCCATCCAAAAAATAAATATTTTAATGAGCAAATATAAATTAGATCTGTAAAATAATACTCTCCTTTAGTAATTCTTAAAGAATTTATTGGTCGTTTCTTTTATTTAAAATAAAATTAATACTAGTTTTATTAATATAGATTTTTATTTTTAAAAATTTTGTTCTAAATTTTGTCTTAGGCCTACACGTTCGTTGGGCCGGCCCTCATAATATAGGCAAGTGTAAGTCATTATAATACCAAAATATTCTTAAAAACTAGTGAAAACTACCAACACAGAAATGAAACTTAACATATTAAATTGCAAATTGTATCATAATTTAATAATTCTTATAGTAATATAAATACATAAATAATGTTCTTTTTATTAGAGTAAGTTTTGTTAATGATTATATAGTAAAAATAAATAAATAATAGCATGTAGCTTTTTTAAAACTATATATAAAAAATGTTCTAGGGAGGGTTAGATGAAGGAAAGCGCGTGGCAATCATCCATTAGGTGGGATGTCAGAATTGCCAATTTTTTGGGAATCTAATTAATCTCTTTCCAACTTTCCAATTCAGCTCCTGGTTTTTGGGAACACTATTTCTCTATTTTCCACAACCAGCAACTACTTTTAGTTTAATTAATTAACTTAACTAATTATTCTCAAAATTTTAAATTATAATACCAATGGTGGTTTCTGGTTTAGATTCAGTCCTATGGGCGACTCTGGTTTGAAATGAGTTTGTGTGGTTCCCACTTAACAGTTTTCTATTTAAGTTCATTGTAACTAACCTAATCTTCAATTAATTAATTAGTTAAAGCTTCATTATACTACTAATACGATTAGTACTAGTAATATTTTTAATCAAAATCACATGATTATAGTACTAAACACCGACCCTATAATGTTTGATAAGTAAAGACAAGAGAAGTTTTATGGAATCACTTATTTTATCACATCTGATAGTACTTCATTTCATGAAAAAAAAAATCATATTTAAGTTGTGAGTGATTCATAATTAAATAATTAATTTAATTGATATACTTTCTCCGATCACAATTATAAGGCAAAATAACTAATTTCACACTAATTAAGAAAATTAGTTAAGTGTAATTAATTTTCTTGATTTCATATACAATTAGAATAAAATTTACTATAATATCCTTAATTATATTTGATTAATCAACTACCAACATTAAATGTTATTGAATTAAATTAGGGGTATACTAGTAATACAAACATTAATTACTTTGAAAATTAATGACTTTTGCTTATAATAGTGATCAAAATTTAAAATATTTTTTTTGTTTATAATAATGACCGGAGGGAATATATAATAATAGTAACTTATTCTTTCTGATTTTTATCATAAAAGCATATTTTTAAACTTATTGAATAAATATTAATTAATATGTTTATGTTACTATATAGACTAGATAAGTTAGTTATTTAATAAATTTAACCTTTTTTATAATAGAGATCGTAATATATTTTAATTAATTTTGTTTATTAATTGTAATTAGCGAAATAAATAAATAATTTGAGATATAATATTTCTATTTATGTTAGTTTTGCATAGCCGATCACAAGATTGAATAAAAGAATAGAGTCGTGTTAGACGGTCGACAAGTAACGTAAAACTTCGTTGAATCTCTATGACATGGATCAACTACGAAATAATATTAATGATAGCTCTTTACTCGGAAGCAACGTGTTGCATGGCTCGAGTACAATGTCAAAAGAGGAAGGATTGTTGCATCGTCGTCTGGATGTAGTGAAAAATAATCAATGATTCTCATATTTTCGTGAACGGGTGTGAGTAAAGATGTTAGTTCATGAGAGTAAGATTCATTTTGGATCATGGAATATAAGCACAATTATTAGAAAGTTTATGGAAATAGTGGACACTATGATTTGGAGGAAGATCAATTTCCCGTGCCTATAAGAAATTAAGTGGGCAAGTGAAAAAGCAAAAGATTTAGACAACTCTGAATGTAAACTTTGGTACAATGGAGAAGTTAGATTGAGAAATAAAGTGTGATTATTGTGACAAAGAGTGGAAGAAAGATACTGTGAACGTGAAAAGAGTAGGAGATCAAATCATAGCCTTGAAATTTATAGTGGATCAATACACCTTAAATGTTATTAGTGTTTACGCACCTTAAGTTGGATTAACAGAACACCTTAAGGTAATATTCTAGGAGGATTTAGAAGGATTACTTCAGTATATACCTTAAGGAGAGAAGTTTTAATAGATAGGGGTCTAAATGAACATGTAGGGGCGTAGAAAGAGGTTTTGAGAGCATCTTATCACATATTAGAGTGAGGTGACATGTTCCCAAATAGATTTATTTCTTATTAGGAAGTCAAATAAGAATATTTGCTTAGATTGTAAAGTTATTCCGGGAGAGAGCTTGACTACACAATATAGAGTATTGGTTATAGATGTAAGAATCAAGATAAGAGCAAAGAGAATATGTCATATAGGAGAACCATATGTCAATTAGTGGCATTTAAAGGGTGAAAACAAGGAAGTTTCAAACACTTAATTTTAGAGGAAGGGTTTGGAAAACTACAAGGAAGTGTGAATGATATGTGGAATGAGATGATCCAAGAGATTAAAAAAGTAGTCAAAGAGACGCTGGGAGAATCAAAAGGTTTTTGACATACGGGTAAAGAATCGTGGTTTGGAATGAAAGTGTTCAGAGTAAAGTTAGAGTAAAAATGATTGTTTTAAATAATGGTTTAGGTGTAAAAATGTTGAAACTTGGGGAAAACATAAGAAAACTAAAAACGAGATCAAGAAGGTTGTGAGTGAAGTAAGAACCCAAGCCTTTTATGGATTATACCAATCTATAAAAATAAGGGAGATATACAAAATTATAGAAATTATAGATGGATTAAGCTTAGAGTCATACCATAAAGTTATGAGAAAAAGTAATTGAACTAAGACTAAGAAAAAAGACTCAAGTCACTGAGAATCACTTTCTTTTTATGTGTGAGAGGTCGACCATGAAAGCATTCTATCTACTACGACGTGTGATTGAGCAATATCAGACGAACCTACAAAACTTGCACTTGATTTTTATTAACTTAAAGAATGCGTATGATAGAGTTCCTATAGATATTTTGTAGAAATTCATAGAGAAGAAATGGGTTATGAATGCATATATTCGAGCTATCTAAGATATATATGAAGTAGTATTGACTATTGTATAAACACAAGGTGGAGAGATAGGAGATTTCCCCATTATAATAGATTTACATCAATGTTCAAATATAAGCCCATACCTTTTCACTTTAATTTTGGATGTACTCACAAAACACATCCAAAAGGTAGCACCAAGATGCAATCTTTTTGTAGACGATATAGTCCTACTTGGAGAATCGAATGAGGATTTAAATTAGAGGTTGGATACTTAGAAGCGAGATTTAGAAACGCATGGCTTTCACCTAATAAGAAGTAAGATGAAGTATATGAAATGTAATTTCAACAAAATTAAAAGCATCGTTAACCTAGAGGTGAAAGTTGGAGACATATTATCCCACAAGTTACACGATTTAAATATCTTGGGTTTGTAATACAAAACGATGGAGAAATAGAAAGGGATGTAAACCATCAAATTCAAGTTGTGTGGATGAGATGAGGGAGGACCTCAAGGGTTTTATGTGACACAAAGGTATCATTCTGGTGATCTTCATTAATGGTCTAACCATAGAGATAAATCCTCGAGGAATCCTTATTGAAGATGTTGACTTGTGAATCAAAGAACTAGGAGAAACCTTGAAATGATGATGAACTTGCAATAGAGGAAGAATAATGTTCAATATAGCCTTGAAGAGAAACCCTATCACCATGAACTTCAACTGAGGAACCATTATCAAGCACAGTGAACTAAAACCCTAATTCTCTTGTTCTTGAGAAATCTTTAATGAAGACATCCTCTTGGTTTGACGAATCTGCTTCTGAACCAAACTTCTCATGAATCACTACTTAATAACCACAAGACAACTTGACCTTGGATACACATAGTATGAGAAATAGCTCACTGGTGTAAATAACTTGCAATTGAAGTAAACTTTTGATGGTTTGACCAAGATGAGGTCAAACTTCCATCTGATTTTGACTTGGAACCAATGTTGTTTCCATTAATTTCCCTACAAAACCTTAAACACCCAGAGGAGAAGAAACAAGCAAATTATAACATATTTTTGGTATTTTGGTTAGAGGTTAGTAAACATAGACAAACATAAAGCAAGTCAGAAACACACAGATGCTTGGTGATATCCCTCATAAGCAAACCCATAAAGGAGGGCAGGAGAACCAATGTTTGATATCGTGATTGTATTGTGAAGATGTAAATGAGGTGGGATCTTAGGGGTAAAATTTAGGGTATGACACAAATGAAGAAAATAAACCAGGGCTTGTATCATCTTGTGGAATTTTTCTAAATGCCAAAACTCTAAAGAACATGAACTTGATTTCTGCCTTGATAAGTCCAGTTGTTGAAATCCCAAAGGAAGAGATTCTCAGAAGAAGGATTCCTTTGGTAGATTTCCCCTCTTCTCCAATCTAGAGTCGACCAATTATGAATTCAGTATAGCCATCAGCAACTCTGAGACTTCTCCGTCCGTTCCTTTGAAGGCACTAAAAGCCATCAAGAAGATACGAAAGAAGAAGAAGAAGAAGAAGAAGAAGAATAAGAAGAAGAGAAAGAGCCATTAAAAGGATCAGGAAGTTTTCCCAAAGATGGTTAAGGATTCTTCTGGCGCAACAAATGTTGTTGCTGATGTTGTAGTTGTTGTTGTTACTGTTGTTACTAGCTCTTCTAAAGTAATTACAACTTGTCTCGCTCCTCTACATTCTGATGTTAGTACTTCATCCATCCCCACATCCACTATAACCATTCTATTACTTCTAGAACCCATCACTCCCTTACTCCCTAAACAACTAATCCAAATAATAACTATGTCTCCAACCTATCTATTCATATCTTCTTACCCTCATATGTTGCTGAACTCTTACCATTTTCACCACCACCAAACACATCTCACTCCAATAACCATACTCTTCAACCAACCATCATTCTTAATGATGAGTTAGAATTTGAACTCATTGTCTATCCAGGCAGACCCTCTAAATCCTTCTTCAATCAAACACCCTCTGAAACTAACATTCGCCCTTTAGATGATTTATTTTCATAGTTTGAAGAGGATGTTGGTGGCAGATTATATGCTCTCATTGGAGTTTGAAGAGGTAATGCAAACTTCTCTAAATTATGAGATCTAAATGAGGCCTTTAGAAGATTGATTGCTGCCAGTTCTGAAGAGTCAAAAATTGCCTACATGAAGGAAGCTAAGAGGAACATTCGTGCCAGACTCTCTGGTGTTGTTAAACCTCTAAATTAGAAGGTTCCTACTACTCTTTTACTCCCAGCACTAGAAGTGATTCCTCTTCCTCCTGTTCAGACTTCATTGGTTTCTGCTGAAGTTGCTAGTGGTTCCGACACCAACGAGACTTCGGGTTCTGATGACTATGTTTTGAAGAAGTTGGAATTTCTGGTTGCGGAAAATTCATAAGTGAAGGAAAAAACTTCAAAGATTGAAGGGTTACATGCAGAGATTTTGTATAGACTGCCTAAACCCTTTGAACCTTAGTTTTAAAAACTTTGTGTTATCTTTGTTTTTTTCTGGTTTTCGGCTTTGTACTGTTCTATTATTCTGATTAATGAAATAGCATTTTGTTTGGTATATTTTATTCTTGTCTCTTTACTCTTTTTGAATGATGACAAAGGGGGAGAAAAAGAATATGATTTTGATATCTCTTAATTCCGTTGTGATAACCCAAACATATTTCTAACAAATTAAACTTGGTAAAATTTATGAGAACTTTGAAAACGTTCATCATTTTGACCAAGTGTTTCAAGTTCTAACCATGCACAAAATTTGATCAAGTCGTTACTAGATTCTAAAATTAAGGCTCTGAACAAGCTCATCAAGCGCTCTGAAGAAATGTTATGATACTCACGACGTTGTTCTGATACCACTTAACAAATAAACTCTGAGAAAGCCAGTTTTGATCAAGCATGTTCTGATACTCATTATATGCTCCGATACTCAAAACTGAAATTTTATGTTCTGATACTCAAATAGAAAATCAAAGAGAATGCTTTTGTACCCAAGTTGTTGCAATCTGGGACTTTTCCTCAACCACTACAACGTGACTACTTTCATCCTTAAAGATAGTGAACATATTTTTGTCTGAGAAGGAAAGTTATAACAACCTGGTTGTTGCCACAAGGGAAGTTGTTTCTTTCATGCTGATTCAAAATGATTTATATGTGTTAAGATTATTTTAAGTAATAAATCCAGGGGGAGCTTGCAAACCTAGCTCTTATATTCTAAGTTGAAAAGTAATTTTTAACAATATAAATTTCAGGGGGAGCTTACAAATCTCACTCTGAAACTTTATGTGATTTAATCGTGAAAATTGTTCAATCAAAATACATGGTTTTGTCATCATAAAAAATGGGGAGATTGTGAGAACAAGTTTTGGTTCTGCATTTGGCCTTTAGTTTTGATGATAACAATTCGTTGATTTATAAGAGAACAATTTTATACCCTAATGTTTTTCCTTGTGAAGTCTGAAGTTGTTGCTGAACAGATTCTGACTCTGAAGCTCTGATGTGTGACATCATCAGATTGTTGAATCAACACAGTATGACTATGAGGAAATACATGTGTTCACAAGATGCGGTCAAGTTAGAGAAAAATCATAGACAATAGTTCTTAAGAACGTTCGTGCTCAAGCTTCTGACTCTAATTGTTATGGAAGAG
The DNA here is from genome assembly GCA_022829125.1 of Lathyrus tuberosus. NCBI lineage: Eukaryota > Viridiplantae > Streptophyta > Magnoliopsida > Fabales > Fabaceae > Lathyrus > Lathyrus tuberosus. Next base: position 380,384 of record JALAZF010001021.1, read on the forward strand.
CCTCTAAAGACTGACTCTCTTCAAGACTCTGAGTTTAAGCTGAAAACTCTGAAGACCCGCTTCTGAGTAACAGTGTCAAGACTCTGAAGACTTTTGTTAAAACAAGATTTGGTTATGCATCTATAACTTTAAGTTTTGATGATAACAACGTAGTATTTATGTGAGAATAATTTTGGCGCCCTAATGGTTTGTTATTGTGTAAATTTAATAGCCAGTTGTGATTCTGAGTTTATGATGTGCAACATCGTCAATTTCTGAACATTTGTTCTGCAAAATTCGCTTCTGCGCTGATTCACTCCTGAGAAGTTCTAGAAAGACGCTATGTTGCTGCTGCAATGTTCTCTTCGCTTTTGCCTTTGGACGTAACTCTGATCATCAAGCTTCTGAAGAATGGAAGCTTCTAAAGTTTTGTTACTTAGCTGAAGACTCTGAAGATCTCAATCAAGACGCTGACATGGTTAAGGTTTTAACTGAAGATTCTGATCTCAGTTGTGTGTTTCTTCTCTTAATGCTTCATCAACTTTTTCCCAAAAGCCAATGAATTTGAAGATAAGATCAAAAGTGGATACATGGTCAAATAATACATAATACAAATCAAAACATTCCTTCCACTGCCTGAAGACGTGGGCGAATGACAATACTATTCATCACACCTATCAATAATCCGTTAGCGGATAACTGCTCTTTTGGTATCCCTGATTTGTCCTCCAACGATCTAATAATTTCTTATTTAAAGGACACTTGGAGAAATAATAAATTACGTACTTGTTAATTTTCCCATATGCCTTCTTCATGATCGGGTCGTATAGCATGCACGACATCTCCATCAACTTCATCATATGAGGTAGGAACTTGTGTTGTGTAAGAAGGTGTGGACAGAATATCAAGACTTTCATCACTAAGAGGAATATATTTTCCTTGGAGAACGATTGACCATTTCCCTGATATATCCGATGGATCGGTAACATAGAAAACTTGTTTTGCTTGAGAAGCCATGATGAATGGTTCTGTATTAAAAGATGCCTTGCCAAGGTCGACCCGGGTGAATCCTAAGTCATTAATGTCTACACCATTAATATTATTGGGAACCCACTTGCATTTAAATAAAGCCACTTTGAAAATAACATAATCAATCTCCCAAATCTCATCAATGACACCATAAAACGCGGTAGTTGCCAATACCGTATTCTTATCTTTCGAACTAGAGAAATACATCGATTCGGCTTCAACCATAACCCCACTATTTTGTATTATACTACGATCATCTTTTGATTTTGTATAAAAGGTATAATGACCAATGTCGTATGCACTCCAGGTAATTACACAAAATTTTGGCTCGTACGACAACCATTTAAGTATCTCGGATGCACTACGATTATTAGATACACTTTTATTAAACCAATCCATGAATCTATTGTTATGCTCTATCAACAACAACTTGTCACTCATTCGAGGATATTTTTTCTTCAAAAGTCTTTTGTGAGTATCTATGTAAGGTTGAATTTCATCTATATTATTCAATATATAGAAATGTGATTGAATAACTACATCCTGAGCCATTGACCTATTATTTAGACCTTGAATACCCCTTCCATCTGTGTCAGCATGAAGAGACTTTGGAATTCCTATAGAATCTGCATCCGACAAATAGTTTGTACAAAACTTAACAGTTTCTTCTGTGATGTACCTTTCAACAATCGAAGCTTTCGGTCGGTGATGATTCTTCGTATATCCTTTAAAGATCTTCATATATCGCTCTATTGGATACATCCACTTTAAATAAACTGGACCATAAATTTTGATTTTTCTTACGAGATGAACAAGTAAGTGAACCATAATGTCAAAAAATGATGGCGGGAAATACATCTCCAATTGACACAAGATTATGGCAGCCTCATCTTCTAATTCATCCAATTTTTTGAAATTAAGAACTTTATTACATATGGCATTGAAGAATAAACACAATCTCATTATAGTTACTCTCACATTTTTTGGAAGGATCCCACGGATAGCCACTGGTAGAAGTTGTTGCATCAATACATGGAAATCATAAGCTTTTAAACCAATTAACTTGAGATCTTTCATTGATACAAGTTTCTTGATGTTTGATGAGTAACCTTGCGGAACTTTAATACCTTACAAACACTCGCAGAACATCTTTTTTTCCTTTTTAGATAGAGTGTGACATGCTGGAGGCAGATAAGTTCTTTTTCCTTTCTCTATTGGAGCCAACTGTTTTCTTATACCCATCTTCTCCATATCAAGATGGGAAGTCTTACTATCTTTAGTCTTGCCCGAAATGTTTAGAAGTGTGTCAATCAAACTATCACACACATTTTTCTCCACGTACATCACATCAAGACAATGTCTAACATCAAGACTTGACCAATATGGAATATTAAAGAAGATGAACCTCCTTTTCCATATATTTTTCGCAACTGTCCCTTTTTCTTTTCCTCTCTTCCCACCTTTTTCTTTTTCTTACTTCCCACCTTTTTCTTTTTCTCTTCCCAAAGACAACATTAATGTGTTCGTGCCGTTGATAAACTTCATCCCCGATTAAAGGTTTAGGAGCCTCACCAAACTCTTGCTCTCCATTAAAAGCCTTTCGCAATCTACGATAAGGATGACGCGGTTTTAGAAATTTTCGATGCCCAAGGTAAACGGTCTTTTTTCTAAACTCAAGTTGGTGATAACAAGTATCATCTTCATATATAGGACACACTTTATGTCCTTTGACACTGTATCCAGCCAAGTTACCGTAAGCCAAAAAGTCGTTAATTGTGTAAAATAACATTGCACGCATATTAAACTTTTCCCCAGAATATGCATCATCAACTTCAACGCCTTCATCCCACAAGAGTCGTAAATCAACAATTAATGGACTTAGATAAACATCTATGTCATTACCAGGTTGTCGTGGTCCAGAAATCATCATACTTAACAGTATATACTTGCGCTTCATGCACAACCAAGGAGATAGGTTGTAAATAGTGAGAAGAACAGGCCACGAAGTATGATTAGTGCTCAGATTACCAAAGGTGTTCATTCCATCGGTGGAAAGCCCAAGCCTAAGGTTTCTTGGCTCGACTCCAAAATTCGGAAACAACGAATCAATTTTCTTCCATTGCAACGAATCAACTACATGGCGAATGTTTCCATCACGAATCCTTTCATCTGCATGCCATCTAAGATTCTTTGCGTCATTCGAATTATCAAAAAGTCTCTTTAATCGTGAAACTATTGGCAAGTACCATGACACTTTAGCAGGAGAATGCTTCCTACTAACATTGTCATAGTGATCATTGTCATCACCATTGTTAGCCTTCAGCTTGTAACATGACACACCACATTTAGGACATTGAAACAAGTCTTCATACTCTTTCCGGTATAATATGCAATCATTAGGGCAAGCATATATCTTCATATAATCCAGATCCAGTGGACACAATATCTTCTTGGCCTCATAGCAACGATCCGACAATTTGTTATCTTCTGGTAACATTTGCTGTAGTAATTCAAGTAATTCCGTGAAACTTTTATCCGACCATCCATTTTTTACCTTCAGATTAAACAACTTTAACACCGCCGACAATCGTGTGAACTCTATGCATCCCTTATATAAAGGGGTGTCTTTATCACTACATAAATTATCATAAATATGAGCATTCATAAAAGAAGATTCCCCAATATCACAGAACATATCCTCTAGTTGATCTTCCATATATTCATCTTCCTCCACTCTTTGACTTTGTGCCGCCCGACTTTCCTTATTATCCACCTCACCATGCCACGTCCATATTATATAATTTTGACATATACTATCACAATAAAGGTGATTGTGTATTTCTTTCTTTGTACCCTTTTTGATATTTGTGCAAACAACACAAGGACAATAAAAGATACCATTATTGTCGGGAAGAAGTTTATCAGCGTATTCAAGGAATTCATGAACTCCGTTCCCATAAACCGGACCTAATCTATTGGCTTTCATCCAACTACGATCCATTACAACTTCTGAAATTTATACATGTATAATAATGTGAATGACACGCCAAAATCTAATCCAAAAACTCAAGCATATGCATATACAATATGAATAAAGAAAAAAAAAATGAAGATGTACTCTCGTACTAAACGTAAAGCATATGAAACATCTCATTCTGGCTTGAGCATATACAATATGAACAATGAAAAAAGGAATGAAGATATTGAAGAATACCGTACTTCGAAGCTGTAATCAAATGAATGTAATGAATGAAGATGTTGAAGAGTACCGTACGTCAAAGCTGAAGAATCAAATGAACAAAGACGGTCAATATTTGAGCATAAACCAAGAAAAAAGGAATGAAGATGTTGAAGAGTACCTTACTTCGAAGCTGAAGAAGCAAATGAATGAAGACGGTCAATATTTGAGCATAAACCAAGAAAAAAGGAATGAAGATGTTGAAGAGTACCTTACTTCGAAGCTGAAGAAGCAAATGAATGAAGACGATCAATATTTGAGCTCCAAATGAATGGATACGAAGAGGGTAAAGGTTAGGGCGTCTCTGGCTCACTTGTTTGATTAGGGCGTCTTATGAAAGAAATACATAATAAGTTTTGTTTTAATTTATCAGTAAAGCTTTTAATCTCGATTGGAGAAACAAACCGTAGCGGAATCTTAAGTGACACACGGTAACTGTATCCTAAAAAATGGAATAAATGTGTTGCAGGGAATCAAAGCTTGTTACATTTCATTTATTACTACGGTTGTTCATCTTAACCGTTGTAAAATTATTTACAATTTATTTTTTAAATAATTGACTTAAGTGACACACGCTAAATGTACTCTAAAAAATGGAAAAAATGTAGTTGCAGGGAATCGAAGCTGGCTACATTTTATTTATTACTACGGTGGTTTAAGTCAACTGTCATTAAATGACCCAGCTTTTGCCTGGGCGTGAAATTTTTAACCTATTACAACAGCGTAAAAGGATGCGTTGTAAGCCTGGCGTTGTTGTTTTAGCATTTTGTAGTAGTGTCTCATTTGTTTGAGTGAGTACCTTGAGTGACTAGGGTTTAGACTGTATACTCAAGAAGATAAGAACGATTGTCTTTGTGGTGTCTGTAATCAGTTTGGTTATAACGGATTAAGTCCTTGTGTATAAGATGAAATCACCTTGGTGGGTGGACTAGAGTATCTTTGATTTCAAGCAAACCATGATAAAAATACTCGTGTCTTTCTTTTTTTTAATCTTTTGATTGTGTTAAGTTTTTGAGTTTGTAAAAAGCTTTTGTTTTTAAAACCCAATTCAAACCTCATTTTCTTGTGTTTTTCGTACTTTCTACTTTAGCTCTAAAGACTTTCATCAGGCCCTTAATTCTTCTAACCATGCTTCAATAAACTACATTCATAAGCCTCTGATACTTAGAAGACGACATAATAGACCGTTGGATAAGAGATAAATAATACCTCGTACAATATTAAAACATTCCTTCCACTATGCGGATTTCGTGGAGAAAGGACATTTATGATCTACAACTTTGTCTCCCACCATTGAAGACGGTTATTCAAGGCGCCAACTCATATGTGAAGATACCCATACTTCCCTCCAACAGATCTTTTCTTTGGCTATATAAGGAAGACTTGGAAGAATGAATCAAGCTGCTACCTATGAATATATTCATACAATATTCAAGTTTTCACGCTGCATTATTTGCTCTGATACTTTTGTGAATATTGTATAAACACGCATAACTTTTGTTCATATTGTGTGATTGAGTCTTTATGCTTAAACCTTTGTGTTAACCAGCTTACTAGAAGCAATCTTGTAAACACAATTTGTAAATCTCAAATTTGTTTGAGTGATTAGCTTGAACGACTAGGGTTTTAGTCTATATACTCGAAAAGACAAGAATGGTTGTCTTTGTGGTGTCTGTAATCTGTTTGATTATAGTGGATTAAGTCCTTTTTAGAAGGCGAAATCACCTTGGCGGGTGGACTGGAGGTAGCTTAGTTAACAGCGAATCAGGATAAAAATAACTTGTTATTTTTAGTTTTCTTGTTCTTGTTAATTGAATTGGTTTTAATAAAAAGCTTTGATTTTTATAAACCCAATTCAAACTCCCCTTTCTTGTGTTTCTTGCTACATGGGCCTAAGGGACGCGTGCCCAATCACGCAACCAAGAGATGAGGGAGAAGAGGTTCAGTAACCATTTCATGTTCATTCAAACACAACACAACCATTGCTTTGTATTACACTGCACCTGAGTTCCAAAACCTCGCCATGCCAGAAATCGCCTTTAGCGGCGGCAAAGGTCTAAATGAATCCAAATGCACATAAAAACAAACGTCTAACCTCCCCTCTCATAATCTTATAACCACGTCTCCAAATTCTTAACCTATCAATTAAACCGAGGCGAAACTATCATAATCCCTATGTACCAAATTCGCAATTAAACGTTACAATGGAGGAATCAAAGCTTAAAACGTTAAGGCTTTGATTCCTCAGTTCTAAGTCTACATGATGTCAACGCAATCAGGTCAAATTGAGGAAGAAACAAAGAACTCACTGACGAGGCGGAGAATGGCCACAGAGTCGTACGAGTTAAAAAAGAACGAAACTGAAGAACAGAAAAAGATTAATACTATGGGTACTTTTTCAATTCAACTCCTCCCTGCTTCAATTCTTCTTTCTTCTTCCTATTCTCTTCTTTAGTCCGTAGGTGTTGTTTATGATTTGTGTTGATGTTGCATACGCATGAGGAGTGTGGAGGGAGTGTAGTGAAATTGCAAAAAGATTCAGGAATTCTGAGAGAATTTGCAGTGAGATTGTGATTCATAAATTATGAGAAAAATGATTGTGTTGTGATTGAAATTGAGAGAAGAGAAGTGAGATGAATATATAGAGTGAGATTGAAAAATGATTGGGCAGGTTGTTCTTAGGGTAGGGTTTGGGCAGGTTGTTCTTAGGGTAGGGTTTGGGCATTATTAAATTCTAGTTAGATTGAAGGGAAAATTTGGTAGAAATTTGACACCATTGGAAATTCTGTTAATTGTTAATTATAACTTGGATTTTAGTTAGTTAGAATGTGAGTTTGAGTTAGTTATCTTTTAAATTGGAATCAAATAGTTAAAGAGATTATTGTAGTTAGTTGGATGAATTGAAAAAAATAGTTTCCAGTTAAAATGTTAGCATGGCTATTAGTGGTATTGATACCTCTCTGTTAAACCAGTTAGTGTAATTTGAAAGTTATGTAGAAATGTTAATGTTAGATATTAGTTGAAATTCAATTAGTGGATTCTTAGAGGAAAATTGTTGAAGCTCATCTTGTTAATCCACTATTAAGGCTGTCAGTATGGAATAATGATATTGAGTTAATGAATGAATTCAAACTAGGCTTTGACTGTGTTACTGTATTTTGTAGGCATTGGTTGTGTATCAGGGAAGGGTGAATACGAGCCATCCTCTCTTGCCATTTGAACCATTGAAGCCAACAACACCTAGGGAAAAGAACTCGTACATGCCATTACAATGGAGAAAAGGAGATAGGTCATGGGCATGTGAGTTGCTTTAGTTATGTTAATTCAATGTACTTTGACTTTTAGAGTTGTAAACATGTTTGTGAAATGATGGCTGTTAAGTGTTAAACTATGGTGAACTTTTAATCAAATCTTATTATGAAGTTAATAGGTCACATAAAGAAAGAACCAATGAGGAACTTATTATGAATTCATTATGTTAGTAACTGATGTTAGCTAGTAGTAGTTTGGATTCTATTGTGTGACTGAGTGAACTACTGGCTATTAAACTGAATTTGAATGCTAGTGTAAGAAAGTTGTTAGAATCTAGTTAAGCTGTTATCATGCTAGTTTTGAAAAAAGCTAATTGAATGAAATTGTTAAATATTGACTTGATGTGAAAATGTATGTTACCTAAACTATTAAGTGAAATGGTATGAGACTGTTAAGTGATGCTTATCAATGAATTGAGTTGTGCATAATATGTTAGGAAATGATTGATTTGCTGGATTGTGGCCTTATGTGTATGTGTGCACTGAACTTGGCTGGTTTTATAGAGGGCTTGGCATGGAATGGTACAATATGCTCATGAAGGGTTGGTTAGGAAGATATGGAACAAGTCCTGGCATGAAGGTTTTGGTCAAAAATATAAAATCATGAAGAAATTTGGAGACTCACAAGAATGGGGATATCTTATGAATGAAAAAGATGTAGGAATTAGGGTTAGGATTAGTGGTTGAATCTGGTAAACTATTTGATTAAAAAATCAACGGTTGACCAAAAGTCAAATGTAGGCCAAAAGTGTAATTTTGTGTGTAATTGCTTTTGACTCTTTTTGTAATACAATTGGATGTTTTGGTATTGAAAATGGCCTTTGGAAATAAATGAATATATGTAACTTAATATGCTTTCCTATCCTAAACAGAGTTCTTGATCTTTGAATGAAACTTAGATTGATTTGAATCCAAACCAAATAACAAACAGATTAGTGTATTGGACAAGCTCACATAGAGATTATGTCAGCAAGATTCAACCTCCCATAGTTGACTTTGACCAGGCCAAACTTGCAATCAAATCCAATGCCCGAATGCAAGCTAGGGTAACCAAAGGCCCTAGTCTAAGAATTAGGGTACCATGAGACTTAGTCCAAGAGATAAGCCTTCCAAATTAAATGCACCACCAAGATTCATAGGTATGACTCCCAAAGAACCCTAGCTCCATGTCAGTCATATATAACAAATACTTTTGAATCCTCGATGCTTGTTTTGAAAATGCTAATGTGGATGAATGATATAAATGAATATGGCATGAATATACAGATGAATTAAATATCAAGAGCTAGATGAAAAGTGAAAAAAGGATGACAAACTTTGGGGTATGACAGTAAAAAATAAAAAAATAAAAAGAGAAGGACACAACTATTCTCTAAGCGAGATGACTTTCCCATCTTTAAGCATTTGGTCCGGAGGCACTTGCTCTATTGAAATACGTAGAGGAGATTAAAAATGATCCACTTGAACCAAGGCATTCTCAAATGATTCAGAAACAACTGTGAGACTGGCAGTGGTTGATTAATTTAATTTATGGACCAGAGAGGTATTTTCAAGGCGCAAGTTTTCAAGATCTTATTGAATGGAGAAAAGAGACGCATGGGTAGCAGATAAAGCGACCCAAGCGGAAGCCAAAGCTTTATCATTCCTTGCTATTTCCCTTGCCAAGAGATTTACCTGATCAACCAAAGAACCAGGGAGATTGAAGGCATCACTTATTCCGATAAGAGAAACGAAAGCCTTTTGCACTTCTTACATGTACGTATCTTGCTGAAGCGTTAGGTTATATATATATATATATATATATATATATATATATATATATATATATATATATATTTCTTCTCTAATAACCGTATCTCTTTACGACGTTGATCGGATAAGCGATCATCCCAATGATCGGTCCCACCAATGGCCTTAACAGCTGGAGCATAACGGGTGTAATGCACAAGATTCAACAACTCGAGGGTTTCACTGCTCAGACTAGAAAGATAAGAACAATCCTCTTCTAAAGTGGATGCTCGATTCAATTTTGGAGTACGAGATTCTGAACTGGCCAAAAACACAAGAGACAGGGGACCTAGCATACACAACGCTCGTCGGGAGTCGTCAAGAGCACTAACATATCCAGCAGGCCCTGAGACAGCTCTTCCTAGAGAGTCATGTTGAGAGGGTTGGCGTAAAGTCCTCGTTGTCCTAGCCGAAAGAGGGATAATTCCCGACATTGACGTATTTAAAAGACCAACAACAGTCAAAACGACTATAATTTCCCTTCATTATTTGACGTATTAGTTCCTCATTATTCATCGAATATGCAAATAAAAATTACCAAAATTTAAAGATATTAAAAATAAAAAAACCGATATAGGGAAGAAAAAATACTAAAAACTCACTAAATATGACCTTCCCCTCTTCCTTGGTAGAAACGTCCATCAGCAGGCGAGTTTCAACAAGTCACTTTAGAAGTTTCTTTGAGGCTTCATTCCGGGGAGTGACACCCCTAACGTGACCCAACTTTTTGACGAAAGTGATCGACTGTTTCTTCAACTAAAGCTCTTTTTTAGACATATCACCTTCCTTGTAGACGTATGATCCATTCCCCGTCAAGAAATGACCTCGATTCCAATACTTATGAAATAAAAGGTACATATATTCTCTGTCACAATTCCTACGGTACACACCATCATACTAGCCTTCTTATAGAACGAAGACACCAAGATGAACCAACTTTCAAAATGCTTCAGGCTATCCAAAAACACTTCGAAACGACGGGTAACTTACGCCAATGTGATAAGGCCCTCACCTTGTTCCTGATTCACTGAACCACGATGCACTTTAAAGATATGGAAGAAAATGGACAAAAAGGATTTTCCCCTTAATATTCAAACCAATATTGAAAGACCTTAATATACGCTCAACTCAGAGGGTTCAGCTGTCAAGGATCAATCATTAGATGGTTCAAAACCTCTATTTCAAAACTGTTGAAAGGCAAGCGGAGACCCATGATCGAAAAGGTACACTCATATAAAGGAATTCCATAACCCTCATACTCACTATAAATCCTCTTGACTTTCCCAGTGGTCAGTACGCCCCAATCAAAAGAAGGACTCACATCCAGAAAAACCATATCAGGAGTACTTTCATGAGAAAAAGTAGAGACAGTTGCATAAATAATATATTCAACCTAAGAATTAAAAACTTATTCTTTTGAATTTTGACTATTGGAAATCACAACGTCCTTTTCCGCTACAGAAAAATAGTATGTTGTGAAGACTCAAATGACAAAGAAGCAAATATAATGTATTAAAACTCTATAGATTGACCCTTCAGAGATTGTGTGGTGACTTATCAAAGGTAATAAGCACTATCAACATTCCAGATCATCTCATGGAAACACTAAAGTATTTTAGTTTCCTAAGGTCGGTATGCTAAAACGAATGAAAATACGTCTGTAGCGTGAGGTGGATTTAATGCACAAATTCTTAGGGACATCAACGTCACCTTTTGGCTTCCCATCCAAGTCGGGATGTAAAAGACACAAAAAGAGAGAATACATCAAAACCCTCACACTACAAAGCAGAGACAAGAAAGACGCGATAAAAACATAATTTGAAGAGAAAATAGTAACATAAAAATGAGAAGATGAAAAAGAAAGAACATAAGAGATGAGAGATTAGAGTAGAAAAAAACGATACATATATGACAAAGAAGATGAAAAGAATGTGTGATACTACTAGGAGAGATTTGAAAATGTTGAAACTAAAATCCTAAGTGTGAGTAAGAAAAAATTGTTCGTAATAGTAATGTTAAAGCATAATAAGTTTGAGTTATGAGTTGAATGTGGGATAAGTGAAATTTGAGTTGCAACATAATGCGATTTGATTTGGTTTAGTTCAGTTTTTCAAATACAAACTGCAAATCAAACCGAACCGTACAATTTGGTTGTAAAATGACCCAAACACATCCCAATCAAACACGTTTTTTTACAATTTTAGTTTGATTTGATTTAATTTACGATTTTCTATTGAGTTGATTTGATTTTGAACATTCCTAAAAATAAACCTAGATCAAGGAACATAAAAAAAAAAAAAGCAAAATCTATCGCAAGTAAAAAAAAATAATTGTGTTTAAAAAAATTTAAAACATATTTATTTTTTGAAAAAATATTTTCTTAAAATATTGAAATAGAAAATGAAAAAGAAAAAGTAAAAATGTTTTATCGTTCTTTCATCAACAGAGCAACCCTAGCTTGCCTTAGCATCGAAGAATGTCAGGAGTGAAGAGAGCACTGAGGCAGTTCACCTTCGGAAAAGGCAAAACCGCCGGCCGTAACTCTTCCGGCCGAATCACATCCTTTCACAGAGGCGGCGGTGCAAAACGGTTACAGCGAGTTATCGATCTCAAACGTAACACTTCTTCATCCATAGGTATCGTCGAGCGAATCGAATACGATCCTAACCGTTCATCTCGCATCGCTCTTGTTCGTTGGCTCAACGGCATCCATCCACCTCCTCAACGCCACACCACCGCCTCAGCGGTATCCTCCACCTCCGCGGCTTCACCTAGAGTTCTCCAACTCGATCCATCGTCGACCTCCGTTAATGACACTCGCGGTGTGCTTGGTTTGAACTCATTGCTTCCGCAACTCCACGCCGGAGCTGCTTCCGGGAAGGTTTTCATTTCTGCGTTTTCGTCAAAGACTAAGGAAGATAAAACTGAATCTGTTCCGTTGCCGTTAGGGTTACCGAGGATTGCTGTGGCGGCGGCGAGACCTGCGTTCTTTGGTATTCGGACACCTTTGAAAGGTGAAGATGAAAAGTTGGAGATTCGTAATTGGAAGAAGAATAGTGATGTTTGGGCGCATAGGAACAAACCTAAAGCGGCGATTTCTTGGCATAACATTGCTTGATTGTAAAATTGAGTTTATCACTTTCATTTTGGAAAGACTAATTGTTGATTAAATTTTAGTTGGAATTGAGTTTTTGTATGTTAAAGCATAATTCATAAATTGATGATGATATATTTTAGGTTACTTGCTCTGGTTTGAATTTGATTGGTATTGTATGTGAAAATAATATTTGAATTAGAAGCTCAAAAATCAATGTAGACTTTGATCTTTGAACTATGTAGCACCGGCAATTCAGATTGAAGGTGTGTCCATTATCAGACACCACGCCAATATATATTGGTGATGGTGAATTGATTATAACTTAGGTTATTTGCTCTGTTTTGACTTTAATTGTTGTTGGAATGAAAATTAGAGAGGGATAGTAATAAAATGATCTGTTGTTGTTTATTTCAAGCTTTCAATCAATGGTTAATGAGGTTGGAACTTGGAAAATAATATTGAATGAGAAGCTAACAGATTTTATTTTGTGTTTGAATTTTGAAATGGTCATGAATTTGTGCAGGCTGTAGAGTTTGTCTCCATGCAGAATGAGGATGATGAACATTGAGGTTTGTGAAGAACTAGTATAACTAATCAAGCAATGCCTTTAATCTGAAATGGGAATATCTAATATCTGATTTGTATATTTAAGTTTCAGGCATGTTTGATTACTTGTTTACAAAACTGGATTTTGTCTCTTGACAAACTATACTGTCACGTTTAAAGTGATAATGAGTTTGATGAAATCATGGTGACACCTTGATTTTGTTTAAGCTCCCAAATGTAGCTTTAGCCAAAACTATGGCCCGTGAGTTTGTCAAATTCGCTTACACTCCAAACAACAGTATGTATAATGGTTGGGATCAATTCCTCTTTTTTCACCCGTTTTCTCTGATATTTTTTTATCCAAATTAGTTTTTAGCCTACAAGTTGTAGTTTAGAAGCTATGAAGCACTCACATAGACACCAATCATGACAGTAACACGTTGACATCCTTACTAATTTAAGGTAAATGGAAGTGACGGAATGTAATTACACATGTTTGTGTTATATACTGACGTGTGTCCGTGTTGGATACGGACACATGTCGGTGTTTGAACACACTTTCTTCTACACTGCCAGTGCTGCATAGTACAGATCAGAAGGTTAGTTCCTAAACAGGCCGTGGCCCTAAACTAGAGAATACTATTGTGCAATTACCCTTTAAAATTGAGTGTGCATTTTCTATTTGCTTAATGTGAGACTGCTGCTCTGATTTGGAATCAATACCAGACTATACTGCAACCATTCTTCTTCCATCATTTGAATTGATCTTCGTTAGGGGGTCATATGTTCATGTATTCGAGACATGTGTTTGTTCTATCAAGATAGGAAGGTCCAAAAAAATGCTTTTTTAAATTTCTATTTTATATTTCAAAATAGAGAGATCAAATCTGGACCGTATGGTCACCAATCACCAATCTTGCTGGAAATTTCCGACTGCAAGGTAGCCGGATCTGTCAGGTGTGATGTTAGACTTAGAATAAATGGGAGTTTGTTAGGATTGGAATTAAGAAGTAAATTAGAAGTTTGTAAAGTAGATTAGTTTGTTAGGTGTCTATTAAGAGTTGTTATAGTGGTTATTCATAGATAGTCTTTAAGTAGTCCTCGAGGAAGAGAAAAAATGATAGCTTTTGAATAATTAATTTAGTGATTAGAGATAGCTCTAGTGTGAAATAATAATACTCCTTTGGGATATCCTTGAGGGCAAGGTTAACTTCATCATTGTAAATCTTATGTATCTTCAATTTTAATCCTATTATCCCATTCTATTGATAGTAACAGAAAGATATTCAAAGAATTCTTCTTTTCTCAATTTTGTTGAGCAATCTTTGTTGTAGTTAGAAGCATCACTATTGTTTATTCATTTCTGTCCACTTTTAGAAGTTCTTTCCATGTATCAGGTGATGCATCTCATTCTTTCAATTTTGTTGACTGGCTGCTATTCCTTAAAACAAGAGGTGTTGGTTGCCGTCAAATTTATTTAAGTGAAGAGATTTAAATGCTGTTGATTGTTGATAATCAATTGAGTAATGGTGAGGGTGGGGGCACACATGTGTTCAAATCAATGTTTATAAACCAAACATTCAACTGGTATGACTAACGGGTCATGGTTCAGCTGCTTTTAACAGCTTGAATCGAGAATGATCCAACTGCTCAAACCATTTTTGAGACATAACAGAAATGTTGCAAACTAGGAAATAAGATAAGTTTCTCATGTAATTGTGAAGACAGAGTCACATTCTCAACTACCCAACAAAAGGGATAAGAGAATACTATCAGATTAGAGGGCTCATATAATTGATATTGTTTTTCTGATTTAATTTATTTTTTTCTTCCATGAGGATCCAAAAGCTTGGACAAGAACAAATATTACCCATACATAAGTAATAGTCACAGTTCCATGAGGCCAACATACTACAATTGAATTTTCATGGATACAATTCATTACAAAAAATAAAGATATCAACATAACCACCATCACACATTTACACTCTTCACATGAAAAGATAAGATCAGTGAGGTAATATCCACATGGCATTCTCCTATTGGTGGCTTATGATAAGGCTAGCACACAAAATTTCAAATCTTGTGTGGTTAATATGGCTGCAAACTATATCATTTTCACTATCCAACAAGATTGGTACTAGGCAGTAGCCAATTACCACAATATTAACACCATAATATTGGAAATAGATAAATAAAAACATTATATATAGCAAGTTTTAGCAGAAGCTTTGCAATTCAAACAGAAGTGAGAAAAATGGCCTCTATGATTTCCTCTTCAGCTGTGACTACAGTCAGCTGTGCTTCTAGGGGGCAATCCGCCGCAGTGGCTCCATTCAACGGCCTCAAATCCATGACTGGATTCCCAGTTAAGAAGGTCAACACTGACATTACCTCTATTACAAGCAATGGTGGAAGAGTACGCTGCATGCAGGTCAGAAAAATATATATCTTCTTTGTATCAACTTTTTGGTTCTGTTTGATTGGTTTATTTTAGCGTATCTACTGGCATAAGCACTTATTAGACTGCTTGAGAGAGGTTAGAGAAACAACTTATGATAAGTCAATAAACGCTTTCAACTTATTTTTGTATGTTCTTCAGGTTAGGTTATGAAAAAAACTTATAGCTTATATGAAAACAGTTTTAGTCTATTTTATCCTTGTTTTAGAAATAACTTATACATAAGGAATTAATTAATTTTTTAAAATTCTAAATAGAGCCCTATTATATAAAAGTTTTCCATTTAAAAAAGTTCAAAATAGCTTATAAAATGAGAGATTTTGGAAAAAGTTTAGTTCAAAATAGCTTACATATTTTAGAACTAGAAGGCTATTTGAATAGTATTGATGGATTCATTGGCAAAGTGCATGCAGGTCAGAAAAATATATATCTACTTGAATATCACTGATGATTCAAGTTTGTTAACCTTTTTGTTGAATATTTAGGTGTGGCCTCCAACTGGAAAGAAGAAGTTTGAGACTCTTTCATATTTGCCACCATTGACCAGAGATCAATTGTTGAAAGAAGTTGAATACCTTCTCAGGAAGGGATGGGTTCCTTGCTTGGAATTTGAGTTGGAGGTTTAGTATTCAATACTTTTTCAATGATCATATACATAGTTTTGTTTAAAACCCTAATGAGTTGATTTTTACTACTTGGTTGCAGAAAGGATTTGTGTACCGTGAGCACAACAAATCACCAGGATACTATGATGGAAGATACTGGACAATGTGGAAGCTTCCTATGTTTGGTACCACTGATGCTTCTCAAGTCTTGAAGGAGCTTGATGAACTTATTGCCGCTTACCCTCAAGCTTTCGCTCGTATCATCGGTTTCGACAACGTTCGTCAAGTTCAATGCATCAGTTTCATTGCACACACACCAGACACCTACTAAGTTTGAGTATTATGGCATTGGAAAAACTGTTTTTCTTGTACCATTTGTTGTGCTTGTAATTTACTGTGTTTTATCTGTTTTTGCTTTCGGACATCAAAATGCAAATGGATGGATAAGAGTTAATAAATGATATGGTCCTTTTGTTCATTCTCAAATTAGTTTTATCTGTTGTTTTTATTTTAATGGGTTGAATTTAAGTAAGAAAAGAACTAACAGTGTGATATTAAGGTGCAATGTTCGAGATATAAAACAGTCTTTCACCTCTCTTTGGAAATTAATGTCTCGAATTGGTTCGTTTCTTAACATAACTGTGTAATCAAGTTAACTATGAGTCTACGTCCAAGTAATTATTCAATCAAGTTAAGTACAGTATAGGCTTTTTGTGTCGACATTTATTCACTTTCCTTTCTGCAATTTTCAAATCATATTTGTAGTTTTGATTGGACTTGATGAATCTCTCTTACCACCAAAATAGAACATTTTTTCTTGATATACCAGAATCTCAATATTTGTCTGATAATTATTCTAGCTGAGAGCCACACTCATGGCTTACTATTTGATTTATCATTTAGCAGTTGAGTTTCTAAAATTATGATACATGACAACAACTTATCTTGAGGTAATTTTAGTGGAGAATTTTTTTTTGTTTAAAATTGCAAAAGTACTTTTACACAATAGTAGTATTTAAAATCAACTCCACCAACGAGACAATGGATCAACCTATCATTTCTTCCCGTATTGATTTTAACTCAATAATGAACATTTCAACGAGTCTCCTGCTCAGAAGCCAACGCTTTCGTTGCATAAATGGTCACCAAGGCAGAATGTGGGCGTGGAGAGCAACACCGAAAACAAGGCCCGTAATGTCAAGGAGCGTGTTCCTAATGGCGAGGGTTCACACCATCAGAGGAAGAGTAATTATACCTCTCCTATAAAAGACAAGACTGCGTTCAAGAGAGTAGGCAAGACGACAAAGAATTTCACGCCCCTGAATACTCATCGTGAACACATCTGGCGAGAGGTTCTTCACTTGTACAACATCCCTACGCACCCGCTTAGAGTACGGATGTAATGGGTCCTGAACCAGGAAGAAGGTGCAAGTTCCATAAATTCAAGGTACGCTACACTGAAGATTGTCACCAACTCAAGAAAGAAATCTAAAGACTAATCTATGATGGACACCTCAAGAAATATCTAAAGGATGACTCTTCCCAGGGGTCAGACAAGTAATCTCGTAATCGATTCTTGTTCTTGTTCGTTTGGTTGCGATCGACTTCGTGTCGTTCGGTGATTGCTGATTATCGTTGGCTGCGATTTAATCTGTTTTAGTGATT
Source organism: Lathyrus tuberosus (assembly GCA_022829125.1). Lineage (NCBI taxonomy): Eukaryota > Viridiplantae > Streptophyta > Magnoliopsida > Fabales > Fabaceae > Lathyrus > Lathyrus tuberosus. The sequence continues at coordinate 398,103 of JALAZF010001021.1, forward strand.
GCAGATTGCAGATTGTTGTTTGGTGATTTTTGATGGTTGTTCGGTGATAGAAGATTTGATGCTTGTTGTACGGTGATTGTAGACCAGATATCCTTTTTAGGTGCGATTTATTTTGTTTGGTGATAGTAATTATGATTTGTTTATTGTTGTTTCCTGTCTGCTTCATTAAGGAAAAAAGTGTTATTTGTACCATGACTTCAGAAAATGAGAAAAAATATTTTTGTGTCCGTTTTACCAGCAAGAATTATTCTGCATAGAAATTTCAGTTAAAGATGTATGTTAAAGGAAAGGGATTATGAAGTCACCTAGATGATGTTTCTAAGACACCGACGGAGAAAACTGCTTTAGATGCGTGTAAAACTAAAGATGCTCAAATCATCACTTGGATTATCAATAGTATTGATCCTCAAATGATCAATAATTTGTGCTCTTTTTTAAGTGCTCAAGAAATGTAGAATTATCTGAAGCGCATTTACAATTAGGACAATTCAAAAAAACTTTTTCAGTTAGAGCTAGACATAACCAACTACAAACAAGGTGATTTGTCTATTCAAGAATACTATTATGATTTTTTGAATCTCTGGACATAACACTCTACTATTATACATGCTAATGTTCCCAAGATCTCTCTCGCGATTGTTTAAAAGGTTTACAACACAAGTGGGCAAGATCAAATTTTCATGAAACTTCGTCCAAATTTGAGGTTGCCAGAGGTGCTTTGCTAAATAGGAATCCTGTTCCTTCTTTGATTACTTGTGTTGGTGTACTTCTTAGGGAGGAACAAAGTCTGCTTACTCAAGGAAACATGTCTCATAATGCTCTCAGTTTCAAACCTGTGGCAATTGCATATGCTACTAAAAATAGAGGTAAAGGTCATGATGTGCGACATGTCCATTGTTTTTATTGAAAAAAGCTTGGACATGTTTCTTGTAGATGTAGTAAGAAGTTTTGTAATTATTTCAAACAATAGGGTCATATTATCTCTGCCTATCCCACACGTCCTCCACGACCAACACATAATTCGATGAAGGCATTTCATGCCACTACATGCCATACAATTGGCTCTTCTATCACTAGTGCATCTGATTGTAGTGATCTACAATATGAAATGATTCAACAAATGGTACTTTTAGCCCTTTCAGCCTTGAGTATTCATGGTAAGTCTTCTCATGTTTCTCGTCCACAGTTTTTTTAATTTTGGTGCATCCAATCACATGACAGGTTCATCCAAATACTTGCACAATTTACATTCTTATCATGGTAATTAGAAAATTCAAATTGATGATGGTAATACCTTGTCTATCACTAACATTGGTGACATAAACTCAAGTTTTTGGAATGTACTTGTCTCATCTGAACTTACTTCTAATTTATTGTCTGTTGGTCAATTGATGGACAACAATTGTAATGTTAAATTTTCTCGGTCTGGTTGTCTTGTATAGGAGCAGGTGTGGGGAAGATGATCGTGAAAGGGGCCTAAAGTGGGAAGATTGTTTCCAATACATTTTATTTCTAATCATTTATCTCTTGTGTGTAATAACATTTTGAATTCTTATAAGGATTGACATAGAAAATTGGGTCATCCAAACTCTGTTGTTTTGTCTCATTTATGTAAAACTGGTTTGTTGAGAAATAAAAATGTTATTTCTAATGCCTCTATTTCATGTTCTCTTTGCAAATTTGCTAAAAGTAAAACACTTCCTTTTTCGTCTGGTGCTCACCGTGCTTCCACTTGTTTTGAGATGATTCATAGTGATGTATGGGGAATATCTCCTGTAGTTTCTCATGCTCACTATAAATATTTTGTCACATTTATTGATGATTATAGTCATTTTACTTCGATATATTTCTCCGTTCTAAATCTGAAGTGTTTTCTATGTTTAAGAAATATTTGACATATGTTGAAACTTAATTTCAAGCAAGTGTTAAAATTTTTCGCTCTGACTTTGGTGGTGAGTACATGTCTCATGAGTTTCAGGAATACCTACAACAAAAAGGCATTTTGTCTCAACGATCTTGTCCCAATACCCCTCAACAAAATGGCATGGCATAACATAAAACTCCTCTTTTGCTTGATGTAACACACACCTTGCTTCTCCAAGCTTATGTACCATCCTGATTTTAGGTGGAGGCTCTTTTCATGGTTGTCTTCTTGATCAATCGTCTTCCTACTACAGTTATTGACTTGATTGTCCCTTCTTTTGTATTTTTAAAATTCATCCTAATTATAGTGCTTTACATACTTTTGGGTGTGTGTGTTTTGTTCACCCACTTTCATTTGAAAGACATAAGCTTGGAGCGCAGTCTGTTCAATGTGCATTTATGGGGTATAGTCACTCTCATAAGGGTTTAGCGTGTTATGATGTCACTAACCATCATTTTCGAATTTTTAGGAATGTGACATTTTTTTATAACCAATTTATGCTCCCTATGTTTCTTCTGGCGTGAATGATATTGTTACTCTTCCTAAGTTTTCATTATGCCTCAATCTATAGTACGTTATAAACCAGGTCATGTATATGTCAGAAAACACAAACAATAGGTTCCCATGCCCCTCCTCAACGCTTAACCGCCACCTAATTCTGTACTAGTTGAACCACGACATTCTGATTGAATATCTCAAGCACCAGATAGATATTCACCATACATGTATGATTCCTCACATACTTCTCTGATTGCCACACTCTCTAGCATTTTTATTCCTACTTGCTACTCACAGGCTGTTAAAATTGTGTGTTGGATAAAAGCAATGAATGAGTAACTTCAGACTCTTCAAGAGAATTTCACATGAAATATTGTCTCTTGTCCTCCTAATGTCAAATCCATTGGCTGCAAATAGGTGTATTGTGTGAAATTGAATTATGACAGGTCCATCAACCGTTTCAAGACTCGCTTGGTTGCCTTAGGAAACAAGCAGGAAAATGAAATTGATTATGATGAGATATTTGCACCGATTTCTAAAATGACAATTGTTCGCACCGTAATATTTATAGCTGCTTCTAATGGATGGTCTCTTCATTAAATGGATGTGAAAATTGTTTTTCTTCATGGTAACATGACTGAAGATATATATGACACATCCTGAAGGCCGATTTTCTTCATCCAAGGGTGTTTACAAGCTTAAACATTCCTTATATGGTTTGAAACAAGCATTTAGAGCATAGTACGAGAAATTTCGCTCCACTCTACTTGGGCTTCTTTACTTAGAGTCAATATGATTCCTCTTTATTTATTCATAGCACATCTGCAGATATTGTTCTGCTTCTTTTGTATGTTGATGATATGGTTATTACTGGTTATGATCATACTTTCATTCAACAACTTAAGCGACAGTTACATGCCTCATTTCACATGAAAGATATTCGTAATCTATATTATTTTCTAGGTCTTGAGGTTCATTCTACGTCCAAGGGAACCTTCCTCCATTAACACAAGTATTCCACTGATATGATTTCTCTGGTTGGTTCGAATAAGCTAATCAAGTGGATATCTCTCTTGAGGTTAATGTTAAATATCATCTTGATGATGGTGATCTTTTTCCTGATCCTTAATTGTATCGACAACTTGTGGGTAACCTTAATTACTTGACTATTACTCGTCATGACATATCTTTTTCTATTCAGCAAGTAAGTCAGTTCATGCATTCTTCTCGGCATCTTCATTTGGCAGCGGTTCGTCATATAATTCGCTATTTGAAAGGAACTTCGCATCGTGGTCTATATTTTCTCACTAGAATAGCTCCCAAATGGAGTGCTTATAGTGATGCCGATTGGACAGGGTGTTCGGACACTCGTCGATCTGTCACCGGTTGATGCATGCTTCTTGGTTCTTCGATGATCTCACGAAAAAATAAGAAGCAAACAAGAGTTTCTAAATCCTCTACTGAATCTGAGTATTGCGCCATGCCTGTTGCTTGTTCAAAAATTATTTGGCTACATGGTCTTTTGGTTGAACTTGGATTTCCTCAAACAGAGCCTACATCACATTATGCTGACAATACAAATGCCATCCAAATTATTGCAAATCCCGTCTTTCATGAACGCACCAAACATATTGAAGTCGATTTTCATTAAATCCGTGATGCTTATGATGACCGACTTATAGCACTTCCTCATGTTAGTACTCAACTTTAGATTGGAGATATTCTTACCAAAGCTGTTCTGCACTCACGCCATCCATTTCTTGATAGTAAATTGGTGCTTATTGACCAACACATCAATTTGTGGAGATGTTAATTTGGAATTGATCGTATCATTTATTGTAAAATATTTACTTTCCTGTAATATATTAGATAAATTAGACAATAAAATATTTGTCATTCTAATTTATAATTACGTGTAATTACTAATACTATTATATATAATATGAAATACAATAGAAAAATACATCAAGTCAATTTTCGTTATCGGAACAATATCCATTCATTCATTTGAAAGAGAGTGTTGGAAATATTAGACGAAAGTAAATAGTATTAGTTTAAGATCCATTAAACAAAACCTAATTTTTCTTTCTATTTAAATATAATTATATATCAAATATATATTTATCATCAACTTCTATCCTACACTTAAGATTAGGTTACAGTGTTAATATTTTTGGTCTTGATGTATGATTCCCTACAATCAATAATTTGTTGGAATTCACATTTTCAACATATGGTTTGCAGAAACCAATTACTATATGATTGATACTTTTACTTTTTCCCTCAATGAGCAGCCAATACTTCAAAAAAGTTACTATCCCTGACTAGTGAGGCATCATCCACATGGCATTATCCTATTGGTGGTTAATGATAAGGCTAACACACAAAAACTTCCAATCTTGTGTGGTTACTATGGCTGATAAGCTTATCATTTTCACAACCCAACAAATTGGTTCTAGGCAGTATGGCCAATTACCACAATTTTAAGACAACAATATAGGAAATAAAATAATCAAAACATTATATATAGCAAGTTTTAGTAGAAGCTTTGCAATTCAAGCACAAGAACTAAGAAAGTGAGAAAAAATGGCTTCTATGATTTCCTCTTCAGCTGTGACTACAGTCAGCTGTGCTTCTAGGGGGCAATCCGCCGCAGTGGCTCCATTCACCGGCCTAAAATCCATCTCTGGATTCCCAGTTAAGAAGGTCAACACTGACATTACTTCCATTACAAGCAATGGTGGAAGAGTAAAGTGCATGCAGGTGACAAAAACATATATCTACTTTCTATAAACTTTTAGTTTCTGTTTGGATTTGACATAACTACTTATGAAACTGTTTGAGAGAGTTATGAAAAAGTTTGCTAACCCTAGTTTGTTGAATATTTAGGTGTGGCCTCCAACTGGAAAGAAGAAGTTTGAGACTCTTTCATATTTGCCACCATTAACCAGAGATCAGTTGTTGAAAGAAGTTGAATACCTTCTCAGGAAGGGATGGGTTCCTTGCTTGGAATTTGAGTTGGAGGTTTAGTATTCATTACTTTTTCAATCATTATATACATACTTTTGTTGTTGAAGACTCTTATGAGTTGATTTTTACTACTTGGTTGCAGAAAGGATTTGTGTACCGTGAGCACAACAAATCACCAGGATACTATGATGGAAGATATTGGACAATGTGGAAGCTTCCTATGTTTGGTACCACTGATGCTTCTCAAGTCTTGAAGGAGCTTGATGAACTTATTGCCGCTTACCCTCAATGTTTCGCTCGTATCATCGGTTTCGACAACGTTCGTCAAGTTCAATGCATCAGTTTCATTGCACACACACCAGAATCCTACTAAGTTTGAGTATTATGGCATTGGAAAAACTGTTTTTCTTGTAATTTGCTGTGTTTTTCAGTTTTCGCTTTTGTAATATAAATTGCAAATGGATGGATAAGAGTTAATCAATGATATGGTCCTTTTATTCATTCTCAAATTAGTACTATTTGTTGTTTCAGTTATTGAGAGATGATTGATATTATGGACCTTGATGAAGCAAAACTGCTTCTTCTTGCACATTAACTTTGTTTGGAAAATTTCAAGAAACCAATTCTCATTTGGTTCTTGACCTTATTGTTCTTCATTTGTTCAATGTTTATGGTTATGACAATATTAATTCCTCTGGCTCCACTCCTGGTCCTATGAATTTTCAACATAGAAATACATGGACAAGGACAAAAGCTCAAATTCGCCTAATTGTCATGCTTGCTACACAACCAATTGCGTTACTCATTAATGCATCTGCTTCTACTTCCTATAAGGAAATAGATACCACACACACGAGTTTCCACCTTTGACGTGACATATATATATATATATATATATATATATATATATATATAAATGATCTATTATAGACAGAACTCTTAAACTTTACTATGTATTTTTTTTTTGTTTAGTAGGCAATGATAAAAAATTCTAGATTATTCAATTTCTAACTTTCTAACAAACAGTGCTTCGTTAGCTATAGGGGCGAGAATATATCAGATCAATGAATAGGGGCCTACGACCTAACCTACACAAGAAATTTTTTAATGCACCCTATGTATTACTAAGGGTATCACGTAAAATTACAAAAATGCCTCCAGATTTCAGAGATGCATCTCCGAACGTGTCCTAAATCAAAAGAAGTCTGACTTAATGTGAAAAAATTACGGAGGTGCATCTTCTAAACATTACGGAGATGCATCTTCGGACGTTGCTTCTTCCTCATTTGTTAAAAAGACAAAGTTTTCTCTAAAATTCTCTCAAAATCACATTGTCTTAAAATCAATCAAGCAACATCAAAGTTCTTCAATAGTCACCTGACAACATCAAAAAGCTCATTCAACTACATCAACTTCAAAGATTCATCATTTCTTGTAAGTTTTTGATTATTGTAATTTTTTTTTTAGTTTTTGTATAAATTTATAGAAATTGATGATTAGGTATTGAAATACATAGTTTATTCATGTTTAATAGTTGACACACAGTGAGAAATGTGTTTCATAGTTAAAAGTAACGACCAATGCATTATTTTTGGGGGATTGGTGGTCTGCATTAGCGCCATTAACGAAAATGAAAGTTGCAGGAAACTCCGGAGATGCATCTCCGTTTTTTTTAACGTTTGGATTCCTAGGAACCGAAGATGCATCTTCGTATTTTATCTATCTATTTTTTTTTGCTTTTCTTGCTTGTAGGGTTGCTTGTAGTAATTGTGTGACACTTGTCTGGTTTACTTACAGGCATTATGGTTGATAGAGACGACATACCGAGACACGAGAGGATTGCACAACATGCATCTATCCAAAGGGAAAATTATTGGCTTGCATAAGCCTAATGGGGAGTGGTTTCAGGCTGCTTTGTCCCTATCTGGGATGAAAGACTTATGAAAGACCGATTATACAACGTTGAACCACGAGATGCTTAATGCATTTGTAGAGAGATGACATACTGAGACCTTATCATTTCATCAACCACTTGGTGATATGTTTATCACACTCGACGATGTGTCGTGTCTGCTACATCTTCTGATTAGGGAAAATATTTTAGATCATTGGACGATTATAAAAGATGGGGCACTTGAGTTGATGATAGACTATCTGGGAGTTGACCCAGAGGTTGCCTTGAAGGAGTTGGACAAAAACAGAGGGGGTTATGCTATCTATGAATTCTTGAAAAAGGTATATACAGATGAGCTGCTTAGAGCAAAGTAGGCTAGAGGTGATAAGGAGTAGGTGGGGTAGCATAAATCGTATGTTATGAGAGCATACTTGGTATATTTGGTTGGCACTGCCATTTTTGTGGACAAGAGTGCCACTTATGTGGATGTCCTCTACCTACGATACTTCGAGGATTTTGAGCGGATCCATGAGTATAATTGGGGCCTTGCTTGTTTGGTATACTTGTACTCTAAGTTATCCGAGGGCTGTAGGTGGAAGACGAAGCAGATGACAGACAACATCACACTTTTGACAGTAATATTTATTGATATTTTAGTGTTTGTGTGTCATTTTTATTACTTTTTTGCAACACCCTTACTAATGATTAGTGTGTTTCAACACTTTTTCGACTTGGATCCTCCAACACTTCCCACACATCTCCGACTGGTCGTATGTACAGACCTATACTGAGGATATGCCGTGTGCTTCTACATTTTCCCCGCTCAGAGGGAACCAGTCGATAAACTCGTTTTGAGTGTATCTTGATCGCTTTGTAGAAATGAGGTGCAAATATGCTTAACAGGGTTGTAGAAAAGCAACCAAATTTAGCACAAGAACCCAAAATGTACTAAGGAGGATGAACTACATAAGCTAAACCAATTGACACAATATGCCAATTGATTGGAAGAGCTTGGCGTGCAAATTTTTCAAATCAAATCAAGTCCAAACTTTTGCCTCAAGCAAATAAAATTCCTGCTTGATGAAGAATGCACAAAAACCTAAAATATATGGTGAACCAATCAATTAGAGCCCCTGACCAATGGAATGACACACTCAGTATGGAAATATTTTGAATTTATTTTAAATTAGCACAATCTCTATTGAATGTTTGCTAGGAATACACAATCAAATATTTAGAAGGCACACTATAAATAGGTACGATTCCTTCACTATTTCATGCATCTCAAAAATTCATACCTTCTTGCATCTTTTGTTGTGTGAGTTCCTCATCCATAAGTATCACCATGACCTCCTTATGAAAAAAACCCATAGAAACACCAAGAAGAAATGTCTTCACTAGGGGTTTGATAAAACACAAGCAAGAAGAGAAGATGATAATTTTAGCCAAGAAAGTAATTCAACCTTGGTTCATGGAACCAAGTCTCTTGAAGAGCCACAAGCCTTATAACCAAATTTGTTGAGCTTCCCTCAAATATCTCTTCACCCAAATACCAGATAAGACCTTCCTAAACTTAGTAAGAGAGTTATAACTAAAACTGAAACTTGAAACTTGTAGGAACCTCTTTGAGAACATCTATAAGAGGAATGGAAATCGAAATTCCCAAATATCATTTTGGGAGAATTTTTGAGCTACTAACTGAAGGGATATGCTACACTCTTGATAAACCAATATGTTTTAAAAACTTCAAACATTCTAGTTCTCACTAAGAAAAAAAAAATTCCCCTTCAAATCCATTCACCTGAAGCCAAATGTTAGGATCCTGCATTATCTTCTCACTAGGATCCTTTTCCCAAGGATCATAAACCATGTCTATGTAGTTAAGGAAGATGTGGTATGCTTGTGGCTCATAGCCAAAGAAATTTGAACTAATTGGGTAGAAGGAATGTTCAACCACATGATCCGATGCAAAGAAATACCATCTGCAGGACTATCCTATGGACCAATCATCATAAGACTCCTGACTACCTTCAACATTGACACCATGTAGGAAATAAAAGACTCAACAAACCATAGGATCACCTATACCACCCTTAGAGAGATTAGATTTCATATCAAGCATGGAGAAATAATGGAAAGACTCCTCATTAAGAAAAGAATGAGAAGATGAACTGACTGAGGAATAAGACACCAAGATAGACAAGGTGTTGAAAATATGTCAAAACCTAGAAGAGGACATGAAGAAAATCATGGCAAAGAATGGTGATGCTTATGGAATAAAATAATCTAACTTATATGTTTTTTTTATTTACCAATCTGTTCTTTTTTTCTTCAATATTTCAATTCCGCAATTTTGATTCTTGAACTTTGAATTCTATGAATCTTATCTTCAATGAATATGACACTATTTATCCATTTTGTTTAATTGTCTATGTTTGCATATTTATACTTTTTGCAATTCATCTTTACCCTTCTTTTTGATTTCGACAAAGGGGGAGAATTATACTCTCAGGGGGAGTATAGTATATTCTCTATTTAACTCAAGGGGAGTTCAATTACTCCAAACACATATGTGTTATTTTCTTTTACCACCTTTCTTTAGAGATGTTTTATCATCGTAAAAAAAGGAGAGAATGTGAAATCTTGTTTTGCAGGTGACACGCCTTTAACAAGGATAACAACTTTTGATGATGACAAGTCAAGTATAAACGGTTAAGTGGTTAAAGATGCAAACTAAAGAATTAAGGTTTGTTAGACTTGACTATTCGATGATGGTAACCAAATGGAATATAACTCAAGCCTCATATTAAGTAAACTTAAGCAAGTGTCTACAAGAAAGAAAGCATCCAACAAAGTCTCAAAGTATAAGAAAGCCATGCCTCAATTAGTCTGAGTGAATACTCTGTAAATCATAAAGGTGTTCTCGTAAAAATGTGTGCCTAAATCACAAACACATGAATATATTTTTCAAACTGATTTTTCTCAATAAAACATTTGCAAAAATTTCTTCAAGTCGTGTCAGATGAGTTGCAAGCTGGCTGAAAAGCTCTGGGAAATTTTTTGTCTTTGCTAATCAATTGTCACCTTATCCCAATCAATTAGGAGAATTAATTTTTTTTCCCTAAATGATTAAGACCTAATCTTAATGATGGATAACAAATAGATATCTTTTCTTGCCATTTATAACTCAATAATCGATTATTTTTAGTCCACGAATCGATTGGTGCATGTTGCCAATCGATTGACAAGTCATAAAATATATCATAAACTATTTTTATTTTTGAGCCAACCTCTAGCCTATAAATAGAGGTCCCTTCCCTCATTTCAAATCATACAGAACCGTCTTTCATTTCATACTTTTCTCTCTCTCTCTCTCTCTCTCTCTAAATTTTTTCTTTTGTTTACTTTCTCTCAATAAGAATTTAGCCAAAGTGTTTTTTGAGAAAATACTTTTGCAAGTGAGGAAGTTATAATTCTGGAAGGTAAATTTGCAAGTTCACCAAGGAAATTTTGTTTATACCATGGTTGAACATTTTATCCTATTAAGGATTGTTTGTTTGGGTTAGAAGCTAAACCCGTAAAAAACTTTGGTTTAGGAATTTTGTGATCAAACCCTTATTTAAGTTAGAAAGCTCAGTCCGTGATAAAAACTTTCATAGGTTCTTGGTTAGTCCATGGTTAAACCAAGTTAAGGTTAAAGCTTAGCCCAACATTAAAATCTTGCTTAGGTTTGAAATTAGCTCGGTATTAAAATCTCACGGGTTATTGATTAGCCCGGTACAAAACCAAGGTTTAGGTTCATGAGCTCATCTCGGTATCAAAAGTTCCCGAGGATATTTAAAAGCTTGAATACTAACCACTCTAAAATTCTTATGGAAAAGCGACAAACCGCTCCGATCCTACGTTTGGAAGGAAGACTCACCGCTTCACTCCATACTTTGAAGTTTGGTTGGAAGTTAACTTTAAACTTCATTTTCCTTGTATAAGGGGGTTCGTGAGTATAACCCACTAAAAGATCTCAAGTTTATTGGATACTCTTAAGATCAATTCTTGGAGAGATAAGCATGTATTTTTCTTTGTTTGACTGAACCTTTATAACTTCTAGTGTTCTCTCTTTTCCCTTAACTCTTTATTTTATGCACTTTATAGTTTGTAATTTTATTTTTCCGCTACTTAATATTAAAACAGTTTTTAAAATGTTTTTAAACTCTAATTTTAATTCCAAAAGTTTATCAAAATCAAGTTTTACTAAAACAATAATTCACCCTCTCTCTTGTGTGTGAAGTCACATGCCCAACAAACATGACTAAAGCCGTGTTTTCATCATCAACCGTCACTTCAATATTTTGTAAGTCATTGATGATCGCTTTAAATTATGTCAATTTCTCCACACTAGATTTGTTATCTACCATTTGAAATTAATAAAGTTGGTGCTTAATACCCAACATGTGAGGAAAAGACTTGGTTATACCATGATTCAAGTTTGACCCACATCTCCGTCACAATCTTCTCCCTGCCGACTTCCCTTTGGAATTATCTGTGAAACACAAGATATAGTCATTCTTGGCCTTATGCACCATCTCGGTCTTCTCTGCTTGTGTTAGGCATGCATGCATCAATGTTTCACCTTTCAATGCTTCTACACATTTTTGTTAATTTTAAATTGCTTGCATCTTCACTTTCCAAAACAAAATTATTATCTTTGAAAAACTTCTCGATATCACATTTAGAATTCATGATGCTTAATTGTAATCTTAATCCCCTTCCACCATGGTGGATGCCACATATTTTGAAATTAAAATGTCAGAGGTTAAACACATCAAGAAAAATAATGTGTGAGACAAAGAACATTGACAATAAAATAAATGACCTTAAACAAATTAATTTGTCAAATAGTATAAGCAAAAAACTACTAAAAGGAGACAAAAATAAAAAAATGAGTACACAAAATTTGTTTATCCAGTTTGATCAAACCGGTCAATTATGGAAGAAAAAATAATTCTCCGATCCACTATAATTCAAGAGTTGTTATAAGAGATTAACAAAAAAAATACAAAAAAATAACATTCACGATTCATAAGAACTTCTTTTATTGTATACTCAAGTGTTTCCTAATAACTACTTCACCAAATATATGAATTATACCAACCCAATTTGTGATGAAGTTGTTCTGGACTGGGCCAGCGCCTGCCCATCAGTCGGGCAGGCCTAACCCAATATCATGCTGTGCAACCCATGAAGACCCAATCCTCTTCCTCGTTGGGGTCGTCCATATCCCATCATCGTCGAGCAGACACTACATGGACCAGGGAGAGAACGAACATCCTCTCTGCGGACTCCGCGTGCTCCTTCTGCGGGGACACGTCATCAGGTGACTACCCATCTCCGAAAGAGTTGGTCTACCCACTTTTCGGAGATCTCGGGGCAGTTACTCCCGGGCGAAGACCACGTGCAGATCTTCCCTACGCCATGTAAGCCCTGACAGTTATCTGCATTGGACTTAGCAACCCAACCCAGTGCAGACGACCGTTGGCCCAGTGCTGGGGGCACAATATAAATACCCTCTTTCAATAGAGGGTCAGATATTTTATTCTCTTACTCTCACTTTCTGTACTTGCTTGCTCCGTTCCTGACTTTAGCATAAGAGTACCTTGCAGGCACACCCCCACCGTCTCATCACTACCGGAATAGCGGAGCTCACAACATTTGCTGGCCACGAATCTACTTTCTGATCTGGTACGATCAGTGGCGCCGTCCGTGGGAACGTTTGGTTCCCCGTTTTTCTCCTCGTAAAAACCAAAGCAATTTTCTTTTTCTGACAATCGTGGCCAACCCTCGACCTGAGGCCAAGACTCCGGACACCGTCTTCGTTCAGTTCAACAACGGAGATGACCACGAGCCCAATATGGTCATTAACGTCGACGAAGGCGACCCGAGGGATGGGCGTACTGTCTCCCCCTCCTCCGCGACCTTCAACGTCGGCCAACATGGCAGCAGCCCAGCTGTCTACTAGCCTGTCCCCGCACCACCGAATGCTGACCCAAACACGGTGGCCCTGTTTGCACTGGTCAATCAGACCAACCTATTGATCTCCCAATAGAACATGCGGATAGAAGCGCTCGAGAGAGGGTGACAACGACCCTCTCCCCCATGGAGACATCGTCGTCCCATATCTCACAACCCTTCTCCTCCCCCGCGGAGGACACCGCAGGTCGACTCTCAGACTCCTTCCCCTAACATGCGGGACGCTGCCCACGTCTGGGACGATCCCAACCTGTGGTCGCCCAGAAGCGCAATCGGTCCCCTGCTCGGAAGGAACAATGATGCTCCCCAGTCCAAAAGAGGAGCAGAGCTGACGGCGAAAAGCCGAAGAGCCGACCAAGGAGTCCATCCCGACGAAACAAGCGCTGTCGTGGCGATCACTCCCCGATTAGGAGTGACGAAGATGACCAGCGTACCCCTTGTCCAAGGATATTATGGACACGCCTATACCCGACAGGATGAAGAAGCCTCCACCTTTGGCGACGTACGATGGCACTTCCGACCCGGACGACCACGTCGAGAGCTTCGAGGCAATGCTCGACTACAAGAATGTCCGGGGAGTTATCAAGTGCCGACTCTTCCCATCACTACCTAGAAGGAACTGAAGAGACAGTTCTCCAGGCATTTCACTGCGTCCCTACGTAACCCGAAGACTGTGGCCTCCCTGGAAGCCATCATTCAAGAGAGGGAAGAATCTCTCAGAGATTACATCGAGAGATTCAACTGGGAAGCTGTCGAGGTAGCTGCTACCGACGAAATGAAGAAGTTTCTGATCGAGCGAGGATTATGACCTCGTACAGAGTTCGCCAAGGCTGTGGGCATCCAGAGGCCCGCAACTTGGAAGAGCTCCTCTATAAATCCCAAGCGAACATTCAGTACGAGGAGCTGGAGGATGCCCATTGGGCCCTTGACTCGCGACACCAAGAGGGTCCCCGAAGCTCCAGACAAGAAGACTCTACCGCTCCCCGACGAGGGATTGATAGAAGAAGAGAAGACAGTCCTAGGGACTCTCATGAATCAGAGGTCCAGTTGGCCGGTTCAAGAAGTACACACAACTCACTGCTCCCCGTGAGCGAATTCTGGCCGAGTGCGCCAACTCGGAATTCCAGAAAGGAGGTGTCCGCTTTTTGAAGCCGACACCCTTCAAAGAAAACGTTGACAAGTCCAAGTACTGCAGGTTCCACAGGAGCCATGGGCATGTCACTGAGGACTGCATCCACCTTAAGGATGCGATAGAAATTCGGATCAAGGAGGGGCACCTCAAGCAGTATACGAGGAGGAATGACCCCCCAGATAGGATGCCCAGAAACACAAAGGGTCGAGGAGACGACCCCTTCCACCGGAGAGGGCGGGCTGCAAGTCGCCTTGAGTATCACCAGACCAGAGGACTTCTACGTCCCCGACGAGGCCGAGATCCCCACGATCACTCCTAGCCTGTGGGAAAGTCTTCCCCCGAAGACCCTGTGACCGCTCGCGGCCCATAGGAAAGTTTTCCCACGACAATAGTTATATCCGACGGAGGATTCAACAAGGTATCCGTAGGGTCGATCAAGCGGAAGTTCGACGAGCTGGAAGCACAAACTGCCACTTTTGAGAAGGTACAAGGGAAGTCGAACCCCATCACCTTCTACCTCGAGGAACTTCCAGGTGGCGCCCCTAACTCCACCATCCCTCTCCCGATCAGGGCGCAGATGGCAAACTTTGACATCCGTAGAATCTTGGTCGACCAAGGGAGTTCGGTGGACATCATATACGCCCACCTCTTCGAGACCCTCCAGCTCGATGAAATGCATCTGACCCCTTACGTAGGCTCAGATCTCTAGGGTTTCAACGACACGACCACCAGACTATGGGGTTATGTCGAGCTGATGGTTACTTTTGGAAGTGATGACACTGCCCGACAAGTGAAGACCCGCTTCTTGGTAGTGGATTGTCCTTCCCTGTACCAATGCATCCTGGGGAGGACAACTCTGGCCTAGCTCACGGAAGTACCCTATACAGTGCATCTGAAGATGAAGTACTACAACACTAGGGGCCGGGTCGTCACCCTCCACGGGGATATCGAAGCTTTAAGGAGATGCTTCGAAGCTGTAACCAAGGGTCTGAGCTTGATCAATGTCAAGCCCAAGACCGGAGAGAACTCAACCCCAGACGCAGTACAGAAGCCGCTCACGCGCGTCAACGCAGTGAACCTCGACAGTCGTTTTCTCGGCGAGCAGGAAGAAGAGTGAGCAACAGACAACGACCTCTCAGTCGAAGGCAACGGGCAACCTCTCCACCCAGCGCGCCCCATTCCAGATGGAGAATTTGAGCTCATCGCCCTCGGAGACGACCCAGGCAGAAGTATGAAGATTGGTACCGGGCTCCCCGACCTGGCAAAGAAGCAGTTGAAGGCCTGCCTCTGGGAGAATGTTGATTTGTTCGCGTTGAGCGTGTCGGAGATGCCCGGCCTCGACCCAGAGGTGGCCTGTCACTAACTTACTGTAGATCCAGCCGCTAGGGCTATAGTGCAACGTAGGCGTAGGCAGTCTCCCGAGAAAGCGGAGGCTGCTGAAAAAGCTGTAAAAGACCTCTTAGAGGTAAATTTCATTTCAGAGGCTAGGTACATAACCTGGCTGTCCAATGTTGTACTTGTCAAGAAAAATAATGGAAAATGGAAGATGTGCGTTGACTGTACTGATCTTAACCGGGCGTGCCCAAAAGATGCTTATCCATTGCCTAACATCGACCAGTTGGTCGACAATTCTGCAGGTTTCAAACTATTGCCCTTCATGGACGCCTACTCGGGGTACAATAAAATCCCCATGGACAAAGCTGACAAGCAACACACTGCCTTCATGATCGAGTCAGGCAATTAATACTACAACGTGATGCCTTTCGGCCTGAAGAACGCCGACGCGACCTACTAGCGGATGATGAACAAAGTCTTTTGGGGAGAGATCGACGACATGCTCAAGGTCTACATGGACGACATGATCGTCAAATCTGTAGCAAAAGTCAACTACGCTGCCCATCTCAAAAAGGTCTTTGACACGGCGAGGAAATGCAAGATGAGGTTCAACCCCGAGAAATGCACCTTCGGCGTCCGGGCGGGCAAGTTCCTCGGTTTCTACCTCACAGAGCGAGGAATCGAGGCGAACCCCGACAAGTGCAGGGCATTCTCCGAGATCCCAACGCTAAACTCAAAGAAATCGATACAATTGCTGAACGGGATGCTGACCTCGCTTTCCCGCTTCGTGGCCAAGTCGGCACATTACACACTTCCATTCTTCAAACTCCTACGCCAGAAAGCCACGTTCAAATGGACCGAGGAATATGAGCAGGCGCTCCTCCACCTCAAACAAGTCCTTTCGCAACCCCCAGTTCTCACGCGACCAGATGGGGGGGGGGAGAAGTTATTCCTATACCTCGCGATCACAAGCGAAGCAGTGAGTGCAGTTCTAATCCGGGAGACCCCCGATGGGCAGAAGCCGATTTACTTCACCAGCAAAACCCTCCAAGGTCCTGAACTTAGATATCAACAGATCAAAAAGGTCGCTCTGGCCCTCGTTACTGCGGCCAGAAGACTGCGACACTATTTCTTAACCCACACGATCGCGGTGAGGACCGAGCAACCCGTGAGACAACTCCTCGGCCGGCCAGACATGGCGGGGAGGATACTCAGATGGTCGCTCGAACTCGTCGAGTTTGACATCAAATATGAGGGGAGAAAGGCCCTGAAGGCTCAGGTGCTGGTCGACTTCGTGGCAGAAATGACCTTCCCGGATCCTTTGACCAACAGATCCTAAAAGTGGACGATCTACGTCGACGGAGCATCCAGCTCAACAGGTAGCGGAGCGGGCATCATCCTTGTAAATGAGGAGGGTATCTTGATCGAAGTCTCCCTCACGTTATCCTTCCCGAATTCGAACAACCAGGCCGAATACGAGGCTTTCCTCGCCGGGTTACGGTTAGCTGAGGACCTCAGCACCAAAGAAGTCAAAATATTCATCGACTCCCAGCTCGTGGCCTCCCAGGTACGGGGATAGTACCAAGCCAAGAATGACAACCTCATCGAATACTTGGCTCTGGTGAAGGAAAATATGAAGAAGTTCTCCTCGGCAGAAGTAAATCACATCCCGCACGAACACAATACTCGAGCAGATGTTCTATCGAAGCTCGCAAGCACAAAGAAGAAAGGCAGGAACAAGTCCGTCATTCAGGAGGTGCTCCCGCGTCTGAGCATCGAGAAAACCGTCCCCACAGATGATGTGAACGCCATTGGAGACCGCCACAGCTGGATGACCCCGATGTACGAGTACCTCAGTACGTGCAAACTACCCGACGACCCCAAAGACGCCGGAGTGGTTAGGCGACGTGCATTGAAGACAAGTTGTACCGACGCGACTTCTCGATCCCCCTCCTCAGGTGCATCGGGGAGTCCAAGGTTCCCAACATACTTCAGGAGATCCACAAGGGGATCAACGTGTAACACCTCGGCGGACGATCACTAGCCCGTAAAGTGTTACGAGCAGGGTACTACTGGCCCACAATGCAGCAGGACGCAAAGGAGTACGTCAAGAAGTGCGACAGATGCCAACGACACGGGGACATGTACGTGGCCCCGCCCAGAGAGCTCAAAACGCTCTCATCCCCGTGGCCATTTGCATGGTGGGGGATGGACATCTTTGGACCCTTCGTCGTGGGGTCATACCAAAATAAGTACCT
The DNA here is from genome assembly GCA_022829125.1 of Lathyrus tuberosus. Taxonomy (NCBI): domain Eukaryota; kingdom Viridiplantae; phylum Streptophyta; class Magnoliopsida; order Fabales; family Fabaceae; genus Lathyrus; species Lathyrus tuberosus. The sequence continues at coordinate 416,138 of JALAZF010001021.1, forward strand.
GATCGTCGGCATCGACTATTTCACTAAGTGGATCGAAGTTGAAGCCCTGACCAAGATCACGGCCAACAACATACTTCATTTCTACAAGAGAAACATACTTGCATAGTTCGGTGTGGCCCAGGAAATTGTCACCGACATTGGGACACAGTTCACTGACAAGAACTTTCAGGACTTCGTCACGAAGTTGGGCACAAAGCAACACTTCACCTCGGTCGAGCACCCACAAACGAACGGTCAGGCTGAAGCCGCGATTAGGGTGATCCTGCGAGGTCTAAAATGAAGACTGGGCGACGCCAAAAAAAGGTGGGTCTAGGAGCTTCACAGTGTCCTCTAGGCCTACAGAACAACCCCGCACTCCATTACTGGGGAGACCCCCTTCCGATTGACATACGGAACTGAGGCGGTGATCCCAGTGGAAATAAGGGAATCCTCGAGAAGAACTGAGTCTCCCCTCGCAAGGAGATGAACAACGAGGCCCTCCAGGAAGAGCTCGACTTGGTCGAAGAGATAAGGTCGGGCGCATCCCTCCGCGAAGCCTCGCTCAAGCAGAGGATAACTTTACGCTATAACAACAAAGTTATTAAACGTGGTTTTCAGGTAGGCACCCTCGTCCCACGAAGGAACCAGAAAGATTCGCGTGAAGGAAAACTTGCCGCGAACTGGGAGAGCCCCTATCGCGTCCGCGCGAAACGGGGACAGGAGCCTATTACCTAGAAAATCTACACGGGGAGGAACTTGCTCGACCATGGAATGCTGAAAATCTTAAAAAGTACTACAGTTAAACACTGCCCGCGACCCATCTGCGTCGCGACCACGGGGGCGAACTAAGGTACAAGCGCGACTCCCCTTCTTAAGACAAGAAGACAAGGCGCTCGTTGTGTGTGCCTGAGGGCCCTTGATCCGACGGGGATACCTCGACCGAGCTCCACCATCATCGTACCAACTAGGCAGGACACCCAGCTCGCGATGGGAAGTTCACGCCACGAAGCTAAGACCTATACCAAACTCTTAGCTTCGTCGAAGGTCGGAATACAACGCCGTCCACTCGACCAGTTCCATGCACTGTCGAGAATCAACAAAGTCGAGCAAAACCCCCCAAATACTTAGACAAAAACAAAACAGATACATAATCAACATACAAACATCACACACACAAAGATAAAGAAAGACAGTACATTAGAATCAGGCAGAAGCCCATTGTTCAAAGAGTGCGTACAAAATATCACAAGCCCCTGGCGCGCAGGTCGGACAAAAGTCATTGCAAAAACTGGCACGCAGTCCAAACAAAATAAACAAAAGAAAAACTAAACAACTGTGTTTTCCTCAGGCTGCCCGTCTGCCATAGTCCCATCGTCCTCATCCTCCTTGGGCTTCGGCGGGATAATCCGACCTTCGACCACCTCATGGTAAGGGTTAGTCCCCTCAGTGATGAGCTGAATGTCAGGATTGACAATCTGGAGCTACTTCACGGCGTTAGCAAAGCCCACCTCAACAACCCCATGGACATCCTGCTCAGTCTGCCTGAGCTTTGAGATCAATTAGGCCCAAGAGGTTAGAAGCTTGTCCTCCTCAGTTTCCTATACAGCCGGTCGGACAACTTGCTTCAGCTCAGCGATTCTTGCCAGGAGATTTTTCCTCTCCTCAGCGGCGTTCTTCAGCTTCTCCTCCAACTGCCCCTGAAGCTCGACCTGGGATTCATTGTGCTTTTTACACTCCGCGAGGTCCTTGCCCAACTTCTTCATCTCGGCCTCAACTAACGTGAAGTTATCCTGCAGTTTGGCCAGCTCCACCGATGGACAGGTTTCATCGTTCAGGACCAGGGCTATAGCAAAAACCTGCATCATCGTGGCCATGTCTTCTGCCAAGACTTTTCTTCTCGAAGTCAGATCAGTGCCTAAGATGGCCTGGGATTCAGATGCATTAACGACCGGGGAGTTGGACCCTAAGAAGAAATTAGGCCTCAGGTGACAGGGCGGGAGCACGAACTTCTCGTTGGGCGGGCTCGCAGTAAGGTCGACATGCACCTGTTCGCTGGTTCATTGTCTTTTCAGGGGCCCATGCGAATTAGGAGATTGGATACACTGAGGGGAACTGGAGGAGTCCCCAGATGTCGGGACGGGGCCTGGGCGCTGCTGTCTGATCTGACCGACTCGCCCCTTTCCACCCTTCTTCGAGCCTCGGGCAGCAGTCAACTTCTTAACGCGTTCCTCCATGCTCGACATGTTACCTGCAAAAGAAAAAGCACGTCAGTATACCAACGACAAAAATGGACACGGGAGCCAAATACGGGGGTTGCTCGCCACCTAACAGCAGATGAGCGTCCTCGTCGAAAAATGTCTCGAGGATGGCTCTCGTGTTAATCAACCGAGCCTCCTCTAATATCTCCCCGTTGTCGTCGCAGATAAATTTCCCGTTCGAAGTCACGAGCTACGCAGGTTTAAAGCCAGAGATGAACTTGAATATCTCCTGGTAGGCCAGCCGGTCATCCTCGGTCAGTACGCCCGGGCTAAATATATAGTTGTCCGTGCCTCTCTTAAAGTGTTCCTCTGTCCACTACAGGGGGAACTTCTCCTCGAGGACTTCTACCCGCTGCCCGTCTATTTCTTTGAACACCCGGTTGTACATTGTCTCCGCAGCCTTGAATGAGATGGGCTTTACGACATAATACCGGGACTTGAAGTGGCGGATAGAGTCCATATAAGTTCGGAATAACCTGCTCACTTGTTTGAAAGATACCCAACTATGCCTTCCATCAATCGTCTTCCTCTGTAGATAGAATACATGGAAGAACAAAGGTATAGTCGCCCAATGCCGAGGTACTGGCAGACGAACTCGAATTCGCGAATGAAGGTGAGAGCTTTGGGGTGAAGTTGTGAAGGTGCCAGGCGCAGCCAAGTGAACACCTCTCGCTGGAAACCACTGAAGGGCAGGCGCCAACCCGCCTCGTCGAAAGTAAACTCATACATAGGGAATCTCATCCCTTTGAATCTCGAACAGATCCGGTGGTGTGCTAGAGGTTTGTACATCAGCCAGTTCTTTGAGGAGCCCTCACATTGATTCTCGACAGTGGAGAAGGCATCATGGAAGTCCGTAGCAAACAGGGACAGGATGCCCAGAGGCTCCTCGTTAGCCTAGTCTTCAGGCGTCTGCTCCTCATCACCGGTGGTCGGCGCCAATCGAGAGTCGGGCTCATCATCGGTCTCTATGATTCCTGCGGCCATGGTCGCCATTTTACCTGAAAAGCAGAAGGAATTGGTGAATTCGATAGTCCTGATCAAATTCACCCTTCCACCGCAAATCAAGTGAAAGGGCGAATAAAGGATACGAGGAACATCCCGCACTGGGGGAACATTCTTCCGACCATGGTTACTGAGGGTGCTCACCCCTTGGACCTCCCCGTATTAGCAAGGATCCGAGAAATGAAGCTCGAGGACACACGCAGATATGCTCGGGACCTTCATCCCACGTCCCCGAAGCATTCACCCGACGTCCTCGGGGTATTCATCTAACGTCCTCGGGGTATTCATCGAACGTCCCCGGGACCTTCACCAGGTCCCCGAATTCTTCATCCAATGTCCTCGGGATCTTCATCAGGTCCTTGGGAGATTCATCCCAGTTCCCCAGAGCATTCACCAGAAATCTAAAGAAGCCCCGTCGTTTTTGCCAGAAACCCCGTGGCCTCCCCGGGAACTTCATCATTTCGTCAGAGAAACCACCGTAGAAAACATTAAAGAAAAAGTAGAAGTCATAAACTTACTTGTAACAACAATTGGGAGTCTCCGGTGCGGTGGCATACGGTGGAAGGACGGCGGCGGAAGCTAAAGAAAAGAGAGAAGTGGAGAAAGTGGAAACGTGCAAATGGAACGAACCCGACTCCTATTTATAGGGTAGTCACAGAACTCGAGACGTCCCTAGGCACTTGAGTTCCTAGGATCCTAGCTGCCCTAGGCATTGATGACAAGTGACACGTGGCACTTAGGACCCAGCGTGCGCCTTTTCGTCTCCCTTTTGTGCCCGCACAATGAACGCGTCCATCTTCTTTCGTCTCCCCATATCGCGACCATCGATGGCCTGCAGTCCCCGAGACTCTTGCCCGTTGAGTGTCTCCTGCCCCTAACCACCTACATCTTCTGCCAATTCAGCATTTCATGCGCGCACCCCGCTCGACGGGTCCCCGACGGATGGGCTGCCTCTTAAGTCATTACTCCGACACTTCGGAGCAACGACTTGAGGGGCTCCTGTCTGGACTGGGCCAGCGCCTGCCCATCTGTTGGGTAGGCCCAAACCAATATCATGTTGCGCAGCCCATGAAGGCCCAATCCTCTTCCTCGTCGGGGTCGTCCAGATCCCATCAGGGTCGAGTAGACACTACATGGACCGGGGAGAGAACGAACATCCTCCCCGCGGACTCCGCGTACTTCTCCTGCGGGGACACATCATCAGGTGACTACCCACCTCTGAAAGAGTTGGTCTACCCACTTTTCGGAGATCTCGGGGCAGTTACTCCTGGGCGAAGACCACGTGCTGGTCTTCTCTACACCACGTAAGCCCTGGCAGTTATCTGCATTGGGCCTAGCAACCCAACCCAGTGCAAACTACCATTGGCCCAGCGCTGGGGGCACAATATAAATATCCTCTTTCACTAGAGGGTCAGGTATTCTATTCTCTTACTCTCACTTTCTGTACTTGCTTGCTCCGTTCCTAACTTTAGCATCGGAGTACCTTGCAGGTACACCCCCACCGTCTCATCACTACCTGAATAACGGAGCTCACGACGTTTGCTGACCACTAATCTACTTTCTGATCAGGTACGAATAGAAGTGTTTTTCAATCTTATTAGATATGTAAGTTATATTTCATTCATATTACACAATTCATTAAAAAACTATCATCATTATATGGATTTTAGAATATATGATTTCCGCAAACATAAATACATTAAAATGTGTACCTTGTTTCATGATGATGATTAAAGACGATAATAATTCGCTGATACTCAATCTATCCATTTCCTATTCGTTCTTCCTCAAAACTCTTTCTTGATGACTATTTGGTAGAGAAACTATTATGGAAGTAATATAATAACCATTTGTTCAATTATCGTGTTTGACTCCCATTAAGTCATCGCTATTTATAGATTATTCATACCCCCTTCATAATAACACTGTTTCTTTATAGATGTTATTCATCCTCATTCACACAATACTTTTTCACTTTATTTGAATAATACTTTTCACTTTATTTGAATAACATTCATTCATGTTATTTGAATAATATCTCGTCATATTATTCCAATGACACTTTTTCATAATACCTCTTCACATGAGTCATATTATATACTTCTTCCGATGTTATTTATAAGCTACAAATATTTTAATTTTTTTACATGAAATATAAATAAATGTCAACAAATCTAGACACATTTAATGTCTTTATTTCAAAATTACCCTTACATTAATAACCTATGACAATTTAATTAAGAGTATGCTAGTAATTGAGTTATCTCATTTATATGATATAAAGAAAATTAAATACACTTAACCATCATTTTTAATAAGTGGAAAAAATTATCTTTTTTTATATTATAAATAAGAATATAGTAATATTTGATTATTAAATATTCTTACAAAATATTCCTAAAAGTCTTTTAATTCTTAAAAAAAAAGTATGTTTAGACTATTTTTTTGTCTCTATTTTTTTTAAATAAAACTTGCGTTTGTCACTTTTACCATAAAAAAAAACTAAAAAACACTTTAAAATTTTCAAGCAAGAGACACTACATTTCCAAAAAGGATAAAATGGTGATGCATTGACAGTGTAAATTTTTTTTACACTATCAACCAATGACCACCATGCATCCTGCCAAGTCATACTGCAAATTTTAAACTAATTATATGACATGACAGAATAATATATTCATATTAGATGACAGTATAAAATATTTTTACACTGTCAGTGCATAACAATTAAACCCGTCCAAATAAACCATAGTGCCTTCTCACAAAACCTTTTTGTTTCCTAAGATTTTAGAGTTAACGTCCACAATTCAAAGGATACGAATTCGACAACGGGAATGAAAGGTTCACACATTTACAGTATGTAGACGATACATTGATTATTGGGGAGAAGGATTGGGAGAATATTAAGATTATCAAGACAAACTTATTGTTGTTCGAGGCAATGTCAAGATTGAAGGTAAACTTTCAGAAGAGCAGATTCGTTGGAATAAACATTAATTGAAACTGGATCGAAGCAGTTACCTTGACTTACTGATTGGGGAAAATCTGAGGAGAAAAGGTTTTTGGCAGCCCGTGATTGAAGCAGTTAAAGATCACTTATCCAGATGGAATAACAAACACTTATCCTTAGGGTTTCGGGTGATTGTCTAAAAATCAGTCTTGTTGGCGTTATCGGTCTATTTCCTCTCCTTTTTCAATGCACCAATATCATTCATAAACTTCAATTTATGTTTAAAAATTTCTTATGGGGAGGGAGTGAGGATGAGAAGAAAATTATTTGGTTAAAATGGGATATAATATGTAAACCAATTGAGGAGGGGGGTCTAAACATTAGAAACCTAAGATCTTTTAATCACTCTTTAATGAGAAAATGGGGCTGGAAAATTAAAAACGAGAAGGAAGGACTTTGGTTTCAAGCATTGTTAAATAGATACGGTTTGAGTGAATTGGATGAGAGAACGAGAGGAAGGGGCTGTTCTGTTTGGTGAAACGATTTGTGTAAAATAGACACGGAGATGGGAAACTTCGAATATTTATATAGTTAAATAGGTTTACAAAGACATGATTAGTAATTTTCGGAGCTCTGAAAATCCAAGTTGGGCAAAAGTTTGGTTAAAATGGGATATAATATGTAAACCAATTGAGGAGGGGGGTCTAAACATTAGAAACCTAAGATCTTTTAATCACTCTTTAATGAGAAAATAGGGCTGGAAAATTAAAAACGAGAAGGAAGGACTTTGGTTTCAAGCATTGTTAAATAGATACGGTTTGAGTGAATTGGATGAGAGAACGAGAGGAAGGGGCTGTTCTGTTTGGTGAAACGATTTGTGTAAAATAGACACGGAGATGGGAAACTTCGAATATTTATATAGTTAAATAGGTTTACAAAGACATGATTAATAATTTTCGGAGCTCTGAAAATCCAAGTTGGGCAAAAGTTTGGCAAACGGAGGTTCCAACCAAAGTTTTGTGTTTGGTTTGGGGGTATTCCATAATAGAGTAGCCACTAAGGACAACCTTGTTAAGAGATGGGTGTCTTGTCAAGGATCGATAGATTGTGTAGGAGGGTGTGGGTGTGAAGAATCGGTATCTCATCTATTTTTTGAGTGGTATATGGTATTTATTATGCTAATGAATCGGGATTAAAACGACACTGCAGAAAGATATTATGGCACATTTGAATCAGTTTTCGGGACTGGTTGAAACAAGTAGGTCTTAATCTAATATCGCGACGATAATTTGGTTTGCGAGCATATGGAATATATAGAAGGCTAGAAACAACAAAGTGTTCAACAATAAGGAAATGGGCACAGAAAAGGTGATAGAGAACGTAAAGCTTACATCTTGGAACTGGCTGAAAAAATAAAAACAACATCTCCTTTAATATAACACCATGGTGGCAATGTCCGACAATTGGACTTTGACGTGAAAGGAAGAGCTGAGCCAGGTTTTGAAGTGCGTGGCAGATAGTGTTTAGGTAGGAGGAATGGTAATTTGCTGGGTTCCTATTTTTCTGGGTTTTTTTCCGACGTACGTTAGCTTTGGCACTGCTCGATCTCTTTATCTGGTGCTGGATTGTTAAATTGTTCAGTGAGGAGTTCATGGTGCAATTAATCGTCAGGAATATGGATTTTTCCCTTGGAACAATGCTATTTTTTGGGTAGTTCACGATGATCGAATAGCTCGCATTTTGAAGCTAGTGTTATAATGTTTCTCTTGGACGCAAGTGAATCTTCTCAAAATACAACTGCTACGGTTTTATCTGTTATACTGCATTTTCTAATTTTTCTATTATGAGTCAATCTCATTTCTTTGGGGAATTCTTGGTTTAAATATCATTTGGTTTGGGTGTTTTGTATTGTTATGGATATGGAGTTATGATATGGCCTTATGTATGGCAATATAGAAGTTTAACAATGTTGCTGTGTTATTTTGTAACATTCTGGTTTTGGTTTAGGCATGTCTTGTGCCTACTGCTAATAAATTCCGAAAAGTTCTTAATCCACCCCTTGATACTCTTAGGCACCTAGCGAAATTCCTTTTATGTCCCCTGCTTCCGGAGATACACATCCGGACACACCCTTTTTTTCTTTACGCTGGATGCTTCCGGAGACACATTTACGGAAAAAGTTCCGTAGATGCATCTCCAAAATCTTATCAGAACAAGGTTTTTTTAAAAAAAAATCAAGTTTCGTTGGTCGCAGATGGAAATTAACTGTTGTAGATGAATATAAAATAACATACATCCGCAAATAAAATAATGTGATATATATGAGAAGTAATATGCCATAATCATAAAAAAATAGTACATAAATGTCATCAAAATATAGTACATAAAAAAACACATCATAGTCACTACTGTGTGTGCCTGACAACGGCTGCATCCCCTCCCCTGCCTATGCCTCTACCGCCTCGTCTGTCTCTACCGCCTCCTCGACCGCCTGATCTGCGTCCTCGGCCATCGATCCCACCCGTCCTGGCGCGATGCCTGTGGTATATAAGTGCCCCCTCAACCACCTCAATCATCTCATCCAATGCACACATGTGGTCAGACCCTTCAGGAAGAAACCGACAGCAATGCTTGCCCGCCCCACTCTACTATCTGACGACAGCGAGGCAGGACATCCTGAGTTTGGTTCAACTGAGACTGTTGCTTCTCTAAGATCTCCTGATGAGCTGGTCTAGGCGGTGATCCTTCTGCAGTGGGCACCATGTATGGGTGTGAGACGGTGAAGAACCACATGATGTAGCCATTAACACAGCTCCAGTCTCTCGGTGCTCTGGTCACCGAGCCTCGTCCGGTACCATGTGCATCTGGTAGTCAACAAAGTTCTCGTCTATCTCCATACGGGCCAAGCCGATATAAGCAGAAACAGTTGGGTATCTGGGTATCGTCTGTGTGTACCCGAACCGCTGCATGACGTGCTCAGGCAAATATGGAACAATGATGGTCGAACTGCATGCAAACCATCCAGAGAATAGTGATATGTTATCAAACGGGCGCGTCTCACGATGATCAAAATAGACGTCGTAACGGATGTCCTCAGCAGCCAGGCGATCAAGATAGACTCTGTAAGGGTCGACCGCCTGGTTCCCCCTGAGCGGGATAAAGGCACGGGCACACGACATCTGCTCTGTGTAATCAGGCACACTCCCCCACCAGGCGATCATGAGAAAGTGTTGGAATATCCAAGCCTGAAATGAAAATAAAAAACATCAGGATCAAGCATTTTCACAAATATAGAATGAAAAGAAATGAAAAAAGTCGAAGGATATGAGATTGTTACCACAAGTAGTTCCACACTCCCTGCCACAGTCCTGGTCTTCCATAGGTATCCCTCTCCCAGCCTCGAATACGTCTAAGCCAAGGTAGCCGCCCCCCAGTTGTACTCATGGATCTATGTGGAATCCAAAAAGCACCTCAGGTAAGCGACATCGGTATATGTGGAGGAAGTGTCCACAAACAGCTGTGTGCCGACTAAAAATAGAAAATAACACCTCAACACACACTGTCTATGTATCTCAACCTCAGCTAGATCACCATCTGCCTGACGTGCAGCAACGAGCGCCTCACGAAATCTATGCGAGAGAAAGGAGAACCTCACACGAGTCCCTCTGGTCTTATCCACCTCCTCAAGCGCATGCAGTGGATCAGCCACAAGCTTCTCGATCAACATCTCTCTCGCATCCTCCTTCGTCATCCTACCGTGACGGAGGAGGGTACCCCTGATCGGTATATGTAACAGACAGGAGATGTCGTCCAGTGTAATAGTCAACTCGCCGTGCGGTAGATGGAAGAAGGACGTCTCAGGGTTCCATCTCTCTGCAAGCCCATCAGCATCCCGTTGTGGATTAGGCCGTAACCAATCTCATAGAGGTCCTTCAAACTAGAGGCGGCAAAGACATCCTGGAACCAAGCCTTCTGTGGCTGCTCCAAAGACAATATCTTCCGCCCATGGTTATAGAACTTCTGCGGCTGACGAGTCTGAAAAATTTCCATAAATAAGAAACAATGTTAATAAGAAACAATGGTACAAATTATAAATTTCCAATGAAAAAAAAAAGAAACAATATGAGTAATGTTACCTCTCCATCTCAGACATGTCTGGCAGTATGATCAGCGTACCCTGTCAGTAGGGACATATCTGAGGGACCCCCTGGGAAATCCTCAGGCTCATCATCGTCGTCGTCACCAACATCATCTGCTGGTGGGTCATCACCCTCTGGAGGTGGCATCGGAGCAACAACATCGGCAGGAGGAGGAACATAACCCTCAGCTGAATCCCGACGCCTCCGGGATGAAGAAGTCGATGATGGGGTTGGAGATGAGGTCGAGGGAGTCTCCTGGACATGTGATGAAGAATGCTGTCCAGTAGGCTATGCCTCAGCTGTATCGGCATCGGTAACGGTGGTCTGACTCCGCTCACGTCTCATAGATGCATTCTGCGAAACCCGTCCAAGTCGCAATCTATTGTCTCTGTCTGCTATAATGTCTGCAAGGTATAACCAAGAAAAAAAAAATTAGATACAAATAAATTAAAAAACAAAAAAGAAAAAAAATAACATTTTCTACTTTCGGATATACACACACGGAAAAAGTTTCGTAGATGTATCTACGTAATAACCCATAATTTACAACGTTTGGGTTGTTTCGGAGCTGCATCTACGGAAGTGCCATAAGGTTAATTTGTTTCGTAGATGTAGCTCTGGAACAACCTGTAACTCCAAAGGTTACGGCAATGGCGTCCCCTACCCATGGAAATGTGATTTTTGAAGTCCTGATCGTCCGTTTTAGCCAACAAACAATACCTACATTGTCTCTAAACTATGTTTCTAAAACTATCTAAGAATTTCTACCCCTAAAACTATATTCTAACTCGTTTACGGGAAATACTCGAAAATACCCCGGAAACTCGAAAATTTATCGATTATATCGAGCTTGAATGTGTTGGTGTTTCTTGATCGTTGAAATGAACGCTCCTTGTCGAACTTGATTGAAAATAATGAAGTTTGGTGGAAAAAGATTTATTGAGGATTGAGAGAGTTTGGCGACTTTGAGAGTGAGAGATGAAAAATGAAGAATGAGGGAGGAGAAGAGACTCTGGCGCGAATGTATTGCAAAATGTTTCGGAGCTATATAAACGGAAACATTCCGTAGATGTAGCTCCAGAAAAAACCAACGTTAAGTAAAAAAAAGTGCGTCCAAAGATACATTTCCAAAAATAGAGAGTATTTTTGGAAGCACACATAGTGCATAAGAACCCAAAGGAATGGGATAAGAAACTCTCTAAATTCTTTTGCCTGTTAAAAAAAAACATCCACAATCATTTCTATCCCATACTTATATTTTTGCTAATGATTGCATGCTTTGCTAATGATAGGTTTATATTTTTACTCCGAGAGAAGCAAAATATTGAAAAATGTTATTAATCATCCTCAACGTGGCACTATCCTATTGGTAGCTAATGATAAGGCTAACACACTAATTTCAAGAAAAAAGGTTTATTTTTTGTGGTAAGAGAGCTTCAAGTCCAATCTAACTCGGCTTATGTTGAATTACAAATATGATTCCAAAATTGCATAAAGGAAAGTTCATAAATGTCTAAAACACAAGAGGACATACTTGTGTTCAGTAACATTTGCAGCTTTGCTAGGTCTGAAATTATATTTGTTGCCTAGTGAATATGCATCGAACAAAGAAGAGAAAAAACAGATGGGACAACTTCGTTATCCATCACAAAAAATTGGATAGTCTACTTTCAACCAATCTACTAATGCCATATCATTTTATTATACTTAATTATTTATTTAATGATTTAAATTTTGTAAATTTCTAATACAATGTAGCCTAATTTAATCTATGGGTAACTCTATCCAACTTTTTGAAGTGAGTAGATAAAAATTCACCAAAAAGAGATAATACTACTTTGAGAATGAATAAAAGGACCATATCATTGATTAACTCTTATCCATCCATTTGCAATTTATATTACAAAAGCGAAAACTGAAAAACACAGCAAATTACAAGAAAAACAGTTTTTCCAATGCCATAATACTCAAACTTAGTAGGATTCTGGTGTGTGTGCAATGAAACTGATGCATTGAACTTGACGAACGTTGTCGAAACCGATGATACGAGCGAAACATTGAGGGTAAGCGGCAATAAGTTCATCAAGCTCCTTCAAGACTTGAGAAGCATCAGTGGTACCAAACATAGGAAGCTTCCACATTGTCCAATATCTTCCATCATAGTATCCTGGTGATTTGTTGTGCTCACGGTACACAAATCCTTTCTGCAACCAAGTAGTAAAAATCAACTCATAAGAGTCTTCAACAACAAAAGTATGTATATAATGATTGAAAAAGTAATGAATACTAAACCTCCAACTCAAATTCCAAGCAAGGAACCCATCCCTTCCTGAGAAGGTATTCAACTTCTTTCAACAACTGATCTCTGGTCAATGGTGGCAAATATGAAAGAGTCTCAAACTTCTTCTTTCCAGTTGGAGGCCACACCTAAATATTCAACAAACTAGGGTTAGCAAACTTTTTCATAACTCTCTCAAACAGTTTCATAAGTAGTTATGTCAAATCCAAACAGAAACTAAAAGTTTATAGAAAGTAGATATATGTTTTTGTCACCTGCATGCACTTTACTCTTCCACCATTGCTTGTAATGGAAGTAATGTCAGTGTTGACCTTCTTAACTGGGAATCCAGAGATGGATTTTAGGCCGGTGAATGGAGCCACTGCGGCGGATTGCCCCCTAGAAGCACGGCTGACTGTAGTCACAGCTGAAGAGGATATCATAGAAGCCATTTTTTCTCACTTTCTTAGTTCTTGTGCTTGAATTGCAAAGCTTCTACTAAAACTTGCTATATATATAATGTTTTGATTTTTCTATTTCTAATATTATGGTCTTAAAATTGTGGCAATTGGCCACTGCCTAGAACCAATTTGTTGGATTGTGAAAATGATAAGCTTATCAGCCATAGTAACCACACAAGATTGGAAGTTTTTGTGTGTTAGCCTTATCATTTACCACCAATAGGATAATGCCATGTGGATGATGCCTCACTAGTCATGGATAGTAACTTTTTTCAAATATTGGCTACTCATTGAGGGAAAAAGTAAACGTATCATTCATACAGTAATTGGTTTCTGCAAACCATATGTTGAAAATGTGAATTCCAACAAATTATTGATCGGAGGGAATCATACATCAAGACCAAAAATATTAACAGTGTAACCTAATCTTAAGTGCAGCATAGAAGTTGATGATAAATATATATTTGATATATAATTCTATTTAAATAGAAAGAAAAAGTAGGTTTTGTTTAATGGGTTTTAAACTAATATTATAAATTATTACTATTTACTTTCGTCTAATATTTTCAACTCTCTCAATGGATATTGTTCCGGTCACGAAAATTGACTTACATTTTTCTATTGTATTTCATATTATATTAGTATTAGTAATTACATGTAATTATAAATTATAATGATAAATATTCTATTGTTTAATTTATCTAATATATTACAAGAAAATAAATATTTTACAATAAAAGATAAGATCAATTCCTAATTAACATCCCCTCAAATTGATGTGGATGGTCAATAAGCATCAATTTGCTAACAAGAAACCGATAGCGTGGGTGCAGAACATCTTTGGTAAGAATATCTACAACCTGAAACTGAGTGCTAACATGAGGAAGTGCTATAAGTCGGCTGTCATAGGCATTACGGATTTAATGACAATCGGCTTCGATATGTTTGGCACGTTTATGAAAGACGGGATTTGCAACAATCTGGATGACACTTGTATTGTCAGAATAATGTGTTGTAGGGTTTATTTCAGGAAATTCAAGTTCGGCCAAAAGACCACGTAGCCAAATAATTTCCTAACAAGCAACAGACATGGCGCGATACTCAGATTCAGTAGAGGACTTAAAAACTCTTGTTTGCTTCTTACTTTTCCGTGAGATCAACGAAGAACCAAAAAACATGCACCAACTAGTGGTAGATCAACGAGTATCCAAACATCCTTCCCAATCGACATCACTATAAACACTTCATTTGGGAGTTATTCTAGTGAAAAAATATAGACCACGATGAGAGATTCCTTTCAAATAGCGAATTATACGACAAACCGCTGCCAAATGAAGATGCCGAGAAGAATGCATGAACTGACTTACTTCCTGAATAGCAAAAGATATGTCTAGGCGAGTAATAGTCAAGTAATTAAGCATACCCACAAGTTGTTGATACAATAAAGGATCGGGAAAAAGACACCACCAACATGATGATATTTAACGTTAACCTCAAGATGGATATCCACTTGATTAGCTGATTCGAGACCAATCAGAGAAATCAAATCAGTGGAATACTTGTGTTGATGGATAAAGGTTCCTTTGGATGTAGAATGAACCTCAAGACCAAGAAAATAATATAGATTACCAAGATTTTTCATGTGAAATGAGGCATGTAATTGTTGCTTAAGTTGCTGAATGAAAGTAGGATCAGAACCAGTAATAACCATATCATCAACATACAAAAAAAGCAAAACAATACCTGCAGATGTGCTATGAACAAACAAAGAGGCATCATAATCACTCTGAGTAAAGGAGCCCAAGTAAAGTGGAGCAAAATTTATCGTACCATACTCTAGGTGCTTATTTCAAACCATATAAGGAGCGTTTAAGCTTGCAAACACCCTTGGATGAAGAGAACCAACCTTCAGGATGTGTCATATAGATATCTTCAGTCAGGTAACCGTGAAGAAAATCATTTTTCACACCCATTTGATGAAGAGACCATCCATTAGAAACAACTATGAATATTACGGCGCGAACAGTTGTCATTTTGGCAACCGGTGCAAATGTCTCATCATAATCAATTTCATATTCCTGCTTGTTTCCTAAGGCAACCAAGTGAGTCTTGAAACGGTTGAGGGACCTGTCATAACTCAATTTCACACAATACACCCATTTGAATCCAATGGGTTTGACATTAGGAAAACAAGAGACAATATCCCATGTGAAATTCTCTTGAAGAGCCTGAAGTTCTTCATTCATTGCTTTTATCCAACGCACAATTTTAACAACCTGTGAGTAGTAAGTAGGAATAGATATGCTAGAGAGTGTGACAGTCAGAGAAGTATGTGAGGAACCATACATGTATGATGAATATTTATCTGGTGCTCGAGATATTCAACCAGAACGACGTGGTTCAACTGGTACAGGATTAGGTGGCGGTTCAGCATTGGGGAGGGGTGTGGGAACTTGTTGTTTGTGTTTTCTGACATATACATGATCTGGTTTATAATGTTCTATAAATTGAGGCATAATGAAAACTTAGGAAGAGTAACAATATCATTCACGATAGGAGAAGCATAGGGCACATAAATTGGTTATAAAAAAAATGTCATATTCCTAGAAATGTGAAATCAATGGTTAGTGACATCATAACACACTAAACCCTTATGAGAGTGACTATATCCCATAAATGCACATTGAACAGACTGCGCTCCAAGCTTATGCCTTTCAAATGAATGTAGGTGAACAAAACACGTACACACCCAAAAAGTATGTAAAACACTATAATCAAGATGAATTTTAAAAAGACAAAAGAAAGGATAATCAAGATCAATAATCGTAGAAGGAAGACGATTGATCAATAAGACAGTCGTAGAAAGAGCCTTCACCCAAAATCAGGATGGTACAGAAGCTTGGAGAAGTAAGGTGTGTGTTACATCAAGCAAATGAGGAGTCTTATGTTATGTCATGTCATTTTGTTGAGGGGTATTGGGACAAGATCGTTGAGAAAAGATGCCTTTTTGTTGTAGGTATTCCTGAAACTCATGAGACATGTACTCACCACCAGAGTCGGAGCGAAAAATTTTAACACTTGCTGAAAATTGAGTTTCAACATATGTCAAATATTTCTTAAACAGAAAACACTTCAGATTTAGAACGGAGAAAATATATCCAAGTAAAACGACTATAATCATCAATAAATGTGAAACAAATATTTATAGTGAGCATGAGAAACTACAGGAAACATTCCCCATACATCACTATGAATCATCTCAAAACAAGTGGAAGCACGGTGAGCACCAGACGAAAAAAGAAGTGCTTTACTTTTAGCCAATTTGCAAACTGAACATGAAATAGAGGCATTAGAAATAACATTTTTAGTTTCCAACAAACAAGTTTTACATAAATGAGACAAAACAACAGAGTTTGGATGACCAAATTTTCTATGTCAATCCTCATAAGAATTCAAAACGTGATTACACGCAAGGGCTAAATTATTAGAAATAAAATGTATTGGAAACAATCTTCCCACTTTAGGCCCCTTTCACGATCACCTTCCCCAACACCTTCTCCTGTACAAGACAACCAGGCCGAGAAAAATTAACATTACAATTGTTGTTCACCAATTGACCAACAGATAATAAATTAGAAGCAAGTCCAGGTGAGACAAGCACATTCCAAAAATCTGAGTTTATGTCACCAATGTTAGTGATAGACAAGGTATTACCATCAACAATTTGAATTTTCTAATTACCATGATAAGAATGTAAATTGTGCAAGTATTTGGATGAACCTATCATATGATTGGATGCACCAGAATCAATAAATCATGGACGAGAAACATGAGAAGACTTAGCATAAATACCCAAGGCTAAAAGGGCAGAAAGTACCATTTGTTAAATCATTTCATGTTGTAGATCACTACAATCAGGTGCACTAGTGGTGGAAGAGCCAATTGTATGGCATGTAGTGGCATGAAATGCCTTCATCGAATGATGTGTTGGTCGTGGAGGACGTGTGGGGCAGTCAGAGATAATATGAACCTATTGTTTGAAATAATTAAAAAAAAACTTCTTACTACAGCTACGAGCAACATGTCCAAACTTTTTGTAATAAAAATATTGGACACGTCACATATCCTGACCTTAACCTCTATTTTTAGTAGCATATATAATTGCCACAGGTTTGAAACTGACAACATTATGAGACTTGCTTCCTTGAGTAAGCAGGCGTTGTTCATCCATAAGAAGTTCACCAACACAAGTATTCAAAGAAGGAACGGGATTCCTATTTAGCAAAGCACCTCTGACAACCTCAGATTCTTGACAAAGTTTCATGAAAAATTGATCTTGCCCACTTGTGTTGTAAACCTCTTGAACAGTCGCGAGAGAGATTTTGGGAACATTAGCATGTATAATAGTAGTGTTTTGTCCAGAGATTCAAAAAACCAGAATAGTATTCTTGAAAATATAAATCACCTTGTTTGTAGTTGGCTATATCTAGCTCTAACTGAAAGCGTTTTTTTGAATTCTCTTGAATGTAAATGCGCTTCAGATAATTCCACATTTCTTGAGCAGTTGAAAAAGAACGCAAATTATTGATCACCTGAGGATCAATACTATTGAGAATCCAAGTGATGATTTAAGCATCTTTAGTTTTACACGCATCTAAAGCAGTTTTCTTCGTGTGCCTTAGAAACATCATTTAGGTGACTCCATAATCCCTTTCTTTTAAAATACATCTTTAACTGAAATTTCCATGCAGAATAATTCTTGCCGATAAAACAGACACAAAAATAATTTTTCTCATTTTCTAAAGTCTTGGTACAAATAACACTTTTCCTTAATATATTCTAAACTTTTTTTCAATAAATTAAACCGTATTGCACGTGTACCAAATTGTTTTGCTTTGTGCAAATGAAAATGCTTAAATAATGAAGCAGACATGAAATAACAATAAACAAATCATAATTACTATCACCAAACAAAATAAATCGCACCTAATAAGGATTCTGGTGTACGATCAGTGAACAACAAGCACCAGATCTGCTATCACCAAACAACAATTAGCAATCACTGAACAACAATCTGCAATCAGCAATCACTGAAACAGATTAAATCGCAGCCAACGATAATCAGTGATCACCGAACGACACGGAGTCGATCGCAACCAAACGAACAAGAACAAGAATCGATTGTGAGATGGACTTGTCTGATCCCTGGGAAGAGTCGCCCTTTAGATATTTCTTGAGGTGTCCATCATGGATTAGTCTTTCGATTTCTTTCTTGAGTTGGTAACAATCTTCAGTGTGGTGTACCTTGACTTTCTGGAACTTGCACTCTCTTCCTGGTTCAGGACCCATTACATCCGCACTCGAAGTGGCCGTGTAGGGATGTTGTACAGGTGAAGAACCTCTCGCCACATGTGTTCGCGACGGGTGTTCAGGGGCGTGAAATTCTTCGTCGTCTTGTCTACTCTTTTGAACACAGTCTTGTCTTTTATAAGAGAGGTATAATTACTCTTCCTCTGATGGTGTGAACCCTCGCCGTTAGGAACACGCTCCTTGACATCACGCGCCTTGTTTTCGGCATTGCTCTCCACGCCTTTTATATAACATTCTGCCCTGGTGACCACTTATGCAACGAAAACGTTGGCTTCTATGCGAGAGACTCGTCGAAGCGTCCTACCTTAAGTTAAAATCAATATGAAAATAAATGATGGGTTGATGACTTAAAGTAAAAGTGAGGGAAAAGGCGGGTGAAATTGGGAGAAAACCATTACGTCTGGTTGGTGGAGTTGATTTTAAAAACTACTATTGTGTAAAAGTACTTTTGCAATTTTAACCAAAATAAGAATATTTTTCTCCACTAAAATTACCTTAAGATAAGTTGTTGTCATGCATCATAATTTTATAAACTCCACTGCTAAATGATAAATCAAATAATAAGCCATGAATGTGGCTCTCAGCTAGAATAATTATCCTACAAATGTTAGGATTCTCGTATATCAAGAAAAAATATTCTACTTTGGTGGTAAGAAAGATTCATCAAGTCAAATCAAAACTATAAATATGATTTGAAAATTGCAGAAAGGAAAGTGAATAAATGTCGACACAAAAAGCCTATACTGTACTTAACTTGATTGCATTATTACTTGGTCATAGACTCATAGTAAACTTGATTACACAGTTAAGTGAAGAAACAAACCAATTCAAGACATTAATTTCCAAAGAGAGGTGAAAGACTGTTTTATATCTCTAACATTGCACCTTAATATCACACTGTCAGTTCGCTTCTTACTTAAATTCAACCCATTAAAGTAAAAACAACAGATAATAATAATTTGAGAATGAACAAAAGGACCATATCATTTATTAACTCTTATCCATCCATTTGCATTTCGATGTCCGAAAGCAAAAACCGAAAAAACACAGTAAATTACAAGCACAACAAATGATAGAAGAGGAACAGTTTTTCCAATGCCATAGTACCCAAACTTAGTAGGATTCTGGTGTGTGTGCAATGAAACTGATGCATTGAACTTGACGAACGTTGTCGAAACCGATGATACGCGCGAAACATTGAGGGTAAGCGGCAATAAGTTCATCAAGCTCCTTCAAGACTTGAGAAGCATCAGTGGTACCAAACATAGGAAGCTTCCACATTGTCCAATATCTTCCATCATAGTATCCTGGTGATTTGTTGTGCTCACGGTACACAAATCCTTTCTGCAACCAAGTAGTAAAAATCAACTCATAAGAGTCTTCAACAACAAAACTATGTATATAATGATTGAAAAAGTATTGAATACTAAACCTCCAACTCAAATTCCAAGCAAGGAACCCATCCCTTCCTGAGAAGGTATTCAACTTCTTTCAACAGCTGATCTCTGGTCAATGGTGGCAAATATGAAAGAGTCTCAAACTTCTTCTTTCCAGTTGGAGGCCACACCTAAATATTCAACAAACTCGGGTTAGCAAACATGAATCATTAGTGATATTCAAGTAGATATATATTTTTCTGACCTGCATGCACTTTACTCTTCCACCATTGCTTGTAATGGAAGTAATGTCAGTGTTGACCTTCTTAACTGGGAATCCAGAGATGGATTTGAGGCCGGAGAATGGAGCCACTGCGGCGGATTGCCCCCTAGAAGCACAGCTGACTGTAGTCACAGCTGAAGAGGAAATCATAGAGGCCATTTTTCTCACTTCTGTTTGAATTGTAAAGCTTATGCTAAAACTTGCTATATATAATGTTTATATTTATCTATTTCCAATAATATGGTGTTAATATTGTGGTAATTGGCAACTGCCTAGTACCAATCTTGTTGGATAGTGAAAATGATAAAGTTTGCAGCCATATTAACCACACAAGATTGAAAAGTTTTGTGTGCTAACCTTATCATTAGCCACCAATAGGATAATGCCACGTGTAAGATTCTCACTAAGATAACTGAAAAAATTAAACTAACAAACAGTAGAAGGATCTAATTATTATTAAACATGATCAAACAGTGATTAAACTAATGAGATAAATATATCTGCAGCATCTGAAATATTTGGTTGAAAATAAATATGTCTATAACTACATATTGATTGTTGATTCATTTAAATTCCATTAAATTGTTTAACACTTTTATGATTCTTTAGTTGATGTATTATACTTATTAAACCAACAAATACCTCATATTGTTGCTTGAGTTTGTCATTGTTACTTCTATTAAGAAGTATCGTGATTTGTTGTAATCTCTTTGATAGGTGGTATGAACAATACTCATTCTGTCTCAAATTATAAAATGTTTTGTTCCTTTTACACGAATTAAGAAACATAATTACTTTTGTATAGGAAAGAGAAATTATGTATGAATTTATAATATTATTCTTAATTTTATTATAGATGAAAGAGAAATTTAAAAAATTGAAAGAAGAAATAGTAATAAATGATATATGGTATATTGAAAAAATTATTATTAATGTTGCATTAGAATTGTAGAGTAATATATAATTTGAGATACTTTTTTTTTTAAAAGTAACTTATAATTTGGGATAGAGGGAGTAATTTGATTAATGTTGTTTATAAAGCTTTTCCCAAATCTATTGCTCGTCACATTTTGAAATCTATTGCTCTATTGTCTTGATATCACATTTTGAAAAATGTTAGAGTTGGATGTCAAAAGTAAAAGATTTATGGCTTAATTAGTGACGAAGTTCTTTAATTTAATTTCAGTTTTAACTTTCTAATAAATGTTACAGTTTAGTCTCTTAAATATAATTCTGTTAGTCAACTTGATCCTTTCTATTAAAAGTTGAGAGAAAACTTTAACTTGGGATGATGTGACATGATAGCATGGCAAAAGACAAAATAATGACTCAACAATTTCGTTAAGGGACTAAATTGGACATTATAGATAATTAAGGGATCATACCAAGACATCAACAAAAATGCTATTAAAGTGTCCAGACAATTTTTATCACATCTTACTAGACCATAACCTATTATTTGCCATACTAGAATTTCATATCAATAGAATCTTAAATTTAATGGCATTAAACTAGAATTTTGTTACATGCTTTGTTAAAACGAAAAACATTAAGCTAAAATGGAGAACTGAACTAGTGCTTATATGCTCTAATGAATAATGAAGCAAGTGTTTCTCTTTACATTTATTAAATAGAGTGTATATATTCATGTGTACATAGAGTATTTCTATTTCACTTCTATATAATTTAAACACTTCTTCAACTGAGGCATCATTAAAGTTATGGCTCGTGCAAGCTTTTTAGCAAAAACTACTGCATCATGCCGAATGACAGATGACTTCTGAGTAGAAACTAGAATGAGCTGCATATGGCTTCTGATAGAAATTCAGATACAAATGGCTCATTTTCACCAACCTTAAATAACAATTACTTTGATAGTTATGAGTTACATCACATACTAACATAAATGGAAGAATTGTGAGACACACATTAGTCATTTTAATCTAAGTTCAAAAAGATGGGACACGCATTAGTTATGAATTACAATATAATGAAATCCATGCTTGAAGTGAAGATGGGACACACATTAGGTAAGGATTTTGTTTGTACAAAATTATCATCCAGGAAGGTTTGCTAAGATGTTCACATACACAAGGAAAGAAAAAATAAAGGCTTAATACCCTTTATGGTTCTCTACCTATGACTCAGGGTCCATTTTGGTCCTCTTCCTTTTACCCTTACGTTGTCTAACAGAAGCAAAATTGTCCTTTTCGTCAAATAAATGCAAACGGTTATAGTTTTGCTGACGTGTAATCTGAGTTGGATGGATGGATTGCCTAATCAACACCTTCTTCTTCCTTCTTGCTGTAACGCTTATAAGTTCACCCTCAATTTGTGACCTAATTGTATCCTTCCTAAAAATCACCCAATTGAAACTTAATTCATCATCTAAACATGAGTTCTGGGCGCGATTCATCATCGTCTTTAAGTAGCCGAATTGATTCGCAAGTTTATACCAGCTTTGAAAAGGTTTTATGTGGTTGTGGAGACCTTGCTGTACTTCTTAAGGCAAGAACCGCCAACAATTACGGAAAGCTTTTTTGGGGTTGTCAACATTTTAAGGTAATTTTCGTTCCCAATATCTACAAGTTATTTGCGTTCTTCTTAAGGTATTTAACTGCATCCCATTTTGTGCTCTCTATATGTACAGGGACATAGAAATGCTGGATGTGGATTTTTTGAATGGTTCTATAAAGATTCTATAGATGAAAAGGAGAAAACCTTGAGGAAGCATCAATGGAAGATATAAGTGCTAAGTCAAGAGGTGGAAGAAGCCAAAAAAGAGATGGAAGAAGCCAAAAAAAATGTGGAAGTTTTGAGGCTCAACAATATGGAATTAGAGGAAGCTCTGAAGAACACAATCAAGTGGAAGAAGATCTGGAAGATTTTGTGTTATTTGTTTTAGTAATTAAGTTGTTGTAAAAGTTTGAAGTTTATTTTTTTTTGGTTTGGTGTAAAACTTGCAATGCAGATAGTTAAATCTTATTGTTACATGTTTGTTCTAAGTTTATTGTTACATGTTAATTGTTAAATATTTGTTCTAAGTTGAACTTACCATTATGCTTGTGTTAAAGTTACCATTATTTGTGTATAACTTAACATAAGTTAACTTTGATAGAAAATTTAGACCATAATTTGTGTATAACTTAACATAAGATAACTTACCATTATTCAAAGTTGTCAAGATAGCTGTGTACTTAAGTTAGTTGTCAACATAAGTTAAGTTAACATAACATAACTTTGACAGATAACTTACCATTAGTTACAAAAGTTAAATAATAGAATTTTGGTATAACACAAAATTTGATCAATATAAACCTTGTTCAAATTTGAGAACATAACATAAACCTTGTTTAAAATACCATAACATGGCATTGTTATAGACACTTGTTCAAAATAACATAACCATAGTTCAAACGGAACATAACATAAACCTTGTTCAAAATACCATTACATGACATTGTTACAGACACTTGATATCATCATAAGTTGTCACAGACACTTCAAAACAACATAACATAAACATTTCAAAACAACATAACATCAACCATGTTCTTAAAACAGAAACTACATAAATCTAAATGGGCTTCTTTGTGTTGTTTCTTTTGGTAGGAGTGGTCCTCCTAGTTATAGGTCTCACTGCATTTTGTGATGCACGTAGTCTGGTGGTTAGTCCCTGTGAAACAGAAGCCATTGTAACAAATGTTTGTCTTGGTTTCCTAAAAGGCAACTTCTGTGGCCTTGCTTGTGCTGGTGTTGCCCTAGGCTGACTTGCTTGAGTCGGGGTTGCCCTTGACTGAGTTCCTTGAGTTATTGTTGCTGGTGTTGCTCTTGGTTGAGTTCCTTGAGTTGTTGTGGTTGGTGTTGCCTTTGTCTTTTGTCCTTGAGTTGGTGTTGGTGTTGCCTTTTCTTGAGTTCCTTGAGTTATGGTTGGTGTTGCTCTTGTCTGAGTTCCTTGAGTTGGTGTTGGTGTTCCCTTGTTTGGCTTCCTTGAGTTGGAGTTGGTGTTACCCTTGGCTGATTTGTTTGAGTTGTTGTGGGTGTTGTGCTTGGCTGAGTTCCTTCTGTTGGTGGCTGAGTCCTCTTACAAGTGGATTTATTATGTCCAGTCTGTCTACACCTTGTACACCTCATTATCATGCCAGTTTTTCTCATTTTCTATCTGACCCATCAATTTCACCCTGCTCACGGTTCATCTTCTTTTTTGGTATTCCTAGCATTTTTTTGAATTTTGGAGGCTGGACATCTGGGTACTCTGTTCTGACCCATAAATTTGTACCATTAAGAGGAAAAATGATAGGTTCATAAACAGAAATATACCTTGCCTTCTTATAACACTCTGGAATGTAATCATCAACATTTAGATTTCTACTCTTTATTGCAGACAGAGCATAAACACAAGGTAGACCAGTCAATTGCCATTTTCTACATGAACAATCATGTTCCTTCAAGTTGACAGCAAAAATATCACCTTGATTCTCAATGCGTCTTACTTCAAATATAAACTCAGATGACATCCTACAAAATAGTAAAAAAAGTCACATAAAAATGAGAATTTAAACATAAAAATCCACATAAAGTATTATAGCAGTTTTGCTACCTTACTATCCAATAATTTGTGCAACTGCTTGTTTTTTCAACTTTCCTCCTTATGTTTGGCAATACATCCCCGTCATTTAATTGTGAGAATTTCAACCTATTGGCTACCCACCTTTCCATGATGTAGCCTCTAATTTCTTCTAGCATGGTCACCAATGACTTTGCTCTTGACTCTACAATCACACTATTGAATGCCTCTGACATGTTATTCAATACAGTATCACACTTTGAAGTTGTCCTAAAATATGATTTGCTCCAATATTTGGGTGGAATCTGCATCATGTGCTTGTATGCCTCTTCATGTATCTGTCTCATACCTCTCATCTCCCTTTCCCATGCTTGTGGGTAAATAGCCCTCCAAATTATCTCCTTCAACATTTTTCCTGGATACTTCTTCCTGAAATTATTGTATAAGTGTCTTACACAAAATCTTTGTTCAACATTGGGTAGTAATTCATCCATTGCAGGAAGAAGACCCTGCAAAATTAAACCAAATGATGGTGACTACATAGATTTACTAGACACATCATACTCTAACTAAAAATGTAAAAAAAAATAGAGTGGTACCTTTTGCTGGAAAAAAATGAATGTATATGTTCTACATTCTTCCCTACCACCTAGATCATCAATGAGGAGTTCCAAGAACCATGACCAGCTGTCTTTAGTTTCCCCTTCCACTACAACAAAAGCTATAGGTAACATCTGGTCATTGGGATCTGTACCAATAGCTGCCAAAATCTGACCACCACAAAGTCCCTTTAAGAAGCATCCATCAAGACCAATAATAGGCTTACACAACTTGAAACTCTTTTTGCAAGCAGCATAGCAAATATACAACCTCTTGAAATAAGCTCTTCTATCCTTAACACTTTCTTGGACTGGTGTGACATTTAACTTGACACTTGAACCAGGATTTGTCCTTAGAATTTCATGATAGTAATCATATATCCTTGTGTAATCCCCTAAAAATGAGCCATCAATCATATACCTAGCTGCAAATCTGGCCCTAATTGCCTTTGTCTTATTAACCCCCACATTCCATTTCTTTTGAGCCTTTTCCTTTATATCCTTTAGCTTCAACTTAGGATTATTTTTCAAAGAATTTTGCAACTTCTTGCTAAGCCATTTTGTACTCATCATCTTTACATTATATTCCCTTGAGCAATTGTGGTTATCAACTATTTTCCTCAGTTGCCAAGTCTCCTAATTAGGCAACTTTCTACAATATGCCTCCCACTGGAAGCCTTCCTTACACACCACCTTCACTCTCTTTTTGTCATTTTTCAAAAACTTAAGACCTCTACCAGATTGGACATCATACGTTTGAACAACTTCCTTATAATCACTTTTTGAGTTAAAATAAGTTCCCAACTCCCATTTATAATTAGCCATATCTTTCAATAACTTAAAAATGAGACACTTCTTCCTTGGTTCATCACTCTCCTCACTATCACATCCACTATCTAACTCCTCACTATCATATGAACTCTCATTCTCCTCTCCATTGTCTCCTTCCCATTTATTTTTATTCTTTTTACTTGTTTCTTCATGGTTTCCATCATATTCAACAAGATTGGATAAGTGTTCTTTAGAAAAATCCACACTAATATCTGAATCACTAAATCTAACTTCCAAAGCACTATCATAATAGTAACTCTCATCCTCACTGTCATCAGAGCTTGTAACCTCATTCAACAAACCAACATTAGTATCTATAACAGCATGAACCTCACCATCATTGTTCACACTCTCACCTACATTCATACCCTCAACACCATTATTCTTCACACTCTCACCTACATTCATACCCTCAACACCATTATTGTTCACACCCTCACCTACATTCATACCCTTAACACCATTATTGTTCACACCACCACCTACATTCATACCCTAAACACCATTATTGTTCACACCCTCACCATCAATACCTACATTCTTTTCCTTTATGACTTCTTGATAAAGATCTTCAATGATGGATTCTACCTCCGGATTAACCATATTTAATGGTTCTTCATCTATGGCTTCTTCTTCCATCATGTCTATAGGATTTTCAATATGTTCTGGTTGAGATAACTGATGTTCTATGTAAATGTCAACTTTCAAATGTACCCAACAGAGGCCAGCTACCTCTAACGCACCCTTATCATCCTTAAGAACATTCATCCCAAATGTGGGGTCATTGTAATATATAGTGTCTACCTCAGTGTAACCTATATCTTTCAGAACACCAACCAATTCAAAGTAGGACCACCCATCCACATCTATCTCTAACTCATTACATTTACCCCCCACATAATCGGTTTTTGCAGAGTCCACAAACTCACCACTATGATGAATTTTCAAACACAAAATTTCTTCCATTTCTACCTAATACAATAAAACGCAACATTACATACAATAACACATAACATAATAGCAGATTACAAAAAGGGGCAAAAAAACCCTAGATACCTAATCAGATCAAGAAAACGCAAAAAAAAAAACCTACATACCTAATCAGATAAAAAAAACGCAAAAAACCCTACATACCTAATCGACTGTTGCATCTTCGTCTTCCTTAGCTTGCTTCTTCTCTCTTCGTGCTCTTCGTCTTCCTTCAGCTCTCTTCTTCTCTCAAAGTGCTCTTCGTCTTCCTTCAGCTTTCTATTTTAACACATGTTTTAATGAAACAATGAAAATGCTAATAATAGGATACTTCAGATGACACCTCAGCAAAGCCAATTCTCATCATGCCACATAACCAATCTGATTCATTACACCTCAGCAATATCTTAACATGTTAGCCAGGTTATTTGTAATAATCTAATGTTTCTAACAGCTAGGACAAACGTGGTACCATTTTAATAACGTAAGGGATCAATTTGGAACTTTTAAAAGGAAGAGGACCAAAATGGACCCCGAGTCATAGGTAGAGGAACCAAAAGGGTATTAAGCCAAAAATAAAGATAAATCCTATTTATCATCATTGATACAAAAATAGATAAATGTCACACACTGTGTCATATATTGTATAAGTTGTTCAAAATAGATAAATGGCCTAGGTTAGTTTTTCACCTATAATTACAAAAAGCATGCTGGCATTCGGGAAAAGATAAATCAAAATCCATAATCTGATATATTTGGATGACATGCCTAGATTAGTGACAAATGAAAGATAGAAAAGACAAGCTTATTTCTTATAGATAATAAAATACAAAATTTGAATACAATTTTATACCACTTTATAAACATACCAGTTGAAGGATATCTTTCAGCTCCAGTGGAGTATGAGACCATGAACTAATTCCTAAATTATAATAAAACTTCTTACAGTGCAAACAACCCAAACAAAAATAGTATGCAAGATGCAACAAAAATGTCCAACTCTTTTCCCATGCTATTTTCAATCCTGTGACCTTAACTAAAAAGAAATTACCTAAGCAACCATACCTGCAAAAAGGAAGTTGCAAAATTGTGTGTTGATATTTACCATTTTTGTCACAATAAAGAACACCGAACACCAATAGCAGAGGAATTTGTTGTTGTTGTTGTTGTTGTTGTTGCAGAAAGAAGGAGAAGAGAAAGAGAGAGAGGGAGAAGAAATAGAGGTGGCGGCTAGGGTTTGAAGAAGAGAGAAAATAATAACTTCATATATAAAATAATTCTTAATAAATTTTAAATAAAAAATATTCCAAATCAATTTAAATAATTCCATGTCAACCAAATAAATACAGCTGAAGTGACACATCTCCAAAAGTTAACGGTTGTTTTTCCAAAATTTAACAGAAGGGACTAATGTGAGTAACAAAACTGTTAAGGGAGATTTTCAACTAGGGAGCATTGAACATTGTGAGACTTTCTTTTCTAGAGCAACACCTTTGTGAGAGAAACACCACATATTCACCCAAAACCCTAAGGTGATAGGTGTATGGGTTCTTTCACTTATAAATACTCAAGCCACCACATTCCTATCCAATGTGAGACAATTATCCACACTACTCACACTTGTTAATATTTAACACTCCCCCTCAAGTGCGAGTCTATCCACAATGCTTCCACAATGCTCCTTCTTAAGCGGAAGCTTCAACTGTGCAACTGCTTTTTCGGTTGTGTGTTTCTTACTCACCTCTCTTGTACTGTGGTTGACGCCCTTCAACGGGACTCCTCCTAACCACCACCCATGGGGAATACTTTTGATACAAGTAAGCTGGTCCTTTACTCAAACCAGGATCTGATATCATTGTTGGGGAAGTTTTTTTTAACTAGGGAGCATTGAACATTATGGGTCCCTCCTTTTTAGAGCAACACTTTTGTGAGAGACACACCACATACTCACCAAAAACCTTAAGGTGATAGGTGTATGGGTTCTCTCACTTATAAATGCGCAAGTCACCACATTCATATTCAATGTGAGACTACTATCCACACTACTCACACTTGTTAATACTTAACAGGAACGTGATTTGAGGGACTTAAAAGAAACGTTTATTAAATAAGAGACTAAAGTGAAATCTAAAATTAAGTTAAATGATCAAATAATGCATTAAGCCAAAGTTTATTATCTAAGAATACGAAAGAGATTAAACCAACTATAGTATTAAAAACCATATTGGATACTCACGAAACTGTATTAAAGTTTGACTTAGAAGAAACATATATACATTCTCTTTATTTGTTCAAAATAATATGTGCAAATTTTTTCAAATTTTTGAACAAATAAAGTTAACGAGGACATGGAGCAACAACATATAATGAAGTAACTCAAAATCTAAAAGGTTCTATGACAAGAGCATGTGCTAGCAGATCAATTGATGACTTAATTCGAATCATAATCAAAATGAATGAAAGCAAAAGACAAATAGAGAGAAAATGGACCAAACCTTGTCATTTTTATTCAAATATATTAAGAGCGTGTGACATATGGGTCTGCTATTTCATTTTTAATTTTAATTTTATTTTAATTATTATTTAATAAAAGTGTAATATGTAACATCCCAATTTTTTCCGTTTAATTATTTAATTAAACTAATTTATGTATTTGAGTGATTTAGCGTGGTTATATGATTTTACATATTAATTTAAATTAAATATTGCTTTATGTGTGTGGGTGTAATGATATGGTTGGGAATAATAGAGTAGTATGGTGATAGTGTGGAAGTGATAGAATATAATTAAAATAATAGTATTTTAATTATCAAATAAAATAATATGAGTAGGAGCATTTTTAGTGAATTTAATTATTTTGTTATTAGAGATAAATTAATAAGAATAGAGTAATTAAATATAGGAAATAAAAGAGGAAGAATATTGTTAGGTTTTTGTGAGTAAGTGAGGATAGAAAGGTAAATCCAAAATTTAAGAGTTTTGTTATTATAAAATGAAAGTTAGAGAGTTAGAGGGTTTTTGATAGTACGTGAATTGGAAAAGTGAAAGTGCTTAGGTAAAGAGAAGAACAAGAGGAGAGCTAGCATAGAAGGAGAGGAGAACCAAGAACATAACCAACCTTTGATGCTAGGAGAACAAGATAAGGGGATAATAACTTTCAATAGGGCTTATGTATGAGGGGTAAGGTAGAGGAGTCCATAACCTCCAATAGGGTATTGGGTTGTTTATGAAAATTTGAGTTTCTATGATATTATGATGTTGCTGGGCTAAATTGATGTGTATTTTCATGTATAATTTGGTATGTGATTATGTTTTGAAATTGTTAATATTTTTCACCATTGTCGATGATTGAAAGTTTTGGGGTAAATGTGAAAGTATGAAAATACATGATTTTTTTTGATGTTAATCTGTGTTAAATTATGAATTTGTGGTTTTAATCATTGGATAATTTTTGTATGTCAAATTCTGAGATCGGGGTTTTTTACGGAATCAAAATCAGAGGTCCAAAAGGGCTTATATGGTGGAAAACGCAGAAAAATAAATTATGGGTATTTACCCGCGGTTCTGGGACTTAGCGAAGAATTGGCCGTGGGAAAAAACTCAGTTTTGGGCGACGTCCGTCAACCCTAAAGACTTCCGCTATGCCTTATGAAAAATATCATAACTTGAGATCTGCGACTCTGTTTGGAATGCGGTTCAAAGCGTTGGAAAGCTTATGTGTAGTAATATCTCATAGTGATGCCTTAATAATGACGTGAATATACTATTTTACTTAAGGTGAAATGTCGGTGACTGTGTTTCTAGCTGCTGAGTTGGGTTTTATGTGTTGTGTTGTCGTGCGATTCATGTTAACTACTGTTGGGCATGTTTTGGGTGACTAAAATTAATTAATTGCATTATTACATCGGATTGTTGAGTGTTAATAATTGATTGATAAAAATGATTTAATTGCTATAATTAGATCGATAATGCTATTTGGTGTTGTTATGTGATTAACAAAAGATGATGTTTTGTATGCATAAATTTGGTTGTATATGTTGTATGAATATTTGAGTTGGTATGATGCTTGTATGTGAATATGCATAATTGTTGTTGTGATGGTGATAGTTCAAAGGGAGAACTACGTTGTTGTATGCTATTTACGTTTTGATGTTGTTTATGGAACATTGTATGATTAATTGTTGTTATCATTATGTTTGCATAATGATTTGATTAAATTGATGTGCTGTTTGAAAAATAATTCTGTTGAGATATATTATTAGCATGCTTGTGTTGCACCGTTGATTGATAATGTGCATTTTGTGATTTTGATGTGATGTAATCTAGAGAGGGAATTACTTGAGTTGTCCATGCATTTATGTTAGGATCAGAGAGGGGTCTCAACGCATTGATTTAATGATATGATCATGCATCATAAGAGTTGTGTCAAGAGGCATGTCTGCTAGTTCAGAAGAGGGGACTATTGGCTTGTCCCAAGCTCAAAAGAGGGGGACTTGGAGTTGAGAAAAAGGGGCTCATGTGTTCAGAAGAGGGGACCCGGTTCCATAAAGAACCGGATATTGAGTTGGTACCACATGCACATTCATAGAGTTGCATAGTCGAGTTACATTGTATAATGAGTTATATGCATAATTGTTGAGTTGTGATTGATTGATGAGTTTGGATGTGAGATTGTGATGAGATATAGTGTGAATGATATTGTGTAGAGAATGTTGTGTTATTATCCTACCTTGCAGTATATGTATGTTATTATTGTTTGTGATTTCTTACCCCTTTGTTGTTGTTGTGGTCTGTGCTCCACTGTCGGTGTATAGATAAGTAGGTGACTGAGTAGATGCTTTAGAGTTGGAGGAATGTATGAGGTTTTTTCTTCATTTTTCTTTCGGCGTTTAGTTTATGTGCTCTGATATATAGCACTAGGAACGTTTTGCGAGTCTTGTTTAATCTTTTTGTTAGAGGGTTGATGTATACTCTCATGTTTGATATTTCTATGTTTCGAGGAAATTTAATTTATGAGTTGATTATCCCATAAAGTGAATTTGAAGTTTAAATGATTTAGTTAATGTATGCTTTATTATGAGAAATTCCCCTGAGATGATACCCTAAGTGAAGGCGAGCATAAGATGACACCCCGAGTAAAGGTGTTAATTGTTGTTTTTATTTGATAAAGTGTTACATGGCATGTATGTTTTGAAAAGAGAATGTGTGATATCCTATTTGATTGTATGAATACTGTGATTTTAGTGTATATTTATGCGCGGGGAAAATAGGGTGTTACATAACAGACCAGTTTTGAACCAAAAAACACTAAGTTTAAATTTGTGTGTGTTTAACCCATTTTATTGCTTTATATGTTTTAAATGACATGAATGATTTTATTTAATTATGAAAATAATGAATTGAGTTCAAAATGCGTGTAAAGGAATAAAAAATATTCACAAGAAAAGAGAAAGTGTTAGAATTTAAAAGGAAAGATAGAATGGTGGTAACAATCATCAAATGTAATTGAAATACTATTGAGTCATTTAAATGGTGGACTCAAAGTGTAACAATTATCCATCAAATTTAGGTTTCCTAATCAAATTTATTTATTGTATTGCTTATTTTGTAACAACGGCTAGTTAGAGTCGCACCCTCCAAAATGTGTCGTATTTGAAGGCATGTGTGGCACAATATTTTCAAGAGCCATAGGGTTGAAAAAGGTTTAAAAAATTGTTCTCACCCACACTTACTTGTTAGTCTCATATCTCTTTAGAAAAATATTTGTACCTCAAATTTAAAGTAAAAAATAACTAAAAACCAAAACAGAACTGAAATAAAACCAAAATTCAATAAGTTTCCTTCCATATTGAGCATTTGGTTGCACCACAACAATTGAGTGCAACTCATTTCAACATATATACCTGGAAAACCACATGTGTAGTTATTCACTTGAAAATCAGGAAGGTGACTTACATCTTCTACCATGCTTAACTCAAAATCAGATTACATTTGAAGAACAACATGCTCCACCATGTTGTCTAACAAGTCATCAATACCTATGAGAGCTCTCTCAAGAGTTTCCTTAACAATGATTTCCTTAAGCAGCTCAACATCCTCTTCAAATGTCAAAGCCTCTTTTGGCACCATCCTTTTAAGGGTTATCCCCATCTGATACAAATACTCCAACTTTGGCATAATATCCTCATAATGGAGAGACACATTACAAAGCTCACCATCCTCAGTAACACTTTTATTACTGGTTCAGGCCCATTAAAAGCTTCCTTTTTCATATGGATAGAACACTCATCAGCCCTGCAGAGTCACTAATAACATTATCAATGTTGTTACTCGCATTATTCTCCATGATTTCCTCATCACGTTGGCAAAAGGAAGGTCTTCTACATCCTAATTCAAGTACCTATTGAGGGTGACACTATGCACATCCATCTGATAAATAATAAAGAATTGTTTTGGTATTAATTTGATGGCTCCAAGATGGTCAATAGGATCAAAAGTATCAACATCACACACACTCCCATCTTCTCCAGCATGTAGCATAGGGTTACCTGATTTATCAATAACAACTTGATTCATAACAATAACATTGAGATTAACATCTTCATCATTATAGAGAGTCATATCATCTATATATTGTGTGCCCTTGGTAAATAAACCATGCACCTTGCTATTAGAAGCACAACCCAAAAATAAGCTTTCATTCTTACTTATCACATTATCACACAAATTCTCCATATTTTCTATTGCATGATTAATGTTAATAACACCTCCACCATTGGATATAGTAGTATCAACCTCAACATCCTCATGGACATGATCATCATTCTTCTTAGTCAACATGTCGAAAACGATGCCTGACACATCTTTATCATCATCTTGATTTCCCATATTTGTTTCCTAGGCATCCTTACCAAAAGCCTTAAGGTGATGATTTCTCAATGGCCCATACACAAGTGGGACATCAATAAAAATTCCAATAGTAGTCATATCAGATTTATCAACATGTGGAATGTCGTGGAGAGCAATATCTAGAACACATTTCTTGACATGCCGCCTATAGCTGGACTCCAAGACACTAAGAGTATGATCACTTCTAGTTTTACCAAACACACTATCATGTTTTGGTTAATCAAGACTCCAGTCATATAAGAAGGAATTCCATAATCCCTATTATTCTTCTGAACCACTTTGTCATGCCCCAAATTTTGACCATTAAGATTCCCCATCATTGTGAAAATCATCATCACAATATGGATGAACCATCATACCTCATCAGTCTCCCCAAAGATGGGTGAGCATCCACTACAATCAAATTTAGGGTTTCAGACCCTCTCAGAGCTCTTAGACAAATGATCAATCAAGAAATGACATGATCTTCAACTTGTCTAAACCTCTCAAATATCCACAAAGGATCAAGAGGACTCCCACTTTAAGGATTAAGCACAAGGCTGCTCCCTTCTAGGTGGATCAAGTCTCAAGATCGTCAGTGTCACAAAATTAGGGTTTGGTCGACCATGGTCTCCAGATGGAGATTTTCCTTTGGACATGATCCAATGCTTCAAAGCATAACTTAATATACTCCATGGAACATCATGGACCCAATCATCAAGTCAATTTTACCTCAGGGGAGGCATTCATAAAAAAATCAGGAATTAGGGTTTCTTGACCTAATTCACCCCTAAGTTGACTTTTGGGACAAATCATGAGCCAAGACCTCAAGAGATGATTTGAGGGTCCATAACACACCACATTGGTCTATTTGCAACAATGGATTGGTCCAAGAAGCTTGAGCAACAAGTCTCAGTTTCATCCGAACCACAATTAGGGTTTCGCGAGAAAAGTCAACTGTACCTTTGATTTTTGACCAGGACATGCTCCCAAACCCTAGGACATGATTCAATACACCCTATAACACCTATGAAATCAATCTATAAAGATTGATTTAGGTCAAGGACTTGATTTCATAGAGGATCGCACAGTTTGGAATTCATCGGACAAAAAGTCAACTGTGCACAAAAGTCAACTTTGACTTTTTGAGAATTTTCACAATTATGGTTCCTTAACCCTAAAATGATGTTAATGTGTGATTTGAATCAACATTCATCAAGAAAAATCAAGAAAAGTGGGATAACTTGTAAAAGGGGTAACCATAAAAACTTAGAAATTTTCTAAGTTATGGAATAAAGTGGCTAGGGTACCAACTTTGGGGGATCATAAATCCTAAACCACAAGGCCATTTTTCCCCATTCAAAGCTGGATTTGTAGCCCTCATGGCCCTCTACAAAAGCTTCAACTACACCTCATTCCAATTCATCATGGATTTTGAGTTATGGAATGATCAAAATGGCTGAAAACATGAAATGCCACTTTTTCCAACACTTAGTGAAATTTTCACTAAGTCAGAATCTGCCTTCACTTTTTTCCAAATTTAGGGGCATTTTTCACTTGGATCCAAAAGTATCAAAACCAACTATGATCAAACAGTTGTTGTATCATATGAGGGCTTTCCAAAATGACCAAGAACATCACCAAACTCAACTTGAGCCATGAGATATGACCATGCCAATATGCCTTGCTGAAAACTGCCAAAGCAAGGCAGATTTGTGCATTTTGCTCGATTTGCTCAAATTTTGCAAAGGGCAAGCAACTCTATCCATCTGAACACCTCAAGGGGTGACCAAGGAGGAACCAACTCTGATCCCAAGCCTCCCAAGTCTTTGGAACCAAAAATAGCATGCCAAACCTAGAAATACCTAAAAGAGGGACAAGACTCAAATTTTGGATTGGAGTATTCAATGCATACACCAAGGTGGCATGGACTGAGCCATTCCCAACTGAATTCAGTCAAGACTTATCCAAGACCAAGGGGACCAGCAGCCTGTGCCCTAACCTCTAGTCAATGGCTAGAGGAGACTTGGATTCTCATTGCTCAACATTGGCCAAACCTATTCAGCAAATACCATTCACTATTCCTTGCAAAACAAACTTGCTCTACTATAAATAGAGCTCAATTGTGTTCAGTTTGAGTACACCAAAGCCATCAAACAGATGCTTTCCTCAAAATCTCTTTCTCTTGGCAAAAATGCCTTCTTTAGCAAGGTAACTCTAAATTTTTGAGTTAGAGAGCAATTCCACCACATCTCATGATCCAAACACATCCAATATGTCATATCTAAGCTGTCCAAACTCTCACAAGTGACCTGTAACACCAAAATCACAAAGTCACCTCTCAAAACCTTAAAATAGGACTTTTGTGCATTTTTCAAGCCATGTCTTGATTCAGTCACTTTCCAAACCAGATAAAACCTTAAACACACTCCAAATATCATCCTTGAACTGCCCCAAATGGTTCCCCCCTCATCTGGAACACCATTTGAGAGAGTTGCCATATTGGTCACTTTTGCCCCTTTTGCAAGAAAGAGCTGAAACTTGTTCCTGAGGTTTCCAGCTGATGCCAACCATCCTAAAAGCTTCTAAGGGATCATTTGAGGTTGTTCAAAGCATCAAATCATTTCTGGAACAAAGCACTTGGCAGATTGCACAAAAGCTCCAAAAAGAGGTAAGCATCACAACTTGAACTCGTTGAAATATGCTTTCTTTTGATGTCCACTGATCATGCACATCTTGTACATGTTATATGTGTTGTGTTTGCACCAATTTATCATGTAATTCATGCTTGTATCAAGAGATGTCACAAAAAATGCAAATCATGGCCTATATCAAAACCACTATCGGGTTTTTCAATAGGAGCATGATCTGAAAAAAATACCACCACCATTGGATTCCTTGTGAAATTCTAGGCAGGATAGACCTAAATTTTGTCTCAATCCATGGGGAAATGAGAAAGTTACAAGCTTCACGTTTTTAGCCAAAAACCTTGCCTTGCCTTGCCTTGGTCAGGCCTAAAAACAAGGCAAGCCTTGTATATTTGTGGTTTGGTTTCAATCAACGGATGTATCACCACCCTAGTGGTAAGGCGCGCGCCCTATACACATAAGGTCTGGGGTTCAAATCCCCCTCGCCCCAGATCCTTTTTTTTTACCACTTTTTCATATTTTTATTATTTTTCTTATTATTTTTAATGATTTGAAAAATTAATAACTACCTCAATTTTAATTATTTTTGATTGGTTCTTTTTGCAAAAAATCACAAAAATGTTGAAATATTTTATTCCACAAAAAAATTAAATTTATATTAGTTATTTAATATAATTAGTATTTTTGTGAATAAATTCCTTTTTAATTGTTTTTAAACATTTAAAAGTGAATATTTACCTTGAAAATCAAAACCAAATAAGTTTTAATTCATCTTGTCATTAAAACCTCATTTTTCAAACCTTAAACAAAAATCACAAGAGGTTTATTCAAACTCATTTGGTATTTTTATCATTTTTATTTGATTTTCTTTAAATATTTACTTTTAAAAGAAAACAAATTTAGGGTTTCCTTGATTTTCACTCAAACAAATCATTTTCAAACATCTGGGCCTCTCCTTGAGCTATAAAACCCATTCCTTAAACTTTTGGGCCCTTAATAGAGTGTAAGACCCAATCCTCTTTGAAAACCAAACATTTTTTGGGCCTCAGTCATTGTATAAGACCCACTGTATTTTCAAAAACAACAGTGCAATCACTGATAAAACCTTGGGCCTCTCCTTAAGCTGTAAGCCCCAACAATCTTTTCAAAGCACTTTCTCCTTTGATTTTGTATATAATATTGTTATCAAAGCTTTCTTTGTTGAACAACTAACCAAACAACATGGAAGCTCTACAACCGAGTAAGTATTTACCCACTTTCTTTATCCGCTTTCATATATATATATATATATATATATATATATATATATATATATATAACTGTATTGTGGGCTGCTCACTGTAAGTCTTCTTTCAAAAAATTTTATATACTCGTCAAATATCAACTGTGTAATACTAGTATAGTTATTTAGAGTTTTCCCCGGCAACTACGTCTAGCACTAGGTAAAGCCCCGTTGGTCGCTTTTAAATATAAACAAAACTAGATCCCCATAGGATTACCAGACACAATCTTCCCTCCTCTTGGGGTTAAACAATATAGAGACGTGAAAGGCAAATTCTCTTTGAACCCTTTCTCAGACTGTCACCCTTAGACATTGTCAAAGAAACTCTACTCCCCAGAGATGATCTTTTCTCCGTGAATGGCATCTCTTGAGTTTCTTCCAAATTCTCGGACTTTCCTGGCTTGATCTATTCTCGGTGAATGGCATGTCTTGAACTTCTCGGGGTTTGGGGACCCACAGGCTTCTTAAAAGCATCCCCGCCTCCTCTTGGGCGTTGTACAAGGACCCTTCGGCTTCTTAAAAGCTCTCATGCCTTCTCTTGGGCTTAGTACAAGGACCTAGAGACCTCTACAGGTATAGGAACAGAACCTAGTCATCAATTTGCTAGAGCTGTCTTTCTGAGTTAAGTATCAGACCAGTTAATGGGTTGACCTTCATCCCTTAACATATCAGCCTTCCCTTGGGCATTATACAAAGATCATTCATT
Organism: Lathyrus tuberosus; assembly: GCA_022829125.1. Classification (NCBI taxonomy): domain Eukaryota; kingdom Viridiplantae; phylum Streptophyta; class Magnoliopsida; order Fabales; family Fabaceae; genus Lathyrus; species Lathyrus tuberosus. The sequence goes on from JALAZF010001021.1 coordinate 454,724, forward strand.
AACTGAGAATCGATTTCTCACAACACCAGTAGACTTGGACAGTCTCAATACCCTTTGGATTTCCCATTTCCTTAAAGAATAGGAAATAACCATGATCCTCTGATCAAATCCATGAGCACAACATTACCCATATAAGAACTGATTTTCTCTTTATACTGGACCTGTAACTAAATTGAAACAGTTACATTAGCCTCCTCTTGGGCTTTGTACAATGATTCTCCCTAGCGGAGCAACCCCTTTCAGCCTCTATCTCGGGCTTCGTACGAGATACAAAAACACTCTCTTGTTGAGTATAAAAGACTCTCTTGTTGAGTCAAACCTTTAGCTTCAATCTCGGGCTTCGTACGAGATACAGAAACACTCTCTTGTTGAGTATAAAAGACTCTCTTGTTGAGTCAATCTTCCTTTTAGCCCCCGTCTTGGGCTTCGTACAATACACATATAAAAGCACTCTCTTGTTGAGTCAACCCTCTTTAGCCTCCGTCTTGGGCTTCGTACAAGACACATAAAAACTCCCTCTTGTAGGGTCATTAGCCTCCTCTTAGGCTTTATATAAGGAAACCCCTGTTGAGTCAATCAACCTTTTAGCATCAATCTGTGCCTCGTTCACAGTATACAAACATCAACAATTCATTTTCCCCCCATCTAATTGCTGTAAGCGGCAAGCCTCTGGATTATTTACATCCATACCACTGTCCCTCTTTTAGCATGAGAAATTTCTAAGGAAAGATGACATTGCTCTACACTGAGTTAAAGTCTTCTCCTTCAGGTTGAAAATCCCCTATAAAGGAAATTATGGCATTGATGGATTCATATATCCCAGTTAAAGTAATTCTCCTTTATAATCAGTCACCCAACATTTGTGGCGAACATATCCTCTTTAGAGATGACAAATTCTCTTTAAAGTCAAAACCCTTCAGCTTCACATCTTGGGCTTCAAAAAAATAGACCCTTCAGCTTCACATCTTGGGCTTTGAACAAGATACAGATCACCTTTCGCTTCACGTCTTGGGCTTTGAACAAGACACCAAAACAACCTTTTTCCTCCCATAGAATAGGAGGAACTACGATCGCTCTGATTTCCCTGTTTCGTTAAACGGGAATACGTAGGCATAAGATTGGAAAAATCTTAGCGAGCACACTACTAAAAAACCCAAAATCCAGTACCTATCTAAAATCCCCATGAATAGTCCCGTCATTTCATTCTTAACAAAATAAGCAGAGAGAGGCCCACAATCTAAACCACATCTGTAAACCAAAAGTCATCTGTTTAAACTCAGTATGCAAGCAGGGTTAATTGGAGACATCTATTTCCCTTCCTTAGTCAACTTAATAGGATAAAAAATGAATCGACCTGTAGTACCCCAGAGCGACAGTGCTTAAGAACCACGTCTAAAATCGCTCGCTATAGAAAAATGGCGCCCACCTTGGGGCTTTTCTTTCAATCTTACAATTTAGGGTGAAAACCTTGGACAAGTCATTTTCATGGCGGTTGCCGCCACAAGAAAAATGGCGCCCACCGTGGGGCCACGCATGGCATCTTGTCCCTCTGGGTGAAACCTTAAGTCTGAAAACTGCCAGAAAAATGGCGACTCTGCTGGGGACTATTTGTATAGAGATCTTGTTCTCTTCCCATCTCTTAGGCAGAAACCTTGAGTTCACCTTCATGTCACAGAAATGACAGCTCTGCTGGGGAGTCATTGTCTGTATAGGATCATAAGACTAAAGGTCTAGGATGATTAAGACAAATATATATACTGCTTTTCCTAATTGATATCTGTGTTTATTTTTCTGCTAATGGGAATGCGTGTGATGCCGCATGTGGAAAGATTGAGTATACACCTAAGATAGGCGATGGCAATGCGGGTAATCTTACTGGGAGTGAATTCCAGTTAAGAGCCCCCGATCGACCATCAAACTCAGTGGAGACTCCCTTTGCAGATACATTGCATATATGACTTCAGTTGTTGAAAGTAGTGTGGTCGACTGGGTTATCTGAGAAGTTGAGGGTTTTAGCAGACTTAAGCCATTTTGTAGTGCAGAAGCTATCAGAAATAGTTGTCACGCGATACTACCCTCATCTGAGATTGCTCTAAGATACATCACCTAGCACGGTTCCCGGCCCGCTGATGTTATCTCGAAGGGAATCAATGATTTTGAGAGACAGGTACAAAAAATCACCAGTATAAACCTTGGGGGGGGGGAGGCAGAGCCTTGACTTCATGACACCGACCCTTTGACCCTATGTTTTTTCTATGTTTTTGTGTGCTGCATTCATACATTCATCTAAAAAACATTAAAACAAAAAGAAAATCTTCTCTTCTAGTCTCTCTTTTTCAAACTAAACTAAGACAATGATTGCAAATGTTAGAGAAAGGAGATTGCGCTAATGGATTTCGGTAGAAGGAAAACTCATAAGTACACCTTCAAGATTCCAAAGTTAGAGGATTTGAGAGGTTTGGCGAGAATGATCACCAACCACGAGGCTTTCAGAGCCAAGTATGGAGGACTGTTGTCCTTGTTAAGGGTCCATGTGATTGAAGGAATCTTGTCCATGCTAATCCAGTTCTATTGTGATCTTTGTTTCCATTGTTTTCATTAATTGTGAGATGATCGCATAAATTGGTTTGGATGTGGCACAATTGCTTATGAGTGTGTTTTGTCCCTTGTAAATATTGAGCTTGACTCATTTGAATAAATTAGGTGATTCCCGTTTGAACATTTGTTTGCTTATGATGAGTGCTTGTTATTTATGTTTAGAAGTTAGTTCATATATATATTTTTATTCTGTCGGAGCTGAGCATTACTTGCGGGCGAATAATTTCGGTTTGAACCATTGATTTTTGGTTGTGTTTGGTTATCCGGTATTCCTCTTGCTTCTCTTCTATCTTACTTTTTTTTTAGGACAAACAAAGAAACTAGTTGGGGAGAGTTGTTAGGTGCTAAAATGTGTTAATATTTAGTTTAGTTTTTAGCACCTTTTTGTGATCTTTATTTGATAATCGATGCTTTTTCCCATTGTTTCTGGTTAATAATCGTAGTATAGTTAATTGCATTAGTAGACTTATTTATTTAACTTTTGTGTTTTTAATTGTAGATTTTTACATGGAAGTGTGAAGCTTGGAGCAAGGAAGGCTCCCTAGAAGCAGTTTTTGAAGAAAATGATTTTTGGAGCATGCTTGTAGCGCGCTCCTAGCGCGGGGATGGAGCTAGTTACAGAGAGTATCCCGCTTAGCGCGGTCTTGAGCCCGCTAAGCGCGCTCTTAGATCAGTTTAGCAATAAATGAGACCGCACTGCGCTTAGCGCGGTGCAGCGCGCTTAGCGCGCTCTGCGATTCTCAACCCCTTATAAATTGAATTGATCAGATTTTTGGAGGGGACCATTCATTTTCCTTAAGAGCAAAAACATTGTAAACACTGTAGTATCCTATTTTGGAAGATTGGAAGCATCATTTGTCGAGAGATCGTCATTGATGCTTGTTTCTCTTCTTTATCTTCTTGTTTGTAAAGCTTCTATGTCAATGGAGAGCTAATTTCTCTTTTGTGTCAAGGTTAGAAGGTAGACAACCCTTTCTTTTGTATGTATAGGTGTTGATTCTAGTTTATGAACTCTTTGATGATGAATGTATGGTGAAAAACATTGACTTTCTGGTTTATTCTTTGTGTTGGTTCATGATTGAAAAATGTGTTCTTACACTTTACCTAGGTTTTTCATCCATCAATGCACATAGGCTAGAGATAGTTATGAGTGTTGATGTTCATAAATATTGAACTTGAATGTTGTCATTTTGATAGTTTGAGTGAGAGATCATCAAAGGATCAAAATGGTAAAACTCACAATATATGTTAGAGATAAACATATTGGGAGGATATGTGATTACATTTACCGTCTAAACGAGTTCATTAGCTTTGTCGATTCTATCCGTGCAAAATGGTTTGTCGAACCCTAATCTTGGCATGTTTTTACAAATCGTTAAAACCAATCTTTTTACCGTTCATTACTTAACTTTGAATGAAAATGTTCCGACTAAAAACAACCAAAACCCTTTGTTACTAAGTTAAAACGAATTCAACTGTAGAACGGCGACGATATCTTTAAACAACCTCTGTGGAACGATAACAAAAACCCTACTCTATTTGTATTTCAACAGTCCCGCGCAATGCTCATCTGGAAGGTCTTTTCTTCAAGGAAGGTGAAAATGATAGGGCACTAAAGACAGAAATAGTGCATGCTTGGAAACACGTTCACAGGAAAGGACGAGAGCCTCTAGAGAAACCAGATTGTGTCTCGGTGGAGCCTTATCTCCATTGGGTACAAACTAGAGCTCTCAAGCTAAGAATGCCTTGCCCTCGTCAGGAAGTTATTCCATTAAGGGACTCTACCCTTTATTTCATGTCTGAGACAGAAAAGCTTCAGGTTACTCTCAGCAAAATTCAGCAGGAGAAGAGGTCTTTGAGAAACAAGTACCATATTCTCAATGTGGAGTGCAGGAAAATACAACACCTGTTAAGAGAAAAAGATGCTCTGATTGAGATTTTAGAGCAACATGCTGTAGAGAATCAGGATGACCAAAGGAATTTACTCGCTCCTTTCACTTGGCAAAGGAATGACAACCCGACAACGGCCTAAGAGCCCCGGTCAAAGAAAAGGAAAGCACCCGAACCAGCACTTGAGCTCTCTTCAGAAAGGACTCAGGATCCATTAATTTAGATTTCCTTTTTCAAGACTTTGTAATCTACTGTATTTCCATTTCAGCAATCCTTTGAATTCAATAAAACGGGGTCCCCCAACTGTTTGATATTTGCAATCTAATTGTCAAAGTTTACTTTGAATAAACAAAAATAATTAATAATCATTGCATTCATCATTAAGCGCATTCTTCTTACCTATGAATCTCACGTTTGTGTCTCGATTCTAGAGTCAAACTGTCTCATTCGTACAATACTCGGGCCAATCGTCAGAAAAAGATGGATGATCTTGAGGAAGAGAATAGAGAGGTGAGAGAAGAGATCGACACTCTGAAAGAGGATATGAGAAAGATTCGTAACGACATGCAAGCTCTAGCAGAAGCTCAGATACAACAACAACGGACTGTGATCTCAGAGATCACGTCAATGCCCATAGTGGAGAAGTCTGATCCTAGGTACAAAATGCTGAAAGATCATCCCTGGGGTATGCCACTTAACTATATCCCAGAAGGATATGTTCCGCTAATCGCTGAGGATCAAGGAACCGCAACAGGAGCCACTGGGCCTGAAGGTTACAAACTTTGGGAAAGCGAAGATGCTAGGGGCATGACAGTAACTCCTGAAGGTTACAAACTTCGGGAGGCACCAAGAGTCTCTACCATAATGACTATACCACCACCCGTGGTACACACTGTCTCGGAAGGGCAGATTCCACCAATACCTTCTGGTGGGAACGACAACATGTTCGACAGAATGAATGAATTCCAGGAGCAGTTCCTGGAAATGCAGAAAGAACTGTAAGCCCTTCGCGGTCAGGATCTATTTGGAAAGACGCCGCAGACCTCTGGTTGCTCCCCAATGTGAAAGTCCCACACTAGTTCCAGGTACCTGACTTTGAAAACTACAAGGGAAACTCTTGCCCTCAGAGCCATTTGGTGATGTACGCTCGGCGAATGTCAGCTCAGACAAAGAATCAGGAGCTACTTATTCACTACTTTCAGGATAGTTTAACCGGTGCCGCACTCAAATGGTACATGGGGTTAAACCGCGCCACGATTGGTACATTCAGAGATCTGGGCGTTGCCTTCGTTCAGCAGTATAAATATAATCTGGACATGGCACCGGACAGAGATCAACTCAGATCGATGTCATAAAAGGACAAGGAAACCTTTAAAGAATATGCTCAGAGATGGCGTGAAGTCGCCGCCCAGATTTGTCTACCTCTTGAGGAAAAAGAGATGACAAAGATCTTATTAAAGACCTTGAGCTCATTTTACTACGACAGAATGGTTGCCAGTGCGTCCAGTGACTTCACCGAGATGGTGGGCATGGGAGTTCGTCATGAGGAAGCCGTCCGAGAAGTACGTTTAGTAAAAGACGCTGGATCATCAAGTAGTACAAAATGATATGGTAGTGTTCTCCCTAAGAAAAAAGAGCAGGATATTGGGAATATCTCTCTCGGAAAGCAAAGGCGACGTTATCAACCCGTAGCAGTTGTGACTCCTGCTATCAACCTTGCGCCTGTTCCTACGTATCAACCTCAGGTTGCACAGAGCCAACCTAATCAACAGCAATATCAGCAAAGGACACAACAGCCTCTTCAGCAGGCTCGTCCTCCATATAATAACAGCCGTACAACGCGACTACCGGGGTTCGACCCTATACCCATGTTGTATGCAAAACTGCTTCCGTTACTACTGGCCAAGGGGCATGTCCAAACCAAGTCTCCTCTTACAGTGCCAGAAAATCTGCCTTTTTGGTTCAAGGCAAATCAGACTTGTCCTTACCATCAAGGAGGACCAGGGCATAACATAGAGAACTGTCTCAGTTTCAAATCTGATGTGAAAAGCTTGTTAGGAGCGGGGTCTTATCTTTCAAAGATATGAATCCTAATGTTCTCACAAACCCGCTGCCTCAACACGAGAAAGCTACAGTTAATTTGATAGAGGGAGAGTCTAACAACATCTATCAAATTCATGATGTACTCTTATTGAGGGCCAACTTGGTCAAGATGCATTGTAGACATAGCGGATATGGCCATGTGCCACCTCATAATTATCACCAGTGTGATATCTGCTCTAAAAACAATCAAGGATGTTCTATGGTGCAAGCAGCTCTACAGGAACAATTGGATCTCGGATGGATCCAAGAGCATCGAGTTCGTGGAGTCAACATGACCTATACGATTTCCAACATCATTCAGAACCACGACATCCGTGCAATGAATGTCAACTTGGTGGCGATGCACTCTAGGCAAAGCTAGTATCATAATCTGCCTCGACATGATTACAATTCCTGTCTGACTTATTCGGTAAACAAACAGGGATGCTCTTTCATACAAGAGGCCCTCCAGCGTCAGATGGATCTTGGGTGGATCCAGGACTACCATGATAAAAATCCTTATCAGATCAACATGATTCAAATCTTCGATATTTGTTTGATGAATACCAGCTTGGTGGAATGACATGCCAGGCAAGTCCAACTCGGTTTTCTCACTTCTCATGATTATCTGAACTGTAATGGATGTTGTGAGAGCAACCAAGGGTGCGTTCTCGTTCAGAGAACTTTACAACACTTGTTAAACCACTGGTGGCTTCCAATCTATCTGGATGAAGACACGCAACAAATCAGTGTGCTTAATGGAAACCCTACTCGGCGTCAAAGTCAGGATGTCTGATCTATGGAAACTGACCTAGTAAGGTTACACTGCATTCAAAGCGGGCGTGGCCAGGTGCCACCACACAACTATGAATGATGTAGAGTCTGTTTGGAAAATAATCAAGGATGTTACCTCGTGCGAACAGCTCTCCAAGGTCAGTTGGATCGCAAAGAGATTCACCCATACCTAGCTTCGGGGTCCGTTGACTGGACGCCGGACTACTTCGGTGATCAAATCAGAGACGGGGTTGTAATCTCTGACCCTGAAAAGAACAAGGATGTTTGTACCATCATCCCTCTACTGGACGAATCAAAAGTTCTCAACCAGGAACTGATTAAAGTTACTTACGTCAGTCAGAAAAATCAGAAGGCTCCTGTAGTTATCTATCTATCGGGACCATTACCGTATGAATCAGCTAAGGCGATCCCTTACAAATACGGTGCAACGATAATTGAGAATGGAAAGGAAATTCCATTACCCTCCGTCGTGAATATTGCAGACATCAGTCGAGTAACACGGAGCGGTCGAATCTTCAACCGAGGAGTTAGAGATCTTACCAAAGAAAAGGAACTTCAGACCGAAGCTCCTGATCCACCAGTCGGTCAATCCAGTAATCCCGACCTTTTGAAAAACAACGATGAAATACTGAAGCTCATCCAAAGGAGTGAATACAACATTGTTGATCAGCTGTTACCAACTCATTCAAAGATCTCTGTGCTATCACTTTTACTCAATTCCGAAGCCCACAGAGAGGCTCTACAGAAATTCTTAGAGCAGGCCTTTGTGGAACAAGATGTGTCAATACGAGAGTTCGATAGCATCATCTCTAACATCACTTCCTGCAACAACTTAGGATTCAGTGATGAGGATTTGCCAAAGGGGGGCAAAAGCCACAATATGGCGCTCAATATCACAATTAACTGCCAGGACGATGCCTTAGCCAGCGTACTGGTAGACACATGATCGACCATCAACATTATGCCAAAGTCCACTTTAATGCGATTATCATTCAAAGGATCCCCGATGAGGGGCAGTGAGGTCATCGTCAAAGCCTTTGACAGATCTCGGAAAGCAGTTATCGGCGAAGTTGACCTTCCCATAACCATCGGTCCTCACACTTTCCTAATCACTTTCCAGGTCATGGACGTCCGGGCAGCATACAACTGTTTATTAGGAAGACCTTGGATACACCAGGCTGGGGCAGTCACTTCAACGCTGAACCAAAAACTAAAGTTCATCAAGAACGATCAACTCGTCAAGCCTTGCTCGTGAGTAACTTGTCATCGTCTACTTGTGTAGAACCCGAGGAGGTTATTGGAACTCAGTTCCAAGCACTTTCGGTGAGCAATGAGAATCAATCATAGAAAGGAACCTCGATTTCCTCATACAAAGATGCTCTCGAAGTGATCAAAAGTAACAATACAAAAGGATGGGGACAACTTGTCATTCCTACTGATAACAAAATAAAGAAGGGTCTTGGTTTTTCTTCAACCTGTACCCAACCTGCCACTAACGATGAAAGTTTTCATCCTATTCAGGACTTCTTCCACAGTGGAGGTTTCCTTCACCCAGTGCCTCAAGCAGTCCATACTATCAACAAGGGAGATCCCTTCGATACAGAGGAAGAGTGGAAATCCTGTCTTAACGAGGACGGTTATATGTCTCAGGAAGAGGTGCCTGCGCCATTTTGCTATCCTGCACAGAGTCCGAGATTTATACCCAGGTCAGAGGTCAAAATGATATACGGAGATTGTGATCCGGAAGGATGTCGCGCTCCACCGTACTCATTAGAGGAGGACACTCTGATGAAAGACAACTTTGACCACGAATATTATGGCCTAATGGATGGCTTGCCTATCTGGCAGCCGTACCCAGGAAACTCAGGGCAAGAAAATCAGCTAAACAATGAAAATCAGCTGAGCATCATTGAACAGAATACCTGCGTCCCCACCATGTCTTGGGATCATTACTCAGGTCATTCAAAAAACGTCCAGAGCGACGATGAATTTGCAAAGTTTGCAGGACTAGAATTCTTTAACTACGCTTTTCCTAAGGTCAACGTCATCGAAAGGGATGACCCCTCAAGTTCCAAAGAAGTATGGGACACCCTGGGACAACCAAGTGGAAAATATGACTATATGGTCAAGTACACTACTCCTGAGAGCTCTCGTATCAGGCTCGAAGACATCCAGCCAACTGGATTGGGAGATCCACCTGAGAGCACAAATACTCTGCAAAATACAACTGAGGAATCCTCCTACGACAACTCTGCCAGGGAGACAGATTCCAACGATCCTGCTCCACCAGAAATCAGCGTTATTTCTGAAGACAAATCAAGGAAGGTACCAGACTTTTTGATTCACCGAGGAGTTCGCCGCCAATGGGTTGCTGTCGATGTTCCAAAGATCGTTCATAAGTCAAAGTAATTGCCATCTTTAACCTTTCACCCTGCCCAGGTGAAACAGATGTTTTGATAGGGCTCACTTTCTGTAAATTTCCCTCTTCGCTTCGTCCAAAGCGACAGAGTTTTGTTTTATAGGGTTGTAGTTTCAAGAATCGACTTGTTCATTAATAAAATAACATCGTTCTGTAATTTCCGCATTAATTGTTGTTTTCTCTTTTCGCTTTTTCAGAAAATGGTAATCCTAAAAAACAACTCAAATAATAAAAATAAGCAGTTTTTCAAAATAAAAAATACACTGCACACTCTTGCATTCTCTCTATCTCTTCTAAACACAAATCATACCGTCATGCAGATTGCTTATTTTAAACCCCGTTGAAACATACGATCTGATGCCTTCTCCCAACGTTGAGTTCCCGGTATTTGGGGCTGAAGAAGAAGTTGACAACAAAATTCCAGAAGAGATCTCCCGACTACTCAGACAAGAGGAAAGGTCCATTGAACCTCACAAAGAGCCGCTGGAAACAGTCAACTTGGGTTCAAAAAAAGAGAGAAAAGAAATCAGGATTGGGGCATTGCTCAGTCCAACTACCAAAGAAAGTTTGACAAAGCTTCTCAGAGAGTTTCCCGATGTATTCGCTTGGTCCTATCAGGACATGCCAGGGTTGGATACCAGCATCGTGGAACATCACTTACCGTTGAGATCGGAATGTCCGCCAGTAAAGCAGAGGTTGAGACGGACTCACCCGGACATGGCCATCAAAATCAAAGAGGAAGTACAGAAACAGATTGACGCGGGTTTCCTCGCCACGTCAGAGTATCCTCAATGGTTAGCCAACATCGCACCTGTTCCAAAAAAGGACGGAAAGGTCAGAATTTGTGTCGATTATAGAGATCTAAACAAGGCTAGTCCAAAGGACGACTTTTCTTTACCACACATTGACATGTTGGTAGATAATACAGCAAAGTTCAAAGTTTTCTCCTTCATGGATGGATTCTCAGACTATAACCAGATCAAAATGGCGCCGAAAGACATGGAGAAAACTTCGTTCATTACCCCATAGGGTACCTTTTGTTACAAGGTAATGCTGTTCGGTTTGAAGAACGTCGGGGCAACCTATCAAAAGGCCATGACTACTCTGTTTCATGACATGATACACAAGGAAATTGAGGTATATGTTGATGACATGATTGCAAAATCTAAGACAGAAGAGGAGCATGTGATCCACCTGTCAAAGCTATTCGAGCGGTTGAGAAAATACAAACTCCGCTTGAATCCCAATAAATGCACCTTCGGTGTCCGTTCAGGGAAACTTTTAGGGTTCATCGTCAGCCAGAAAGGAATTGAGGTTGATCCTGATAAGGTCAAGGCCATTCGAGAAATGCCTTCTCCGAAAACTAAAAAACAAGTCAGAGGATTCCTGGGACGTTTAAACTACATCTCCAGATTCATATTCCTCATGACCGCGACATGTGCGCCGATTTTCAAATTACTCAAAAAGAGTCAGGATTGTGTTTGGTCAGAAGATTGCCAATCCGCCTTCGACAGTATTAAGAAATACCTGTTGAACCCGCCGATTCTATCACCTCCAGTGGAAGGAAGACCACTGATCATATACTTAACAGTCTTGGAAGACTCCATGGGCTGTGTACTTGGCCAACAAGACGAAACCAAAAGGAAAAAGTCTGCCATCTACTATTTGAGCAAGAAATTCACTGACTGCGAGACTCGGTACACGATGCTTGAGAAAACTTGCTGCGCTCTGGCTTGGGCAGCCAAACTGCTTCCCCAGTACATGATTCGTCACACTACTTGGTTGGTCTCCAAAATGGATCCAATCAAGTATGTATTTGAAAAGCCTGCTCTCACGGGAAGAATTTCCCGTTGGCAGATGTTGTTATGAGAATATGACATAGAGTACCGCGCTCAAAAAGCCGTTAAGGGAAGTGTTTTAGCCGATCATTTGGCTCATCAACCGATTGACGATCAGGAATCAATCGGGTTTGACTTCCCAGACGAAGATGTCATGTATCTAAAAATGAAAGATTGCGATGAACCGCTACCTAGTGAAGGGCCAGAACCAGGTTCCCAATGGGGACTAATCTTTGACGGAGCTGTCAATCATTACGAAAATGGAATTGGGGCAATCATTATAACACCTCAGGGTACCCATATTCCTTTCACCGCCAGACTTACGTTCAAGTGCAAGAATAATGAGGCCGAATACGAAGCTTGTATTATGGGTCTCGAAGAAGCGATCGACTTAAGGATCAAGAACTTGGATGTATATGGTGACTCAGCTTTGGTCGTCAATCAGATCAAAGGAGATTGGAACACATACCAATCAGGATTGATCCCTTACAAAGATTATGCAAGAAGGTTGTTGCCTTTATTCAACAGAGTCGAGTTTCATCATATCCCTCGTGATGAGAATCACATGGCTGGTGCCTTAGCCATTCTCTCTTCCATGATTAGTGTAGGTCAATGGAGCGACCTACCTAAGATCAACATAATGCGCCTTGAAAGGCCCACTTACATCTTCACGATTGAAGCGGTCATAGACGACAAACCTTGGTATCACGATATCAAATGCTTCCTTCAGAAACATGAGTACCCACCTGGGGCATTCAAAAAGGATAGAAATACCCTCAGAAGACTGGCAAGCAGTTTCTTCCTGAGCGGGGATACACTCTATAAGAGAAATTTTGACATGGTCTTGCTCCGATGCGTAGACAGACCAGAAGCAGACATGTTGATAAAAGAAATTCATGAAGGATCCTTTGGCACTCATGCCAACGGACACGCAATGGCGAGAAAAATTCTAAGAGCAGGGTACTACTGGTTGACCATGGAATTCGACTGCTACAAGTACATGAGGAGGTGTCACAAGTGTCAGATATACTCCGACAAAATCCATGTACTGCCAACACATCTCAAAGTTCTCTCTTCCCCATGGCCTTTTTACATATGGGGAATTGACATGATTGGGATGATTGAACCCAAGGCTTCAAACAGACATTGGTTCATTCTGGTAGCCATTGACTATTTCACCAAGTGGGTCGAAGCAGCGTCGTACGCTAAGGTAACCCGACAAGTGGTGGTCCGTTTTATCAAACACAATCTCATCTGCCGTTATGGTGTTCCAAGCCAGATCATTACAGATAATGAATCTAACTTGAACAACAAGATGATGAAAGAGTTGTGCGTTGAGCTCAAGATCGAACACCATAACTCATCTCCCTACCGATCCAAGATAAACGGAGCGGTAGAAGCGGCTAACAAGAACATCAAGAATATTGTTCAGAAGATGATTGTAACCTATAAAGATTGGCAAGAGATGCTACCCTTTTCTCTTCACGGTTATCGCACATCTGTCCGTACTTTAACAGGGGCTACCCCTTTTTCTCTAGTATATGGCATGGAAGCAGTGCTCCCCATCGAAGTAGAGATCCCATCAATCCGGGTATTGATGGAAGCTAAGCTTATAGAAGCTAAATGGTGTCAAAGTCGACACGATAAACTCAATCTGATCGAAGAAAAGAGAATAACGGCACTATGCCACGGTTAGTTGTATCAGCAAAGAATGAAGAAGGCGTTTGACAAAAAGGTTTGACCTCGCGTCTTCAGGAAAGGAGACCTTGTGCTCAAGAAGATACAATCATTTCTCACTGATTCCCGGGGTAAATGGACTCTGAATTACGACGGCCCCTATGTGGTCAAGAAAGCTTTCTCAGGTGGCGCCTTGAGACTTGCAACCATGGATGGAGAAGAATTTTCCTACCCCACGAATGTTGATGTAGTCAAGAAATACTTCGCCTAAACTAAAAAAAAAAAGTCTCGGCGGATTGAAAACCAGAAAGGGAGGTCCAGGCAAAAATTAGAGACATGATCAAAAATCATTCCGGTGGATTGGAAATCTCAAAGTACAATCCAGGCAAAAGTTAGGGATAATGGCAAGTAACTACGTCTGATCAGTTCAACTCCTCAGCGGTCAGGCCATCCATCAGAAAACTCCAGTCAAGGTCATCTTCGACAGAAGCTCAGGATGTCCCGGAATTCAAAGTTGGTAGAAGGATAGTGGTCGTTATGTTTCAACGTAGCCCTTTTCCCTGTAAATTACCATTTTCTAACTTTGTAAATACTCTATAGAATCACGCGTTTGGCTGATTTCCATCCTATCAATAAAATTTGAGCCTTAGTGCTTTTGTTTACAATTCTTGTTTGTTTTAGCTTTATAGAACGACATTTTGACATGATTAACGATTCTTGAAATAAAAAAAATGAATTTACTTGTTAAAAATTTTTCTGCTTTTTAACAAAGATGGCAATTCTTTTGACTGTTGAACATCGAAAGAACATCGATTGCTTCTCCAAAGGTGTTCGAGCTTCAAAGTGCAGAATCAAAGTACTCCTTCTAAGCCAGTATGCCTGAGTGAAGGATCAGCTGTATCAGATATGACTTTCCCATCTGATACCCTCGGCCGAGTTCTTATCTCTTAAGCCCGACCAACGGTGTTCCCCGCAGGGACTATATCTCCTAAGCAAGGCATAATTGCTATCATGAACCAGTGATACTTTTCATCCCCCACTGTGGCCGAGTATCCAGTCGTGTTCATCTACTAGTCTGTATGTCGTGTCAGTTTTGTCAGCATAAACATACATACATCATGCATTGTTGATTTGCATTCATATTCATATTGCATCAATATCACTCTAGTCGGTCTTATCCCCGAGTGATAAAAGTCCTCTCAATCGAGTTGTCTGTTCTTTCCTCGTCAGGAAATATTGCTCTGAACAATCTCGCCTCCAGTTTATTTCTGGACTGAAGTTGGCCTTTGACCACTTTGATAACTTGAACCTCTAAAAGATCAGAGAATCTTCGACGAACATCACTCTTCGCCGTTGAAGATGATATTTTTGCTTTCCCAGATTAAGGAAAATCCCCAGAGGAAGCCTCGTAATCAAAAATTCGACAATACATCATTTTTTCTCTGAAAAGACCGCTGGCGAAAAGGTCCTCAGCACCTCAAAATTGGATCACATCATATGGCATTTCTCCGGGAAGATCCCGAGAAAAGTATGATGTAATACCCAAGCGAAAGTAGTCTCTCAAGAGACTCGTTTTCCCCAGATAGAGTCGACAAATGGCATCTCCAACAGAGAAGTTTGTGCACCTCTACAATTCAGACGACTGGATTCCCCAGCGAGTCTGACATCAAAATTTTTCTATCAAATGGCATCTCCCCAGGAAAATTCGGCGAGAAGTTTGAAGAAAATCACTACGCATAGCGTCCCTTGTCAAAAAGTTTATTGACAAAAGAAACTGAGACCAGTTCCTTGGTAGGAAACCAGGATCGAGGGGAAGTTTACATCAGAAACTTAGACCAGTTCCTTGGTAGGAAACCAGGATCGAGGGGAAGTTTGTATCAGAAAATTAGACCAGTTCCCTGGTTGGAAACCAGGATCGAGGGGAAGTTAACATCAGAAACTGAGACCAGTTCCTTGGTACAAATACCAGGATTGAGGGGAAGTTTACCTTTTCTAAGCATCATTGCTTAGCAAAAGAAGATGGACTGGCAAACTGCCATTCATAACCACCATCAAAATTTTGGGTATTCTGATATTTAATCCTCTTGCACCCCGAATGCCCGAATACCTTCGCCATTCACACCTTCGGGTCCAAGAAGATTAAATAGGGGCATCTGTCATACCCCAAATTTTGACAACTAAGATTCCCCATCATTGTGAAAATCATCATCACAATATGGATGAACCATCATACCTCATCAGTCTCCCCAAAGATGGGTGAGCATCCACTACAATCAAATTTAGGGTTTTAGGCCCTCTCAGAGCTCTTAGACAAATGATCAATCAAGAAATGACATGATCTTCAACATGTCTAAACCTCTCAAACATCCATAAAGGATCAAGAGGACTCCCGCTTTAAGGATTAAGCACAAGGCTGCTCCCTTCTAGGTGGATCAAGTCTCAAGATCGTCAGTGTCACCAAATTAGGGTTTGGTCGACCAGGGTCTCCAGATGGAGGTTTTCCTCTTGACATGAGCCAATGCTTCAAAGCATAACTTAATATACTCCATGGAACATCATGGACCCAATCATCAAGTCAATTTTACCTCAGGGGAGGCATTCATAAAAAAATCAGGAATTAGGGTTTCTTAACCTAATTCACCCCTAAGTTGACTTTTGGGACAAATCATGAGCCAAGACCTCAAGAGATGATTTGAGGGTCCCTAACACACCACATTGATCCATTTGCAACAATGGATTGGTCCAAGAAGCTTGAGCAACAAGTCTCAGTTTCATCAGAACCACAATTAGGGTTTTGCGAGAAAAGTCAACTGTACCTTTGACTTTTGATCAGGACATGCTCCCAGACCCTAAGACATGATTCAATACACCCTATAACACCTATGAAATCAATCCATCAATATTGATTTAGGTCAAGGACTTGATTTCATAGAGGATCGCACAGTTTGGAATTCATTGGACAAAAAGTCAACTGTGCATAAAAGTCAACTTTGACTTTTTGAGATTTTTCACAATTATGGTTCCTTAACCCTAAGATGATGTTAATGTGTGATTTGAATCAACATTCATCAAGAAAAATCAAGAAAAGTGGGATAACTTGTAAAAGGGGTAACCGTAAAAACTTAGAAATTTTCTAAGTTATGGAATAAAGTGGCTAGGGTACCAACTTTGGAGGATCATAACTCCTAAACCACAAGGCCATTTTTCCCTATTCAAAGATGGATTTGTAGCCCTCATGGCCCTACACAAATACTTCAACTACACCTCATTCCAATTCATCATGGATTTTGAGTTATGGAATGATCAAAATGGCTGAAAACATGAAATGCCACTTTTTCCAACACTTAGTGAAATTTTCACTAAGTCAGAATCTGCCTTCACTTTTTTCCAAATGTAGGGGAATTTTTCACTTGGATCCAAAAGTATCAAAACCAACTATGATCAAACAGTTGTTGTATCATATGAGGGCTTTCCAAAATGACCAAGAACATCACCAAACTCAACTTGAGCCATGAGATATGACCATGCCAATATGCCTTGCTGAAAACTGCCAAAGCAAGGCAGATTTGTGCATTTTGCTCGATTTGCTCAAATTTTGCAAAGGGCAAGCAACTCTATCCATCTGAACACCTCAAGGGGTGACCAAAGAGGAACCAACTCTGATCCCAAGCCTCCTAAGTCTTTGGAACCAAAAATAGCATGCCAAACCTAGAAATACCTAAAAGAGGGACAAGACTCCAATTTTGGATTTGAGCATTTAATGCATACACCAAGGTGGAATGGACTGAGCCATTCCCAACTGAATTCAGTCAAGACTTATCCAAGACCAAGGGGACCAGCAGCCTGTGCCCTAACCTCTAGTCAATGGCTGGAGGAGACTTGGATTCTCATTGCTCAACATTGGCCAAACCTATTCAGCAGTTGCCATTCACTATTCCTTGTAAAACAAACTTGCTCTACCATTAATAGAGCTCAATTGTGTTCAGTTTGAGTACGCCAAAACCATCAAACAGATGCTTTCCTCAAAATCTCTTTCTCTTGGCAAAAATGCCTTCTTTAGCAAGGTAACTCTGAGTTTTTGAGTTAGAGAGCAATTCCACCACAGCTCATGATCCAAACACATCCAATATTTCATATCTAAGCTGTCCAAACTCTCACAAGTGAACTGTAACACCAAAATCACAAAGTCACATCTCAAAACCTCAAAATAGGACTTTTGTGCATTTTTCAAGCCATGTCTTGATTCAGTCACTTTCCAAACCAGATAAAACCTCAAACACACTCCAAATATCATCCTTGAACTGTCCCAAATGGTTACCCCCATCTGGAACACCATTTAAGAGAGTTGACATATTGGTCACTTTTGCCCCTTTTGCAAGAAAGAACTGAAACTTGTTCCTGAGGTTTCCAGCTGATTCCAACCATCCTAAAAGCTTCTAAGGGATCATTTGAGGTTGTTCAAAGCATCAAATCATTTCTGGAACAAAGCACTTGGCAGATTGCACAAAATCTCCAAAAAGAGGTAAGCATCACAACTTGAACTCTTTGAAATATGCTTTCTTTTGATGTCCACTGATCATGCACATCTTGTACATGTTATATGTGTTGTGTTTGCACTAATTTATCATGTAATTCATGCTTGTATCAAGAGATGGCACAGAAAATGCAAATCATGGCCTATTTCAAAACCATTATCGGGTTTTTCAATAGGAGCATTATCTAAAAAAAATACCACCATTATTGGATTCCTTGTGAAATTCTAGGCAGGATAGACCTAAATTTTGTCTCAATCCATGGAGAAATGAGAAAGTTACAAGCTTCACGTTTTTAGCCAAAAACCTTGCCTTGCCTTGCCTTGGCCAGACCTAAAAACAAGGCAAGCCTTGTATATTTGTGGTTTGGTTTCAATCAACGGATGTATCACCACCCCAGTGGTAAGGCGCGCGTCCTATACACAAGAGGTCTGGGGTTCGAATCCCCCTCGCCCCAGATCCTCTTTTTACCATTTTTTTATATTTTTATTATTTTTCTTATTATTTTTAATGATTTGAAAAATTAATAACTCCCTCAATTTTAATTATTTTTTATTGGTTTTTTTTTTGCAAAAAATCACAAAAATGTTGAAATATTTTATTCCACAAAAAATTTAAATTTATATTAGTTATTTAATATAATTAGTATTTTTGTAAATAAATTCCTTTTTAATTGTTTTTAAACATTTAAAAGTGAATATTTACCTTGAAAATCAAAACCAATTAAGTTTTAATTTATCTTGTGATTAAAACCTCATTTTTAAAACCTTAAACAAAAATCACAAGTGGTTTATTCAAACTCATTTGGTATTTTTATAATTTTTATTTGATTTTCTTTAAATATTTACTTTTAAAAGAAAACAAATTTAGGGTTTCCTTGATTTTCACTCAAACAAATCATTTTCAAACATCTGGGCCTCTCCTTGAGCTATAAGACCCACTCCTTAAACTTTTGGGCCTCTAATAGAGTATAAGACCCAATCCCCTTTGAAAACCAAACATTTTTTGGGCCTCAGTCATTGTATAAGACCCACTGTATTTTCAAAAACAACAGTGCAATCACTGATAAAACCTTGGGCCTCTCCTTGAGCTGTAAGCCCCAACAATCTTTTCAAAGCACTTTCTCCTTTGATATTGTATATAATATTGTTATCAAAGCTTTCTTTGTTGAACAACTAACCAAACAACATGGAAGCTCTACAACCGAGTAAGTATTTACCCGCTTTCTTTATCCGCTTTCATATATATATATATATATATATAACTGTATTGTGGGGCTGCTCACTGTAAGTCTTCTTTCACAAACTTTTATATACTCGTCAAATATCAACTGTGTAATACTAGTATAGTTATTTAGAGTTTTCCCCGGCAACTACGTCTAACACTAGGTAAAGTCCTGTTGGTCGCTCTTAAATACAAACAAAACTAGATCCCCATAGGATTACCAGACACAGTCTTCCCTCCTCTTGGGGTTAAACAATATGGAGACGTGAAATGCAGATTCTCTGTGAACCCTTTCTCAGACTGTCACCCTTAGACATTGTCAAAGAAACTCTACTTCCCAGAGATGATCTTTTCTCCGTGAATGGCATCTCTTGAGTTTCTTCCAAATTCTCAGACTTTCCTGGCTTGATCTATTCTCGGTGAATGGCATGTCTTGAACTTCTCGGGGTTTGGGGACCCACAGGCTTCTTAAAAGCATCCCCGCCTCATCTTGGGCGTTGTACAAGGACCCTTCGGCTTCTTAAAAGCTCTCATGCCTTCTCTTGGGCTTAGTACAAGGACCCAGAGACCTCTACAGGTATAGGAACAAAACCTAGTCATCAATTTGCTAGAGCTGTCTTTCTGAGTCAAGTATTGGACCAGTTAATGGGTTGACCTTCATCCCTTAACATATCAGCCTTCTCTTGGGCAATATACAAAGATCATTCACTATCTGATAATCGATTTCTCACAACACCAGTAGACTTGGACAGTCTCAATACCCTTTGGATTTCCCATTTCCTTAAAGAACAGGAAATAACCATGATCCTCTAATCAAATCCATGAGCACAACATTACCCATATAAGAACTGATTTCCTCTTTATACTAGACCTGTCACTAAACTGAAACAGTTACATTAGCCTCCTCTTGGGCTTTGTACAATGATTCTCCCCAGCGGAGCAACCCCTTTCAGCCTCTATCTCGGGCTTCGTACGAGATACAAAAACACTCTCTTGTTGAGTATAAAAGACTCTCTTGTTGAGTCAAACCTTTAGCCTCCATCTCGGGTTTCGTACGAGATACAGAAACACTCTATTGTTGAGTATAAAAGACTCTCTTGTTGAGTCAATCTTCCTTTTAGCCTCCGTCTTGGGCTTCGTACAAGACACATATAAAAGCACTCCCTTGTTGAGTCAACCCTCTTTAGCCTCCGTCTTGGGCTTCGTACAAGACACATAAAAACTCCCTCTTATTGGGTCATTAGCCTCCTCTTAGGCTTTATATAAGGAAACCCCTGTTGAGTCAATCAACCTTTTGGCATCAATCTGTGCCTCGTTCATAGTATACAAACATCAACAATTCATTTTCCCCCCATCTAATTGCTGTAAGCGGCAAGCCTCTGGATTATTTACATCCACGCCACTGTCCCTCTTTTAGCATGAGAAATTCCTAAGGAAAGATGGCATTACTCTACACTGAGTTAAAGTTTTCTCCTTCAGGTTGAAAATCCCCTATAAAGGAAATTATGGCATTGCTGGATTCATATATCCCAGTTAAAGTAATTCTCCTTTATAATCAGTCACCCAACAGTTGTGGTGAACAAATCCTCTTTAGAGATGACAAATTCTCTTTAAAGTCAAAACCCTTCAGCTTCACATCTTGGGCTTCGAACAAATAGACCCTTCAGCTTCACATCTTGGGCTTTGAACAAGATACAGGTCACCTTTCACTTCACGTCTTGGGCTTTGAACAAGACACCAAAACAACATTTTTCCTCCCATAGAATAGGAGGAACTACAATCGCTCTGATTTCACTGTTTCGTTAAACGGGAATACGTAGGCATAAGATTGGAAAAATCTTAGCGAGCACACTAATAAAAAACCCAAAATCTAGTACCTATCCAAAATCCCCATGAATAGTCCCGCCATTTCATTCTTAACAAAATAAGCAGAGAGAGGCCCACAATCTAAACCGCATCTGTAAACCAACAGTCATCTGTTTAAACTCAGTATGCAAGCAGGGTTAATTGGAGACATCTATTTCCCTTCCTTAGCCAGCTTAATAGGATAAAAAATGAATCGACCTGTAGTACCCCAGAGCGACAGTGCTTAAGAACCACGTCCAAAATCGCTCGCTACACACTCTTCCTTATTTAATGTTGGGAGGACCTCTAGTCTGACCATTAGTCATCCCTTCAATGATAACTCCTTATTTCAGTCTCATGCAGTCCATATGTGGTAACTCAAAGGTATGAGTAAAATGATGAACCCTCTTGTATGAAATTTTGGTTTCCTTCTCAGGGTGACAAACTTCAAAACTACTTCCTTATTCAACATTGAGATCAATACACATATGACAACTCTTTCTGCAATAACCCTTAAGCTTTCTATGCCAAGGCTTAATTTCAGCTTCTAACATGTCTTCCATGATGTATGAAGCACAATCTTAACCAATCTTTTCTACAAACACCATCTTCATCTTTACAATTCTCTTTCTCTTATCAGAAGGTGCAGAAAATTTTCTTTCTCCCATTGTCTTCCTAATGTAGCTACTTTCAAGATATCGATCTTCACAAGAGAACTCCTTTTGGGAGAACCAAGCAACAAGGATATTAGGCTTTCCAAGCCAACCTTGCCGATGTTACCTTTGAAATATTTCATTCCACTGAGGATACCAATGTTCATGGTGTGGTTGCCTACCATACAACTTACAATAGTACAAGAGAATAGAGGAGACATACTTAATGTATTGGTAATCATGGTTGACCAGATGTTGAGATATGTTGCCTGATATTATGCAATCTGTTTTCTGAATAGGAGAAATACTCTTTGAATTTGATGTCTCACCAATATACATAACCTCTTTGAAGTCTTTGAAGGTCACAACCTTGTTTGCTTCACCTTTTTCATCATTAGAGACATTGGATATACTTTTGTGTTTCCTTGAAACACTTGAAAATTCATCTTGAATATGTTCAAAGTCTTTGCATTTAAGATATTGGATTCCTCTACATATATAAGAATAGTTGAGCTTTTATATTTCACCATCATTTTCTTTATGTTGAATGTTATTGACACTGATAATGACATTATTCCTAGTTCTCTTGTCATGTCTTCTCATGACTTTACTAAATCTCTTATTAAGCCTGAGACATTCTTCAAAATTACATTTAACATGGTCCTTACAATATTTAAAATTGTCAACAATCTTTGGAGGATTCTTAGCACCATAAAAAATCTTTGGTTGATGAATTGTTCCTCCTTCATTAAAATTCTCCATCTTGAACAGAATATGAACCCTATAACTCACACAAATAGAACAAGGTGACTGCTTTGATGCCAACTAAAATTATGTTCCATTAGGGGCAGATGTGTGACTAGATGTCTGGGACAACAAGAACTATTGGTTTATTATAGATTATAATGTCGGACACAATGTCTGGAACATTGTAAACTAGATATACAAAAACCAGTTTGTAAGCAAGATATACCAAATTAACTTAAACAAGATGATAAAGCCGAAAAGCAGTAAAGAACACAAGAATTTGGTAACCCAGTTCGGTGAAACCACACCTACTTCTGGGGGGGGGGGGGACTCTGTAATACCCCAAAATTTGCTCTCCCCTTTTGGCATCATAGCATGGCATTATCATTTATCATATCATATCCACCTCATTAACATTACATTGCATTTAACATAGAAAAATGAAGCATGGCATCCTTCTTAACATCAGGGCATGTGATCAGGTGGAAGGTGGACAATCAAGAGATCATTCAAAGCACAAAAAAGTCAATCAAGTTGCCTCAAGGCAAGCCAAGAGTCTCTCATGTCTCATACTATCTCAATTGATCTTCCAAAACCTCAAGGAAGTGAGATTCAATGGGAGATTGAAGCATTACATCCTACACTATGCAAGAAGTCCAAAAATTGAAGGAAAACCCTCAAAAGAGATAGCTCATTGATTCAAAATCATTCTCAAGTGGCATTTCTCATCATCCTTTAAGAGGATACACAACATACTCTGAGGGATTTGGATTTGGAAGATGTGCAATTTCCTCCTAACCAGGGAGGGTCAAAATTAGGGTTTCTAATAAAATCAGGATATCTCTGATTTTTTGGACAAAGCTTGTTGTCATGGTATTCTACATGTTCTTAAGTGTATGTGTGTGGAAGATTGCATCTCAATTGGTTTTAGAAGAGGTTCAATTGGAAGAAAGATCAAGAATCAGAGAAATTGGGGCAAAGTCAAATAATCAGAGGAAAAAGTCAACTCTTGACTTTTTGAGCCCAAAATCATGAAATTCATGTTACATATGTCCAATGTACAAAATTTGGTCAAGAAACTCCAAAGGAATCATGAAAAAATCAAGATTTGGAAAGTTGCCATTTTTGGATGAAGTAGGGTTACTAAAAATAGCAAGTTTTGGCCATTTTGCATCAGAATTGGAACCAAGGCCATTCAAAATTGAAGCACCAAATGAAAATTCCACTCTGCCTCAATGAAAGGCCTTGCTTTGAGCTTCAAATCCATGGGTAGAACATCTCCATTGGATAAAAATTGAGTGAGATATGATTGACCAAAGTTTGAGCAAAGTAGGTTCAAAACTAGGTCATGACCAAGGATTTTCAAGTCACGCGCATGTCATTTTCACAAACACATGGTGGGCCAGATGTTTTGACTTATTACTCATGGTTAGAGGCCTCAAGTGAAAAATCTTTCAACATGGAATTTGTTCATCTATGTGAGATCTTCAAGATTGATGTTCATGGTTTTTTTATTTGATCAAAGGATGAGAAGTTGTAATGGCTCAAAGTATGGTCTATGCAACTGAAATTTGACTAGGTCACAACCAAGTCATGCCACACATGCGCGCATTCTGCAGCATTTTAAGCCTGTCTTGAGTTCCTATGTTTGAAGCTCATTTTCAATATGTTGCAAGTCTCATTTTCACTTCTTTTCAACATCAAAGTTGTTGTACCATGTACACACTTTGAAATGGTACCAAGATCACTCATGTCCATGGCTTGAAGAGAGAGATATCCATGCGCAAACTTCACCATTTCCAACTGAGGAATCACATCAGAGTTAGCAGTTTGGTTCAGACATTCATCAAACAATCCATGAACTTTATTTCCACATTTGGTCAAGCACATATCACCTACACAATGTTTAACATCACGTGCCTTGCATGAAAATAGAGAGAACAACTTGTTGAGCAAGTTTCTGCCACAACAACCTTACCATTCCAAGC
The DNA here is from genome assembly GCA_022829125.1 of Lathyrus tuberosus. Taxonomy (NCBI): domain Eukaryota; kingdom Viridiplantae; phylum Streptophyta; class Magnoliopsida; order Fabales; family Fabaceae; genus Lathyrus; species Lathyrus tuberosus. The sequence goes on from JALAZF010001021.1 coordinate 479,012, forward strand.
TTCACTCTTCATCCTCACCATAACTGTCATGAGATTAACCTCACCATAACCCAGCCTTGATCACTCGCCCCCTAACTAACTTGACTCAGTTAGTTAGGGTGGACTCAGTTAACCACCTTGACTCACCCTAACTCAACTCATTAAACCGTGGTAAGCTCACACTATAAAAGAAATCACACACTCCATTTTCATTTTTCAGTTTTGACAACCACATTTCTCTCCAAGAACACCTCAAACTCTCTCTACTTTCTCTCTGATTCCACACGATTTCAACACTCTTCTTCCACTTTTCATCTGCATTATCATTGTTTGGCATTGTTGAATCAAGAGCATGAAGAGGGAAGTCATTGGATTCATAAGTTGATTCTCTCCACGCCATGATCAACAACCTTCCTCATTTATCAATGTCACAATTCGTAAAACTAGGTGCACTGAGTTCTATCAGCATATCAAGCTTTCCTCTGGTTTTTCTCAACATCTCCAATTGCTCCACATTTTCAGGTTTCATCATGCACTCTTCTTCATTCGATTCTCTTTAGTTTTGATTTATTTTTGCTGTTTTAAGCTTGATAGAAGCTCTGCTTACTCCGGCTAGTTGATAGAGCTTCTTAGAAGCCTAGATCCAAAACTTCGGGCATGATTTAATCTCCTCTGTTCTCTATGTGTGTGCTTGGTATGTGAAAAACAATTGTGAATTCTTAATCTACGTGAGCTCAGCTTCATTTTGGTATAATAGTTGGGCATTTCTGGGACATGTGAAGTTGCAGACGGTGGCGTGTGACCGGAGAAGGTGACCGGAGGTCCCTCTCCGGCCGGTGGTTTTTAGTTAGGGTTTTGGTTGCAGTTTAAATCATGGCCGTTGGATGTGTGTGATCGTGTGGTCCAAAAGTTGACAGCACATTAAAATTCACGTGCAAATCATGTGCACCATTTCTGAATTTACTTAAACATTGTGTGATACAGTACATGGTAATTTGTGTGTGACCTCATGCGCGTGTGTTGGATCCGTGTACTTTGACTTTTGTTTGACTATGACTTAATCTGATGGCTTGGATTGCTTTGACTATGTTGACTGAAGAACACGCTAGTTATGGTGTTTTGCGTGCTAATTGGACTTAACCAGATTGATAATTACACCCCCATGTATTGAAGCCCAATGATTTTGAACTGTCCAATTGCTATGTTCATACCCCCCTGCATTTTGCATTTATTTTTCATTTTTATTTCTTTCTACACGTTTGATTTCTAATTTTTAAAAATACCAAAACATATTGGAAAATTATACAAAAATTCATGTGTATTCTTAAAACATTTAGGAAATTTTCTATGATTTTATTTTCTGATTTTATGACCATTTTGTCCCTGTTCCATTATTTCTTTTGAATTTCCATTTGTATGCATACTTAATGTGACATATGATTTTGTGCATTTTTGTTCTTGATCATAAAAAATGATTTTGATGCCTTTCTTTTTGCATTGTGGTCACAATATGTTGAGGTATGTTTGAGATTTATGAGATGATTTTTAAGTCTTTTTTGGATGACTTTTGATGTGTTGCTTTGAGCATGAATGCATGAAACTTCCATGAGACTTTGACCTAATTGTTGAGTGAATTTGGTTCTGATTCATTGCTTGTGGACTTGATATGTTAATGGCATGTATTTAAGGTGTTTGATTGGTGAAAGTCATAATTTTTGAAGCATGTTTGCTATTTGTTTGAAGCATGAAGTTTAACTTGTTCATTTTGTGAATGCATGCCTCATGTTTGGTTTGCTTGATCATGAAGGCACTTGTGCCATGAGTTGTGGTTTTGTTTGAGGATGTATAGCATGTTAATTGACTTCTGATTGTGACATTTGGGTTTCATCTTTGCATGTTTGATGTTTATCTTGCACCTTAAGTCACTTGTTTCACAAGTATGAACCACATTCACATCACTTCACCTTTTCTTCTTTGCTTCTTGTTGGATTGAGATTTTGTTTGCATGATTTGGTATGCTCATTTAGGATAACATTAGGTTGTGTAAATATGAGTTACATTCTGACTTGGAAGCATGTATAGCATTCAATCTCATTTTACTTTGTTTGTCAACTTGTTTGAGTTTGATCGGTTCATTATATTTTCTTACTTTACTTGTAAGTAATTGTGCTAACCATGTAGGGGCTTTGGTAAGTGTCAATTGAGTGTGGACAAGGAATCCACATTCAAATTTCTTTCCTTTCTCTTTTACAATTCCATTTGGTGTTTTGCTAAGCACTTATGTGCTTTCTTTTAATAACTCATTACTTTCCCTTTTTGAATTACAATTCATCTTCTACTTTGGAAGTGAATTGTTTAATTCTTTCTTTCTTTAGACTTTAGGTTGAAACCTCACAAACCTTTAGGATCACTCTCTTTAATCTTCAATTAGGATTGAGTCTTAGTCCATATAGGTTTTACCTTTTCTCCTCTCTTGAGTCTCTTTTCTCATCTCAAAGAAAATTCAAAACATATAATAAAGGTAGGCATTTATTGCATTTAGGCCTTTCATATAAAGAAAAGATTATAAGGGGTCTTCTCTTGTAATCTTAGAATGTGTAGCATATAGCCCATCTTGGGTCAATGTGTTAAACATTTGATCTTGTATGAGGGACTTAAATGCAATACTTGTTGAAGGTGCAAATAATAAAAAACACTTCTTCACTTCATAATCAACAAAACACTTAATAAACACAAGTATGCTAGTGTGTTTGAACCTTGATAATTGGAACTAAGTGTGAGGGTCTTCTTCACCCTTAGTGTGCTTTCTTACCCATTCCATCTTGGAATGTGAGAAGGTACACATTCCAATGACTAAGATCCAGATACACTGTCGTATACAAACAAATCCAAAACACTTCCTTCTAAAAGACAAAAAACAAACAATAACGTCTTTCCTTCGGGAATTCTTTTCTCACCTCACTCATTCTCAGCGTACGAACGTGCTCCTACTCGTTCTCTTGCAAGATGGTAACGCACTCGGACCAGCGAGCCTGCAACACCTGAGCTAGAACGTTAGTCGTTCCTAAAAAACCCCAAACAATCCATCCCTAGTAAGGGGAACTACGTCGCTCTGATTCTCATGCTCCCGATGAGATACGTAGGCAGTGGGGTAGGGCCCATGCGAGCACTTCTTTTATTTTCCCTACATTTGTTTCTTCGTTTCTTTCCGTTCTCGTTCCTTTTCCTTTCCAGTAGCAGCGGAGCTCCAGTTTTCTACACCCTTTGATCGAAACAGCAAGCGTGGATCCCATCGGGTACGATGGACGTGAGGGGGTGCTAATACCTTCCTCTCGCGTAACCGACTCCCGAACCCATTTCTCTTGGTCGTAAGACCATGCCTTTCCTTTCTCTCAGGTTTACGCGGTGTTTCCTTTCCCTCTCTTGGGATAAATACACATTGCTGGCGACTCTGTTCGGTGCCACTTTCGCGTTTGTACTAGGATGAAAATCCCGGGAGCGACAGCTGGCGACTCTGCTGGGGAAAGAGATTTTGACCTATTGCTGGTCCATCCCTAAGCGAGTCAATCCTAGCGCTTGTCTGCTTTTCTTTCATTGGGTGGTTACTGTTGTGTTGTATTTACTGTTTTATTGTATGGTTATTTACTGCTTTACTGTACATTACTGTATTTACCGTATTTTATCATTTTCATTTCATATGATATATTATGCTATACTGGACTGTGTTGTTTTCTGTTTGGCGGGCGGGATTTCTGAGAGATAAGCCCATTACACAGGCTTGAGTATACACTTAGAATTAGAGTGGAGAGTAGTGGGACCTACGTGCCGTTTGGAGTGCGTTGGGTGTTCACGAAATTCACAGCTAGACGAGGCTATCTTGGGACACATCATGGCATACGCATCTTGCGTATTCCAGGATGTAGATCTAGAGAGCTGTCGACTCTAGTGACCGATCATGAGGACCTTAGTGGAAATATCCCTCTTTAGTGGTGACAATGGCAGACCACATTCTGTGGCAAACCCATTCGCACCCGAGGGCCCACTTTGGAACTTGCATAGGATGACCTTTATTTTCTAAGGGGAGTCAGTGGACGACCTCTTTGATTGGCATAGCATTGTATCCTACGGGCTGAATGTGCTATTGCTTCTCAAACCTCCGAAGCTGACAAGCCTTATTTTCTAAGAACCACATGAGAGTATGGGCGGGATGTTTACAGGTTTGCAGGAAACCCAGCCTCCTACCTACCTTACTTGTGATTCCATGATGATTTCAGACACTGTATCCTATGACAGTGATTTAAGTGTTCATCTCAGATATTGCCAGATTCAGTACAGAGACATAGTGCACACAGTTCAATACAGACACCGACACTTGATTACCTGATCACATGCCCTTTTGCATTGCATTATCATATCATAACAGTTATGTTTGTCATTTTCAGGTGCATAATACATTTCTGATTCCAATCCATGGGTTCAACAGAGATCGTCGCCGAGAGAAAGAACAATGTGTCTTACAAGTTTCCAGATCCTGTCTTGGATTCATTGCTCAAAGTTATAGATATGGCTGGTCCGGGTATTCTTGATAGGTTTCAGAAGAGCTACGGGAATTTGGTTGGGATGGTCCGTACAATCACCAAGTATGAGCATGATGCTTTGCACACTCTGCTGCAGTTCTACGAGCCTTCGTTGAGGTGCTTTCTTTTTTCAGATTACATTTTGATGCCAACACTGGAAGAATTCTCATTTATTTTGGGAATTCCGATCACGTCGGCAATACCATTCTTCTCTGGTAGTTCTCCCAGCGTAAAAGAAATTGCTGCTGCTTTACAAATGGATCAGGCAGTGATAAAGAGTGGTGTGAGCAGTAAAAATGGAGTTAGCGGATTTCATTTAGAATTTCTGGCTGGACAGGCCCAAGAGGCTGCAAGTGCTAAAAATTGGACGGTTTACAATTCCATTCTGGCTCTCTGCATATATGGCCTAGTTTTCTTTCCCAATCAGCAAGACTTTGTGGATATGCAAGCAACGAGAGTTTTTGTCCTTAAAAATCCAGTCCCTACTTTGTTAGGAGATTTTTATCATTCCGTGCATTACAAGAATGAGAAAAGGAGGGGAGGATCTGTTAGTTGTTGTACTCCACTGCTGAGTCATTGGTTTTTCAAACATCTGCCTCAGACAGGTGCCTTTGTGGAAACCAAGGATGTGGCGAAATGGTCTAAACGATTGATGAGTTTAACTGCTGATAACATTGTATGGTTTGACCACCGGTTATTGAGAATAGAGCTTGTCACAAGATGCGGGAATTTTCCAAATGTGCCTTTGATTGGAAGAAAAGGAGGGATCAATTATAATCCAGTTTTGGCCATCCGATAGTTTGGGTATGCTTCCAGGGATCCTCCTACAGAGCAAGATGTGGAAGAATCTTTATTCTTTACAGGAACTAAAGATGCGAAGGTGGTAGAAGTAGTGAATGCTTGGAAAGATAAGCACAAAATTGGAAAAGCAGTTTTTGGAAAAGGAGATTGTAGATCTTATCCTGAATATGACAGGTGGATTGAAACGAAAGTAAAGGAATTGCTTTTACCCTTTTCAAGGGGACCTCTTTTATGTGCAGTACAGCCAGAACAACCCACTATGGTGGCTATTGAAGAATGTGAGAAGTGGAAGAAAATGGTCAGAGAGTTGCAGATAGAGAATTCTGGAATGAGCAGATGCCTTCAGAAAGCTCTAGCTGACAACAAAGAGTTGGAAAAGAGAGCCTTGAAAGCGGAAAAAACCTTGGCTGACAAAGAGGAAGATTTTGATGACCGAGCTCGGTACTTTCGGAAACTTACTTTGGGAGCAGATGACACTAGTCAGGCTCACAAGATTACAAAACAGGCTTTAGCCCGAAGCAAGGATTCATTAGCTCAACTTCGTCAAGCTTGGGATGAAGTCAGAATTGAAAATGCCGAGTTAAAGGATCAGTCGAAGACTAAAGACGAGGAGCTTAAAAAGGCACATGAGCAGAGGAGAAAGTATCGGGAAAGTCTCGATAAAAGTCAAGAACAGTTAGAAGAAGCAAGAAGCCAGTTGAAGAATACCAAGAAAGAGCTTGAAGAAGTCATGATAGAAAGGGAGATACTCAAGACGCAAGCCGGCATAAAGAGACACAAAGGAGTGTGTGACGACGAGGCTCTGATGCTGCATATGGGTTCTTTAACTGAAGCTCTTGAGAAAAGGGATGTCTTGATCAAAGAAATGATTGAAAAGCCGAATCACCAGCGTACCCGTATACTTTTTGAGGAGATCAAATACTCAAGTGATAAGCTGAAGGGTGTGGAATTGTCAGACTGATGTTCTTTTCCTTATATTTTGTTGTTAATGGCTACCATCAGGCTTGTTGATGGATCCATTTTTTTTTCCGTATATTGCCTTTGCGGTTGAACCTTTCTTAAATGTACTTGAATATTTCGTTGAATGAGTATGAGCAGTTTTATTCAGAATTATTCCTTATCAGATAGCTGCACACAAGCACATGACCACGACACGTCTCTTTATATCACAATTTCTGGTCTTCAGATTTCTGTGGTTGGATTGGAATCAGGGTATAAAGCACCTCGGAAATGACAAACATGGCATTGCATATCATTTTGCATTTTTGTTACTTGCTTTTCAGGTGCTCGTTACAGGGACTCTAACCTTTATTTGGTTTCAGGCAGTATAGCGGAGAGTCATATTCACCGATATTCGACGCGAAGAAATCAAGTAAGAATCATGGATCAAGTGCAAAGTGATTTGGCGGAAATGAGGGCGCGTATGGACCAGTTCATGACCCTCATGACTGGCATGGCGCAAAATCAGGAGAGACTGAGGCTTCTGGTAGAGCGTCCCGACAACGGGCCCGAAGGTGATCATCATGACAATTCACAGGGACATGGCATTCCTCCTCCCGGTGGCAACCCTCCTCCTGGTGGTAACAATCGGGGTAATGGAAATGGTAGGCAGGCTGGTGTTACTCTTGAAGATACTCTGGAAGACCAATTTACTCTGCTGGATGCTGATGTGGGTAATCAAGGGGATCGAAGGTATGATGAGCTAGCAGAGAAGATCAGGGCCATAGAATGCAAGAACTCTATGGGTATTGATGTTACCAGCTTGGGGCTGGTCTCAGGAGTCAGAATTCCACCTAAATTCAAGCCTCCCACTTTCGATAAGTATCACGGCAACGCGTGTCCCCAAACGCATCTTCAAGCTTACTTTGGGAAGATTTCAGCCCATACGGATGACGAGAAGCTATGGATGCACTATTTTCAGGACAGTCTGGCTGGGGCATCCTTGACCTGGTACATGAAGTTGAATAGAGCTGCTGTGAAGAATTGGAAGGATCTGGCAGAAGCGTTCCTGAAGCAATACCAATATAATATTGACATGGCGCCCAACCGCACCCAATTGCAGGGATTGTCACAAAATGCCAAGGAGAGTTTCAAAGAATATGCACAGAGGTGGAGGGAAATGGCTGCCCAGGTCCAACCTCCCTTGTCAGACAGAGAAATGGCAGATATGTTCATGGGCACCTTGCAAGGGGCCTATCTTGACAGATTAGCTGCTTGTCCGTCGACTGGATTTGCTGATATTGTGATTGCGGGAGAAAGAATAGAAAGTCTGCTAAAGCTTGGAAAGATCCAGGATGTGAGTGGGGCTGGCTCTTCGGGGACGAAGAAACCGTTTGCTAGTAACCAGAAAAGAAGAGAAGGTGATACGAATGCTGTGTTTAGAGGACGAGGCAGAGGGCGTTCTCGAGCTTATTATCAGGTAGATGCTGTGACAATCCCCACACCGTCTGTTCAGAAACAACAACCTCAACAACAAGTTCAACAACAACAACCTTTTTTCCAGCAAAGGTCTAGACAGAGGGATCGTAAGATGGATCCTCTCCCTATGACTTATGCCGCGCTGTTGCCCCGGCTACTCGAGTTAAAGTTGGTAGAACTCCGTACTATGAAAGCTCCGGTTGCTGGAAACCTGCCACCTAACTTCGATGCTAATGCTCGTTGTGAGTTCCACTCAGGTGCTCAGGGGCACTCCATTGAAAAATGCTGGGCTTTCCATCATAAAGTACAAGATTTGATTGATGCTAAAGCCATCAATTTCTCTCCCGCTCCTAATATTACTCAGCATCCCATGCCTGATCATAGTGCAGCAAATGTGTACGCTATTGAAGATGGGAGGAGATTGAATTTGGTGTTAGACGTTCATCAAGTGAAAACTTCTTTGTTGGTTGTGAAAGATCGTTTATTGAAGGGACAGGTGTTCCCGGGCTGTAGTCAGGACTGCTCTGAGTGTATGAATCAGGAGAACGGCTGTGATAAGTTGAAGATGGGTTTACAGAATCTGATCGATGAAGGATGTCTACAGTTTGACAGAGTCGTGAAAGACACTGATGAGATATCAACCGTGACCATCTATTACACTCCCGCTGAGATTCAAATGCCGGTCAATGCAGTTCCCGTGGCGAGTGTTGCGCCAGAAAGGCCCAGTCCTGTCACTATCACGGTGCCAGGACCAATTCCGTTCACGTCTACGAAGGCTATCCCATGGCACTATGGGGCAGATGTATATTACGAAGGTAAAAAGCAGGAAGTTGAGTCGTCAGTCAGCCCAAATATTGATAACGTAGGGGGTGTAGGGGGCTTTACAAGGAGTGGAAGGTTGTTCGCTCCCCAAACCTTGAGAAGCGATAAGGAGGTAGAAGCTGCAGCAAAGGCTAAGGGTAAACAGGTGGTTGAAAGTGCGCCTACACCTGAAGCGGAGACGAAGATTACTTTTGATAAGGAAATGGAAGAATTTATGAAGATAATCAAGAAAAGCGATTATAAGATTGTGGACCAACTGAATCAGACTCCTTCAAAGATTTCAATCTTGTCACTATTAATGTGCTCTGATGCGCACCGGCAGGCGTTGTTGAAAGTGTTGAAGAGTGCATACGTGCCACAAGAAATTACTGTTAATCAGCTCGAGGGCGTAATCTCCAATGTTAATGTTAGCCATGGCTTGGGCTTTACAAGTAGAGATCTGACGGTTGAAGGAAGAAACCATAATAAGGCTTTGCATATCACGATGGAGTGTAAGGGCGCAGTGTTATCTCATGTACTGGTAGACACTGGTTCATCACTCAATGTCTTGCCCAAGAAGGCATTAATGAAGCTGGAAGTTGACGGTTTGATCTTAAGGCCTAGTGAATTGGTGGTCAGAGCATTCGATGGAACTAGACGATCTGTGTTTGGTGAGGTGGAATTGCCCGTACAAATTGGACCACAGGTATTCAAATCCACGTTCCATGTAATGGACATACAACCTGCATATAGCTGCCTATTGGGACGCCCTTGGATTCACGGAGCCGGGGCTGTTACTTCTACTCTACATCAAAAGCTGAAGTATGAGTTTGAAGGGCAGGTTGTGACAGTGTGTGGGGAAGAAGACATCTTTGTGAGTCACTTGTCCACGTTCAAGTACATTGAAATGGATGGGGAAATTCATGAGATGCTGTGCCAATCATTTGAAGCAGTCAACATTGACGATGCGCCTGAGTCTTCTTCTGTACCAGTTTGGGCTGGTACCTCCATTTCATCTTACAAACAAGCTGTCGAAGTCGTCAGGGCAGGCAACGCTCAAGGTTGGGGCAGGTTGATAGAGACCCCAATGAAGGAAGACAAATTTGGTATTGGTTATCATCCCTCTACAACTTCAGAAGCGGGGAGCAGGGGACCCATTACTTTCAATAGTGGGGGAATTATCTACACGGACCAGTCTTGTGCAGCCACAGAGGATAGTGTTGACGGTAATTGTGACCTGGACGACTGGGTACGCCCTCATGTTCCGGGACAACAAGTGCAGAACTGGTTCGTTGAAGAAGTCATCCGGGTTACTCTTCAGACAGAGTAATTTTTCTTTGTTTTTTCTAACCATAATGCATGTCAAAATCTTGCGCTCTGCCCAAGGCGTATAGATTCATTTGTAGGGCCACCATGGTTGCATTTGCAATGTTTAATCATTAATAAAGGACGTTTTGCAATCAAATTTTGTTCTCTGTCTTTCAGTTTTTATTTTTGCACAAAAAAAATTAAATGGCAATGTTTCATTTTCTTTTGTTTTGCTTAAAAATAAACTCTAAAATAAGGCATGAACCCGTTCATGCAGACTTGATCCTCCGGATACCACTGATAACGATTTTGATATGGCTATGTATGACTTTGACAATCCGATTTATCAAGCCGAAGAAGGGGATGAGAAAGATTGTGAACTCCCTGAAGAACTGGCCAGATTGTTGAAACAGGAGGAAAGGGTCATCCAGCCTCATCAGGAGACTGTAGACATCATCAATATTGGTACCAAGGACGCCAAAAAAGAGATCAGGATTGGTGCCAGCTTGCAAGCAGATGTGAAGCAAACTTTGACGGAAATGTTGCGCGAGTATGTTGACGTCTTCGCCTGGTCGTATCAAGACATGCCGGGGTTGGATACGGATATTGTCGTGCACAGGCTGCCATTGAGAGAAGAATGTCCGCCAGTCAAGCAGAAACTTTGTCGGACTCACCCCGACATGGCTTTAAAGATTAAGGAGGAAGTCCAGAAGCAGTGGGATGCTGGGTTTCTTGCTGTGACAAAGTATCCTCCATGGGTAGCCAACATCGTGCCAGTACCGAAGAAAGATGGAAAAGTGAGAATGTGTGTGGATTATCGAGATCTTAATAAAGCTAGCCCGAAAGATGATTTTCCACTACCTCATATTGATGTGCTGGTCGATAATACAACTCAGTTTTCAGTGTTCTCATTTATGGACGGTTTCTCCGGGTACAACCAGATCAAGATGGCACCTGAAGATATGGAGAAGACCACGTTCATTACTCCGTGGGGTACATATTGTTATAAAGTAATGCCTTTTGGTTTGAAAAACGCAGGGGCAACGTACCAGCGGGCGATGGTGACATTGTTTCACGACTTGATTCATAAGGAGATCGAATGTTATGTAGATGATATGATTGCCAAGTCGAGAACCGAAGAGGAACATCTGACTAACCTGAAAAAGCTGTTTGAAAGGTTGAGAAAGTTTCGTCTGAGATTAAATCCAAACAAGTGCACGTTTGGGGTGCGTTCTGGAAAGTTGTTAGGTTTCATTGTGAGCGAAAAAGGAATCGAGGTTGATCCTGCCAAGGTGAAAGCAATACAAGAAATGCCTGAACCGAGAACAGAAAAAGAGGTTCGTGGTTTCTTGGGTAGATTGAACTACATTGCAAGGTTCATATCTCACCTAACAGCCACGTGTGAACCAATATTTAAATTGTTAAGGAAAGATCAAACGGTCAGGTGGAATGACGATTGCCAATTGGCATTCGATAAGATAAAAGAATACTTGCAGGAACCTCCGATTTTAATGCCTCCGGTTGAAGGGAGACCGCTGATAATGTATCTGACGGTGCTTGAAGGTTCCATGGGTTGTGTTCTCGGTCAACATGACGAGACAGGTAGGAAGGAGCATGCTATTTACTACCTGAGCAAAAAGTTCAATGATTGTGAGTCCCGATACTCAATGCTTGAAAAGACATGCTGTGCGCTTGCATGGGCCGCTAAGCGATTGAGGCAATATATGGTTAGGCATACAACCTTGTTGATTTCAAAAATGGATCCTATCAAGTATATTTTCGAGAAACCAGCATTGACAGGCAGAGTTGCACGGTGGCAAATGGTCTTGACAGAGTATGACATTCAGTACACTTCACAAAAGGCCATCAAAGGAAGTATCTTGTCCGACTATCTCGCGCAACAGCCGATTGATGATTACCAACCCATGAAGTTTGACTTCCCTGATGAGGACATTATGTTTCTCAAAGCTAAAGACTGTGAGGAACCACTCCCGGAGGAGGGGCCAGACCCTGAATCCAAATGGAGTCTGATGTTTGATGGGGCTGTCAATATGAATGGGTGCGGAGTTGGAGCAGTTCTTATCACGCCGGAAGGTGTTCATATGCCGTTCACTGCCCGAATAACTTTCGGATGCACCAACAATGAAGCAGAGTACGAAGCTTGTATAATGGGGATCGAGGAGGCGATTAATCTACGGATTAAAACCCTTGATATATTCGGTGATTCAGCTTTGGTAATCAATCAAGTGAAAGGGAGTTGGTACACGCACCAAGCAAATCTAGTGCCGTATAGAGATTATACGAGGAGATTGCTGACATTTTTCACAACAGTGAAACTGTACCACATTCCTCGAGATGAGAATAGGTTCGCTGATGCCTTGGCCACTTTGTCTTCCATGATCAAAGTGCAAGGATGGAACCATGTACCTAAGATTGAGGTATCCCGCCTTGACAGACCAGCATTTGTGTTTGCGGTCGATGCAGCGTCTGATGACAAGCCATGGTTTTATGACATTAAGTGTTTCTTAAAAAGTCAAGAGTACCCGCCCGGGGCATCGTCCAAAGACAGGAAGACGTTGAGAAGGTTAGCTGGTAGTTTCTTCCTGAACAAAGATGGCGTGCTGTATAAAAGAAATTTTGACACGGTCCTGCTTAGATGTGTGGATAGACATGAAGCAGACTTGTTGATGATTGAAGTGCACGAAGGCTCTTTCGGTACTCATGCCGGAGGGCAGGCAATGGCTAAAAAGTTGTTAAGGTCGGGATATTATTGGTTGACTATGGAGTCAGATTGTTGCAAATATGCCCGCAAATGCCATAAATGCCAGATCTACGCAGATAAAGTGCATGTACCTCCAAATCCGTTGAGTATCATGTCGTCGCCTTGGCCGTTTGCCATGTGGGGCATTGATATGATCGGAAAGATTGAGCCCACAGCTTCCAATGGTCATCGTTTCATCTTGGTGGCAATTGATTACTTCACCAAATGGGTCGAAGCCGCATCCTATGCCAATGTTACAAAACAAGTGGTCGCTCGTTTTTTAAAACGGGATATCATTTGCCGATATGGAGTTCCCGAAAGAATCATTACTGATAATGGTTCTAATTTGAACAATAAGATGATGGCTGAGTTATGCCGGGACTTCAAAATCGAACACCACAATTCTTCTCCGTACCGCCCAAAGATGAATGGCGCGGTCGAAGCGGCCAACAAAAATATCAAGAAGATTGTACAGAAGATGGTTGTCACGTACAAAGATTGGCATGAGATGTTACCATTTACTTTGCATGGGTATCGAACGTCGGTACGCACGTCCACTGGGGCAACCCCATTCTCACTTGTATATGGTATGGAGGCAGTGCTACCGGTTGAAGTAGAGATTCCGTCCCTCAGAGTTATGATGGATGTTAAGCTAGATGAAGCTGAATGGGTACGAGCCAGATTTGATCAGCTGAGCCTTATTGAGGAAAAGCGATTGGCGGCTGTATGTCATGGGCAACTATATCAGCGCAGAATGAAACAGGCATTTGACCAAAAGGTGCGTCCTCGGGTTTACAAAGTCGGAGATGTGGTACTCAAAAGGATCCTTCCTCCCAATACAGACCACAGGGGCAAATGGACTCCTAATTATGAAGGTCCATTCGTGGTTAAAAAGGTCTTTTCGGGCGGAGCTTTATTGCTTACAACCATGGATGGCGAAGACTTTTCATCCCCTGTCAACTCGGACGTAGTCAAAAAATACTTCGCATGAATAGACCCGCTGGATAATAAGAATAAAAAATCCAGGCAAAAAAGGGCATCCCGGCGAACCAAAAACAGAATAAGGTTCGGGCAAAAATTAGGGATATAATTGAAAAAATTTTGTACACCCGGTAAGTTGAAAACCCGAAAGGGCAACTTAGGCAAAAAAGGGTATCCTGGTGGATCGAAAACCTGAAAGGGCGGTCCACACAAAAGAGGGATTTAAGCGAATGACTACAGTCTGAGTTATCTGTACCCATTACCGTTTGAACAACTGACGTTCTGAAGGATAGGAATCGGTCTGATCATTCCTCAGAAGGCAAGGTCGGGGAGTTTTGAAGACATACTGGTCATAACAGAATGGAAACTCAGTGGAATTCCGTTTTCACATTGCCATTAGGATAGTTTCTTTTCTCAATTTTCAGCGATCACCTCTTTCCAGGGATTGCTTCCAGATGTAATTGCCTATTCTGGGCTCTCAGTCAATAAATTGAATTTCAATAAAAAGCCTCCTATTTTTGTTTTATTGCTTTGTTTGCAAAAACGTCCTAATTTTTGATAAAACATTGCATTTGAAAACATGGCAGCCTTGCAATAACATGCGCAGAAAAAATATTTGAAATTACTTCGAATGTTGAATACTCCCGGATGGTGGATTCTAGCCACGCAATATTCGGGGCATGTGGGCATATTCTTTTGTTGCAGGTAGCAGGTGCAGATGATTTTAAGCACAAGACTAGCAATAAATCACCCCACGCAAAAGACTGGGGCAATTATGGGTAAGGAGATCGGCGTTCATCGGGTCGATCTCAGTGAATTAAGTTCAACTGGGTACCGTTGTATCTTATTAAGTCGATTCTCTCATTCAGTACTTCCAACAACTACAAGCTTTTCTGTGTCGATAACGGTCACAGGTTCCCCAAAAGGGTGGTCTCATCGACACCGAAACTGATGGTCATTATCCCCAGCGAAGTCACAAGAGTTTGAAGAGGCTAGATCTTCTGTAAAATCCTCTTATGACATCCTCTTCGGGGACGAATTGTTGTTTTGTCCAAGCATGGGGCATGTTTGTTTCCCCAGCATGAAGTGTTGATCATCCCCAGTAGAGTTTGAGGACAGTTGGTCTTCTGTAAAATCCTCTCAAAAGGTATTCCTTAGCACGAGACGTTTTAAAGCAGTTTCCGCCAGCAGAGTTTGTTAGAAACTCGTCATCCCTAATGGAATTGTCTAAAGGGAAGCTCGCCTAACATGGGGCATTGTGGTACTTATCCTAAGCTTGACAGTCATATTCTTCAGCAGACTACTGTGGATCTGCTTTGGGTTTCCCCAACAGATCTCTAAGGACTATTTCCTAGCAAGTGGCAGGGGAATGTTCTAACCAGGATTCGCATATCCCTGGCAAAGTAGCCCTGGTCCCCAGCAAGTTTGTGTCTCTGGTCATGGTATCCCCACAGAGGTCAGCATCGAATCTTGTCAGCAACTTCCAGCTGAGTTATTGTTCTCTCCGCAGAGGTTTATCAGATCGACAGAATCTATTCCTCAACAAGGATGGTACAGCCTTTCCCCAGCCGGGTCAGAAGTTTGATAATCCCTATAAAGGATCTTGGGTTGAATAAATCCCCAAGCAGAGTTTTAATGGCTCATTTCCCCAGCAGGACGTCATTTAAAAATTCTCATCCCCAGCGGAATCGCTGTGACCAGAATTCATTCCCCCAAACAGATGGAATAATTCCTGGCAGAGTCGTCATTCCCTCATATCTTAAAGTCCAATTTATTTTTGGCAAGCTTGACAATTCGAAGCAGACGGATTGTTCATCCATTCGCCAACAGAGATATTATCCTTTTAGGAGTCTCCGAGATTAAATCATTGATTGTGGTTCCTCAGCAGAGTCAGCAGAGATGTCTGGCGCAGAGGCAAAGAGTAATTCAATTTTGAAATTCTAAAAGTCCAACAGTGGATTGGCAAAAGTCCGTCTTCGGGTGGCAAAAGTCCAACAGTGGATTGGCGAAAGGTCCATCTAAGGGTGGCATATTCCAAAAGTCCAACAGTGGATTGGCAAAAGTCCGTCTTCGGGTGGCAAAAGTCCAACAGTGGATTGGCGAAAGGTCCATCTAAGGGTGGCATATTCCAAAAGTCCAACAGTGGATTGGCAAAAGTCCGTCTTCGGGTGGCAAAAGTCCAACAGTGGATTGGCGAAAGGTCCATCTAAGGGTGGCATATTCCAAAAGTCCAACAGTGGATTGGCAAAAGTCCGTCTTCGGGTGGCAAAAGTCCAACAGTGGATTGGCGAAAGGTCCATCTAAGGGTGGCAAATTCTAAAAGTCCAACAGTGGATTGGCAAAAGTCCATCTTCGGGTGGCACGAAGCTGCAAAGTCCACCAGTAGCGTGGCAAGCCAGTAGTCGTCTGGCGTCATTCAAAAGACGTTATCAAAGTCCACCAGTAGTGTGGCAGGCCAGTAGTCTTCTGGAATTGCATAAAAGACATTATTAAAGTCCACCAGTAGTGTGGCAAGCCAGTAGTCGTCTGGCGTCGTTCAAAAGACGTTATCAAAGTCCACCAGTAGTGTGGCAGGCCAGTAGTCGTCTGGAGTTGCATAAAAGACATTATTAAAGTCCACCAGCAGCGTGGCAAGCCAGTAGTCGTCTGGCGTCGTTCAAAAGACAGATCTCTCCGACGTTTCATCGAAGATTCAATCCAGCAGTCTCGTTGGGTTTATATCCCTTTTCTTCTTCATCACCCAGAGCAAATTTTTGGTTATATTTGGTATTCAATCACTATATACCTTGAAAGTCCGAAAGCAATTGCTTTCAGGCATTCAGGTCTACAGCGCTTGAATAGGGGCAGCTGTAATACCCCAAAATTTGCTCTCCCCTTTTGGCATCATAGCATGGCATTATCATTTATCATATCATATCCACCTCATTAACATTACATTGCATTTAACATAGAAAAATGAAGCATGGCATCCTTCTTAACATCAGGGCATGTGATCAGGTGGAAGGTGGACAATCAAGAGATCATTCAAAGCACAAAAAAGTCAATCAAGTTGCCTCAAGGCAAGCCAAGAGTCTCTCATGTCTCATACTATCTCAATTGATCTTCCAAAACCTCAAGGAAGTGAGATTCAATGGGAGATTGAAGCATTACATCCTACACTATGCAAGAAGTCCAAAAATTGAAGGAAAACCCTCAAAAGAGATAGCTCATTGATTCAAAATCATTCTCAAGTGGCATTTCTCATCATCCTTTAAGAGGATACACAACATACTCTGAGGGATTTGGATTTGGAAGATGTGCAATTTCCTCCTAACCAGGGAGGGTCAAAATTAGGGTTTCTAATAAAATCAGGATATCTCTGATTTTTTGGACAAAGCTTGTTGTCATGGTATTCTACATGTTCTTAAGTGTATGTGTGTGGAAGATTGCATCTCAATTGGTTTTAGAAGAGGTTCAATTGGAAGAAAGATCAAGAATCAGAGAAATTGGGGCAAAGTCAAATAATCAGAGGAAAAAGTCAACTCTTGACTTTTTGAGCCCAAAATCATGAAATTCATGTTACATATGTCCAATGTACAAAATTTGGTCAAGAAACTCCAAAGGAATCATGAAAAAATCAAGATTTGGAAAGTTGCCATTTTTGGATGAAGTAGGGTTACTAAAAATAGCAAGTTTTGGCCATTTTGCATCAGAATTGGAACCAAGGCCATTCAAAATTGAAGCACCAAATGAAAATTCCACTCTGCCTCAATGAAAGGCCTTGCTTTGAGCTTCAAATCCATGGGTAGAACATCTCCATTGGATAAAAATTGAGTGAGATATGATTGACCAAAGTTTGAGCAAAGTAGGTTCAAAACTAGGTCATGACCAAGGATTTTCAAGTCACGCGCATGTCATTTTCACAAACACATGGTGGGCCAGATGTTTTGACTTATTACTCATGGTTAGAGGCCTCAAGTGAAAAATCTTTCAACATGGAATTTGTTCATCTATGTGAGATCTTCAAGATTGATGTTCATGGTTTTTTTATTTGATCAAAGGATGAGAAGTTGTAATGGCTCAAAGTATGGTCTATGCAACTGAAATTTGACTAGGTCACAACCAAGTCATGCCACACATGCGCGCATTCTGCAGCATTTTAAGCCTGTCTTGAGTTCCTATGTTTGAAGCTCATTTTCAATATGTTGCAAGTCTCATTTTCACTTCTTTTCAACATCAAAGTTGTTGTACCATGTACACACTTTGAAATGGTACCAAGATCACTCATGTCCATGGCTTGAAGAGAGAGATATCCATGCGCAAACTTCACCATTTCCAACTGAGGAATCACATCAGAGTTAGCAGTTTGGTTCAGACATTCATCAAACAATCCATGAACTTTATTTCCACATTTGGTCAAGCACATATCACCTACACAATGTTTAACATCACGTGCCTTGCATGAAAATAGAGAGAACAACTTGTTGAGCAAGTTTCTGCCACAACAACCTTACCATTCCAAGCTTCACTCTTCATCCTCACCATAACTGTCATGAGATTAACCTCACCATAACCCAGCCTTGATCACTCGCCCCCTAACTAACTTGACTCAGTTAGTTAGGGTGGACTCAGTTAACCACCTTGACTCACCCTAACTCAACTCATTAAACCGTGGTAAGCTCACACTATAAAAGAAATCACACACTCCATTTTCATTTTTCAGTTTTGACAACCACATTTCTCTCCAAGAACACCTCAAACTCTCTCTACTTTCTCTCTGATTCCACACGATTTCAACACTCTTCTTCCACTTTTCATCTGCATTATCATTGTTTGGCATTGTTGAATCAAGAGCAACAAGAACAACTCCATTTCTGCAAGTTCAGCACCATTGCAAGCTTCAACATCCTTCATCTATTTACGAATCCATAGCATTTATTTTGCTAAGTTTGAAGATCTAGAAGCTCAGCATATCAAGCTTTCCTCTGGTTTTTCTCAACATCTCCAATTGCTCCACATTTTCAGGTTTCATCATGCACTCTTCTTCATTCGATTCTCTTTAGTTTTGATTTATTTTTGCTGTTTTAAGCTTGATAGAAGCTCTGCTTACTCCGGCTAGTTGATAGAGCTTCTTAGAAGCCTAGATCCAAAACTTCGGGCATGATTTAATCTCCTCTGTTCTCTATGTGTGTGCTTGGTATGTGAAAAACAATTGTGAATTCTTAATCTACGTGAGCTCAGCTTCATTTTGGTATAATAGTTGGGCATTTCTGGGACATGTGAAGTTGCAGACGGTGGCGTGTGACCGGAGAAGGTGACCGGAGGTCCCTCTCCGGCCGGTGGTTTTTAGTTAGGGTTTTGGTTGCAGTTTAAATCATGGCCGTTGGATGTGTGTGATCGTGTGGTCCAAAAGTTGACAGCACATTAAAATTCACGTGCAAATCATGTGCACCATTTCTGAATTTACTTAAACATTGTGTGATGCAGTACATGGTAATTTGTGTGTGACCTCATGCGCGTGTGTTGGATCCGTGTACTTTGACTTTTGTTTGACTATGACTTAATCTGATGGCTTGGATTGCTTTGACTATGTTGACTGAAGAACACGCTAGTTATGGTGTTTTGCGTGCTAATTGGACTTAACCAGATTGATAATTACACCCCCATGTATTGAAGCCCAATGATTTTGAACTGTCCAATTGCTATGTTCATACCCCCCTGCATTTTGCATTTATTTTTCATTTTTATTTCTTTCTACACGTTTGATTTCTAATTTTTAAAAATACCAAAACATATTGGAAAATTATACAAAAATTCATGTGTATTCTTAAAACATTTAGGAAATTTTCTATGATTTTATTTTCTGATTTTATGACCATTTTGCCCCTGTTCCATTATTTCTTTTGAATTTCCATTTGTATGCATACTTAATGTGACATATGATTTTGTGCATTTTTGTTCTTGATCATAAAAAATGATTTTGATGCCTTTCTTTTTGCATTGTGGTCACAATATGTTGAGGTATGTTTGAGATTTATGAGATGATTTTTAAGTCTTTTTTGGATGACTTTTGATGTGTTGCTTTGAGCATGAATGCATGAAACTTCCATGAGACTTTGACCTAATTGTTGAGTGAATTTGGTTCTGATTCATTGCTTGTGGACTTGATATGTTAATGGCATGTGTTTAAGGTGTTTGATTGGTGAAAGTCATAATTTTTGAAGCATGTTTGCTATTTGTTTGAAGCATGAAGTTTAACTTGTTCATTTTGTGAATGCATGCCTCATGTTTGGTTTGCTTGATCATGAAGGCACTTGTGCCATGAGTTGTGGTTTTGTTTGAGGATGTATAGCATGTTAATTGACTTCTGATTGTGACATTTGGGTTTCATCTTTGCATGTTTGATGTTTATCTTGCACCTTAAGTCACTTGTTTCACAAGTATGAACCACATTCACATCACTTCACCTTTTCTTCTTTGCTTCTTGTTGGATTGAGATTTTGTTTGCATGATTTGGTATGCTCATTTAGGATAACATTAGGTTGTGTAAATATGAGTTACATTCTGACTTGGAAGCATGTATAGCATTCAATCTCATTTTACTTTGTTTGTCAACTTGTTTGAGTTTGATCGGTTCATTATATTTTCTTACTTTACTTGTAAGTAATTGTGCTAACCATGTAGGGGCTTTGGTAAGTGTCAATTGAGTGTGGACAAGGAATCCACATTCAAATTTCTTTCCTTTCTCTTTTACAATTCCATTTGGTGTTTTGCTAAGCACTTATGTGCTTTCTTTTAATAACTCATTACTTTCCCTTTTTGAATTACAATTCATCTTCTACTTTGGAAGTGAATTGTTTAATTCTTTCTTTCTTTAGACTTTAGGTTGAAACCTCACAAACCTTTAGGATCACTCTCTTTAATCTTCAATTAGGATTGAGTCTTAGTCCATATAGGTTTTACCTTTTCTCCTCTCTTGAGTCTCTTTTCTCATCTCAAAGAAAATTCAAAACATATAATAAAGGTAGGCATTTATTGCATTTAGGCCTTTCATATAAAGAAAAGATTATAAGGGGTCTTCTCTTGTAATCTTAGAATGTGTAGCATATAGCCCATCTTGGGTCAATGTGTTAAACATTTGATCTTGTATGAGGGACTTAAATGCAATACTTGTTGAAGGTGCAAATAATAAAAAACACTTCTTCACTTCATAATCAACAAAACACTTAATAAACACAAGTATGCTAGTGTGTTTGAACCTTGATAATTGGAACTAAGTGTGAGGGTCTTCTTCACCCTTAGTGTGCTTTCTTACCCATTCCATCTTGGAATGTGAGAAGGTACACATTCCAATGACTAAGATCCAGATACACTGTCGTATACAAACAAATCCAAAACACTTCCTTCTAAAAGACAAAAAACAAACAATAACGTCTTTCCTTCGGGAATTCTTTTCTCACCTCACTCATTCTCAGCGTACGAACGTGCTCCTACTCGTTCTCTTGCAATATGGTAACGCACTCGGACCAGCGAGCCTGCAACACCTGAGCTAGAACGTTAGTCGTTCCTAAAAAACCCCAAACAATCCATCCCTAGTAAGGGGAACTACGTCGCTCTGATTCTCATGCTCCCGATGAGATACGTAGGCAGTGGGGTAGGGCCCATGCGAGCACTTCTTTTATTTTCCCTACATTTGTTTCTTCGTTTCTTTCCGTTCTCGTTCCTTTTCCTTTCCAGTAGCAGCGGAGCTCCAGTTTTCTACACCCTTTGATCGAAACAGCAAGCGTGGATCCCATCGGGTACGATGGACGTGAGGGGGTGCTAATACCTTCCTCTCGCGTAACCGACTCCCGAACCCATTTCTCTTGGTCGTAAGACCATGCTTTTCCTTTCTCTCAGGTTTACGCGGTGTTTCCTTTCCCTCTCTTGGGATAAATACACATTGCTGGCGACTCTGTTCGGTGCCACTTTCGCGTTTGTACTAGGATGAAAATCCCGGGAGCGACAGACTCTACCCAAAAAAGGAAATCCACTACTTCAAACTAGTACACTTAATCTTAAAAGAACCTACAAACACTATGTTGTTCAAATCCTCTTCCTAATCCTAGTGTCTTTTATTTAAGGGCTCCCCATAAATATGAGAACCTACTCACTTTCTTCTCAATCACACAACCCGTGATTTGTGCTTACAACTCAATAAAGAATGTCGAATATTCCAACTCAACTAAGACAAACTAACTATGCCAAGTTACTGAAACATAGTGGTGAACACCAAGATTCAACCCTAACCCGGTTATGGCATTAGCATGGAATACAAGAAACACTATGTTCTCAAGGTTATAAACATAACATCTTGGAACAAGGTTTACAACTCAATTAACACACCAAACTCTATGCCTTAAGATATGAAAGGAGGCTCTAGAGTGGTGCACAAACAAAGACTCAAAAGATAAAGCCTAACACTAGGTATCTTCACAACTTGCACACCTCAAAAGCGAGGTTTGAGTCTACTTAAATAGCAATGCAATTCTGGGCTTTTCTTCTTGGATTTCTGATTTAATTTCGTCCAGAATAATAGCATAATCTTGTTAGATTTGATTTGCTCCATAAAAATCTCCAATAAAAGATATAATTTTTCTGTTAATTCAAATTGAAATTTAAATTGATTTGATCTTCAACAGCTGTCAAACAAATCACATAAATGCATTGCACATATATAACAACAAATCTGATCAGATCTAAACCATATTTTTTCTCCAAAAATGTAACAACATTGGCTTGGTGAATCAGGTCTAGATGTTGCACTACACACATGTTGGAACATTATGTTTCACATGTTGCACCAGTACATCAAAATTACATCTTGTCTGTATGTTGGATGGTGAATCTTGGATAGAGAAATACTGGAAATCAACTACAATAGTTGTTAGAAGTTGCAACATACAATAACACTTGTCTTGTTTATGGAGACCATATGTTGTAACAGGCATTTTGGAACATCGTGTTCCACATGTTACACCAGCATATCCAAAATTACTCTTCTTCATATAAGTCTTCTTTGTAGAGTAGTTCTTGGATCAAGTCTTCCTTCAAGGTATATCTAATTAAATCTTCTTTCACTGAATCAAATCCAAACATATTTCAACCTGATTTTGAGTCAACAAAACATATTTCTTCATAAAAGCAAAACTCTGTATCTTGAAGAAGTTTGCACCTCACCACTTCTGAAGGACATCTGAAGATAGTCAGAACCCAAACCTTTAGTCTTTTACTTAACTAGTTCTACCAAGCACTTTATTCAAATAACTCTTGTAACTAGTTCTGTTAAGCACTTAAGCCAAACATTTCTTTCTTAACTAGTTATGTTAAGAACTTTAGACAATAACTCTTCTAAACACATCATGTTCGTATATTGTTTTACCTAATGCAGCCAATCCAAAAAGAACAATAAGAAATACTTTTCTTAACTAGATCAAAGATCTTCACATATTATATGCTAAACTCTAAACACGAATTTAGGTTTAACATTCACATATATTGTCGAATATTAATGTTTTCATATTTGTTAACTAACTAAGAAATTGTCTGTTAAGAAATACAACTGATTTCACATTGTTTTTTAAATATAAACAATAGACGTAAAGCGATAGGTGATGATATTAATTGATGGCTAAGAATATACATAAATGATAAGGAAAATGCATGCAGATATGATAATGAAATCTAACCTTAATAATATCAATTCCATTTGTTAAATATTATTTTCACTAGTTGTTATTTTAACCTAGTTTTCAAACAATCAAACTTTTCAAACAACTTCACTTAGAATTATAGAAATTATTGAACGACTTTTGATTATCGCCTCAATCTCTGTGGAGACGATACAAACAAATACTTACTTTTGTTCTGCTAACATTCTATATTTGTTTTTGGTACTCTAATGTATTTTATTTTGCAAGAATCAGTACCTTTAACACTAAGTTTGATGTACCAGAGGTAAAGTAAACCCAACCTACTCCAAAAACATATTCAATCATCTAAACCTAAGGTAAGTATTGAAAAAGCTTTTTTTTTGTTAGTGATTCTCCAATTTCTAATACTTGTGATACTGGCCTAAATGACATTCCTCTTGCTTTGAGAATAGATAAACAATCACGTCTCCTGTCGTATTAAAGTTTTATTTTAGTTGTTGACTTTGCAAGAATTTCATCATTTGTTCAAGAGGCATTGAAAATAAAACTTAGGTTCAATATATGGATAATGAAGTGAAAATACTTTAAAAAATGGTACTTTGGAGATTGTTGATAGATAAATAGGTAAGAAGCTAGTTGGTTATAGGGGGTCAATAATGTGAAACACAAGCTAGATGACACACTAGATCGTTAAAAGATCATACTAGTGGCAAAAGAATATACTCAAATATATGAAATTGATTATGAGGAGTCATTTCCTCTAGTGGCAAAGATGAATATTGTCAAAATATTAATATCTTTTATTAGTCACTCTGGTTGGGAATTACATCATTTTGATGTAAAAAATATGTTTTATTACATTAAGACTTAGATGAGGAGGTGTATATGGAGATTTCACCTAACTTTGGTTTCACGGATGGAACTGTTGAGAAACAAGTGTGAGTTGTGTCGGGAAAACAAGTTTGAGTTCTAAGTCCCACATTGCTTAGAAAAGTCGAGGTTGAGCACTTTATAAGTGAGAGGATCCATACACCTATCACCTTAAGGTTTTGGATGAATATGTGGTCTCTCTCTTGTTAGACGAAGGAAATTGATCTAGAAGGGGGGTTGAATTGATCACTTCTTTTTAAATGCGAGTCGGCGCTAAAATTTGTTTTAAAAAATATTTTACAGAAGCGGCCGAGGATAATTTGTCTACACAAACCAAGTTACTGAGAGGATCAGATATACGTTAGCCAAATGAAACAAAAGGCTCGAAGAGAAAAATTAGAATCGCAACTTAACAATTAATCAATTTTCCAAAAGCACTTAATGAGGTGCAATATCCAATGAGCAGTCAAAATTTAAACCAAACTTGACAATATATCAAACACCTTGTATGCATTCAATCTATCGAGCACATGGAGTGCGTAAAATCCAAGCTAAACCTTCTACAATAGTTGATGCAAAATTTTCACTAGGCACAATCCGAAATGATTGTGCAATGGTTTTCAAATTTATTTTCTACACAAAACTATACCAGAATTTTTATCGATCGATTGAACGATTACAAGCGTAAACAGTTCGAAAAATAAATGAGATAAGGAAAAGGAAACGACACCAGGTTTGTTTAGGCAGTTCCCCTTTCGTCCTCGCTTCGGGTACGTCTGCCCCCAATTCTAAAAACTAGAATTTAGATATCTATAACTTGTTTGCAAATGTTTTTACAAGAGAAAACTTAGTTATTCTACACTCAAGAAAACTTTGTTGATGCAGATACTTTGTCTTCTCTTCCCTTGATTCGAGTTAAATCAAGTGCCTCGAACTTGTTGGAAGAACCTCCGTTTACCGTTACTAGATTGTAAGAACCCACAGGTCTTCAATCACCTTCACTCGGCTGATTCTGATCCACACACACTTCGAACCTCAAACCTTGTTGCATAATCCTCCGGTTAACACTACTAGATCGACAAAACCTTCCGTTCTTCGATCACCTTCGCTCGGCTGAATTCAATGCACACAAGATCTAATCCAAAAACCCCCAAATCCAATTGATCTTGGAGGACAAAACCCTAGAGGTTTTATTCAAGAACAAACCCACTGAAACACTCACCCAAACCAAGATACAACTCTATGCTTTGGATGTTATCACTTCATGATGCAGAAAATCAACAAAAATGATTATGTGTATTTGTTGAAAAATGTGCAAGATGAAGATGAAGGTGATGAGAGAAAAAGTTTCAATGTATTTCTTTCACTTGTTCTTGTTATTTTGTAAAAAATGAGTAACCAACTATATATATGATGCAAAGACCAAGAGAGAAAAATAACAGCATTTTGAACAAAGAGAAAAACAGAAAAATTGACTACTTGCAGCGAGCGGTCGACCGCTCCTTGAAAAGGGTCAGCCTGCGCTGACCCGTTGAGGAACCTGCGCAAATTGGACGACCATGGATCGATCGCTACAGGGACTATGTGCCGACGCATGGCTGGGAAAATTGCACAATGAGAAATCCAAAAGTGTGCGTCAACCGCAGGGTAGGTGTACGCTTACCCGAGCGAGACATACACATTTTCCACACATTGTGAGTCGATCGGACCCAATCTTAAGTCGACTCAAACTCCAAAATTACTCAAAAATTAGTTTTTCGACACAGTTTGAACTATATAGGCACAGTTTATGCATTCCTAATACTAGTATCATGATCACCCATATTTAATGGATATGCAAGACTCCACCATGTATTTAGACTCATGATTATGCAATGCAAAATTGGAATGCCGACACCAATGTGATGACACCATCCAAATTACAAACTACTAGGCTTCACATACATTTTGACATCATTAAAATAAAGTTCAAATGAGAGGCACCTTGCCATCACATACTCCACCTTTTTGATGATGGCAAAATCTTCAGCTTGTTTTGTAATTTAAATCTCATCCTCCCCCTAACTGTGTGAATTCTTCTTAGATTCAATCTTTGCTGCTTGTAGATGTCCTTCTCCCCCTTTGACAACATTAAAAAGAGAAAAAGACGATGGTCAAAGAAACATATCATATACTTATGGATACACTCAACATCTTGCAAACAAGATACATTAACAAACATTCACATAGAATAATGATAATGCAAAAAATTAGAAGGATAAATAAGGCACAAGAGATGCATACATATAGACTCAACATACATTCCATAATAGTTCAAAATGCAAAATCCAAAAGCAAACCAAGTACATAGAATGATGATAACAAGTCATACAAGCCAAAAACTAGATATAACATGCATCAAACTATGATCCTATCTCTCAGGGTCTCCTCCCCCTAAAGTGATGACCTCTGTAGCGAGCGATTTTGGACGCGGTTCTTAAGCGCTGGTCGCTCTCTGCGTTTGAGCTTAAACTACAGGTCGATTCATTTTTATCCTATTGTGAGCTGAATAAGGAAGGGAAATAGATGTCTCCAATTAACCCTGCTTTGCATACTGAGTTTAAACAGCGGTCTGTTAGGTTACGGATGCTATCAATGTGGGGGGGCCTTTGTACTAGTTATTTGTATTTTCGCCAATACGGTTTTCTTTCTTTTTTACCTAGGAAGAAGGTTTCTGGAGGGGAACAAGGATTAGGATGTTAGGACTGATGCTTTTGAATTACTGCTTTTAATTGATGGAGATATGGGATTTGGGTTTTTTGTTGATTGCGCTCGCTAAGATCTTTTCTTTCGATCTTATGCCTACGTATTCCCGTTTACCGAAACAGGGAAATCAGAGCGTTCGTAGTTCCTCCTATTCTATGGGAGGAAATGGGTGTTTTTGGTGTCTTGTTCAAAGCCCAAGACGTGAAGCGAAAGGTGATTTGTATCTTGTTCAAAGCCCAAGATGTGAAGCTGAAAGGTCTATTTGTGTCTTGTTCAAAGCCCAAGACGTGAAGCGAAAGGACCTCGACTTTAGAGAGAACTTGTCATCTCTAAAGAGGGGGAAGGAGAATTACTTTAACTGGGATACGCGGATCCGAGCAATGCCATAATTTCCGAAGAAAGGGTTTTAACCTGAAGGAGAAGACTTTAACTCAGTGTAGAGCAATGCCATCTTTCCTTAGGAATTTCTCATGCTAAAAGAGGGACAGTGGCATGGATATAGATGATCCAGAGGCTTGCCACTTACAGCGATTAGATGAAAGGAAAGGAGTTGTTGATGTTTGTGTACTGTGAACGAGGCATAACTTTGATGCTAAAAGGTTGATTGGATCAACCAGTGGTTTTCTTATACAAAGCCTAAGAGGAGGCTAATTTCCGCTAGGAAAATCATTATACAAAGCCTAAGAGGAGGCTATTTTGTGTCTCGTACAAAGCCCGAGAGAGAGGCTAAAAGTTTTTGACCCGACGATAGAGTCTTTGTGTCTCGTACGAAGCCCGAGATAGAGGCTATTGTTTGTTTGACTCTACGAGGGAGTCTTTGTGTCTCGTACGAAGCCCGAGATAGAGGCTAAAAGTTTGTTTGACTCTACGAGGGAGTCTTTGATACTCAACAAGAGAGTGTTTTTGTATCTCGTACGAAGCCCGAGATGGAGGCTAAAGGTTTGTTTCAGTTGAGTGACAGATCCAATATACTGATTTTAAAAGAGAAAATCAGTTCTTATATGAGCAACACTGTACTCAGGGATTTGATTTGAGGATCAGGGATATTTCCTTCTCTTTGAGGAAACGGGAAATCCAAAGGGTATTGAGACTGTCCGAGTCTGCGGGTTTCCTTCCTATTTAACGAAGGGGGTCACTTGAGAATGTCTTTGAGACTCAAGGAAGTTAGACTGTCCAAGTCTAGATTTTTTTCTTTCGTACTATGCTTTAAGAAACAGTAGTAGACTCTATGAAAGGACTGTTCTATGAGGATGACTAGGTTCTGTTCCTATACCTCTAGGAGGTCGTCGGGACAATTTGTACGAAGCCCAAGAGGAGGCTGGAAACTTTTAAGAAGCCGCCGGGTCCTTGTACGAAGCCTAAGAGGAGGCTATCATTCCCGGAGGAAGAGATCATTATACGAAGCCTAAGAGGAGGCTGTGAATACTTCTAAGAAGCCGCAGGTCCTTGAATAATGCCCAAGAGGAGGCCGATGCTTTTAAGAAGCCCGTGGGTCTATCATCTCCTTTCCAATAGGAGAGATAACTCTTTTAAAGATAAAAACCACTGGTAAACGTGCGAGGTTTACTATCCAGCGACTTTTAACTTTTAAAGAGGGTTCCTTAGTTAAGGTCCAAGATTATGACCGTAGTGGGTACCCAAACCCCGAGACATTCAAGGCAAGCTATCCACAAGGAATAGATCAAGTCAGGAAAGTTCGAGAATTTGGAAGAAACTCAAAGATGCCATTCACGGAGAATACATTCATCTTGGGGAGTAGAGCTTCTTGACGATTCCTAAGGAGGACAGCCGAAGAGAAGACTGTATCTGGTGCTCCTATTGGGGATCTAGGCGTCTATTTCTACGAATAAATGAAACGACGTCACCTAGTTCTAGACGTAGTTGCCGGGGAAACTCGAAATATCTATACTATTATTACACAGTAGATATGAGTTTATGAAAGGAGACTTACAGTGAGCAGCCCCACAATACAATTTATAATATGAAAGCAGTAAATGAAAGCGATAACCACTTACTCGGTTGTAGTGCTTCCATGCTGTTTGGTTAGTTTTTCAACAAAGAAAGATTGAAAACAACAGTATATTCAAAATCAAAGGAGAAAGTGCTTTGAAGAAGAAAGATTTGGGGCTTACAGCTCAAGGAGAGGCCCAGGGTTTTATCAGTGAGCACACTGTTTGACTTTGTACAGCGGGACTTATACAAGTGACTGGGGCCCAAAAAGGTTTTCTGTACAAAGGGATGGGTCTTACACTCTCTCAAGAGGCC
This sequence comes from Lathyrus tuberosus, assembly GCA_022829125.1. Classification (NCBI taxonomy): domain Eukaryota; kingdom Viridiplantae; phylum Streptophyta; class Magnoliopsida; order Fabales; family Fabaceae; genus Lathyrus; species Lathyrus tuberosus. The sequence continues at coordinate 508,189 of JALAZF010001021.1, forward strand.
CAAAAAGGTTTAAAGAAAAAAGAGTGGGGCTTATAACACGAGGGTAGGCCCAAATGATTTTTCGTTTAAAAATGGCGATCGCGCCGAGGTTTTCTTTTAACGCAGAGGGACTTATGTAATAAGTGAGACCCAAAATGTTTTGGTTAAAAGGGGGATTGGGTCTTACACTCTAATAGAGACCCAAAGTGTTTTGAATGGGTCTTATAGCTCAAGGAGAGGCCCAGATGATTTTTATTTTTAAACGGGCGACGATCGCGCCGTTTACTTGTACAGAGGGACTTATACAATGAGTGAGGCCCAAAAAGTTTTTGTACAAGGGGGGATGGGTCTTACACTCTCTCAAGAGGCCCAAAAAAGGTTTGAAAGTGATTTATGAGGGTTGAATTAATCCAAAACCCTAATTTGTTTTCAAAATGTATTTAATTGAATAAAAATTCAATTAAAATGATCAAAAATTGTTTAACACATGGAAAACAAATTGTGATCTTGGATTAATGCTTCAAAAATTAAGTATTGACCTACAAAATAATTAGAAAGCATTAAAAGTTGCAAAATCAATGTAGAAAAAATATTTAAAATGCCAAAAACAATTAAAACATTAATTCTTTGCAAAAATATCAATTATATGAAATAAATAATATTTTTGGGATTTTTTGTGAAAATAAAATATTTTAACATTTTTGTGAATTATTAAAAAAAGAATCAACTCAAAATCATTAAAACTCAGAGAGAAATTAATTTTTGAATCAATTAAACAAAATCACAAAATTCAAATATTTGAATATATGAAAATGGCGCCAAGAACAGCTGAAGAACACGCGCGTGTTCTTGGTTTCTCAGATTTGCATTTTCTATCCAATCTCCATGAATACGTAATCATATCATGCAATCCACATATCATTATGCTCGCCTCAACCTCACGATCATGTCTATGTACTTTAATTTCATTTAAATTAAACATACAACAAGAAATCACGAAGAGACCTCAAGAACCCTAATTTCTGCATGAAGGCTAGGATTTTTGATACACGATTCAAACAATGCAATTAATTGAGGGAAAACATTCCATGCATGATTATGAACATATGGCCAAATTATTGTGCGAGGAAATATGCATAGATTGAGAGATGCCCAAGTTTAGGCTTACCTCCAAGTCGTGACAGCAAGTTCAAAGTGATTTTTTATTTGGAGGTGTTACAGATGAGTGGTGATGATCTGAACAGCTTCCCTACACCCTATGGATTGTGTTTGGATGGTTGGACTTGATTGAAATTGGCTGGATCATTTTGTGGTACCTCAGCTGCACTTTGGTTAAAACCTTGAGCAACCAGCTGGTGATTTCATGAAATTGATGTTTCAGAAGTAATCTAAGTGTTTGATCAGCTCATATGTGATGTATGTGAGGTGTGTGAGTGATTGGTTTGATTGGAATTGCTCTCAAACTCAAAACCCGATAGTGACTTGCCTTAGAAGGCAAAATTAGAGTGAAAGAAGAGATTTTGAGGAAAGCATCTGTTAGATGGCTTTGGTGTACTCAAACTGACCACAATTGAGCTCTATTTATAGTAGAGCAAGTTTGTTTTGGGATCCACAGTGAATGGCAACTGCAACAGGTGTTTCCTCAATGTTGGCCAATGGAAATGAAAGTCTCCTCTAGCCATTGACTAGAGGTTAGGGCACAGAGCTATGGTCCCCTTGGTCTTGGATAAGTCTTGACTGATTTTAGATGAGAATGGCTCAGTCCATGCCACCTTGATGGTTCCATTGAATGCCTCATTCCAAATTTGAAGTCTTGTCCCTATTTTGGCCATTCTAGGTTCAACATGCTATTTCTTGTTCCATGGACTTTGGAGGCTTGGCTCAATGATTGTTCCCTTTAGATTCAATCCTCTGAGGTGTCCAAGTGGATAGGAGCAATTGAATTTGCTTGATTTTGGCAAATCGACCAAAGTTGCAAATTCTGCCTTGCCTTGACAGATTTCAGCAAGGCAACTTGGCAATGTTGTATCTCATGGTGTAGGTTGAATTTGGCAATGTTCTTGGCCATTTTGGAAAGCTCTTACATGATACAACAACTGTTTGAACAAGTTTGGTTTTGATCTCTTTTTATTCCAAGTGAAAAATCCCCCTACATTTGGCAAAAAGTGAGGCAGAATCTGACTTAGTGAAAATTTCACTAAGTGTTGGAAAAAGTGACATTTTCACTTTTCAGCCACTTTGATCACTCCATAACTCAAAATCCTTAATGAATTGGAATGACTTGTAGTTGAAGTTTTTGTAGGTGATAATGAGGGCTACAAATCCATCTTTGGATGAGAAAAAATGGCCTTGTGGTTTAGGAGTTATGGTCCTCCAAAGTTGGTACCTTTGCCACTTTATTTTTAACTTAGAAAAATTTCTAAGTTTTATGGTTACCCCTTTTACAAGTTATCTCACTTTTCTTGATTTTTCTTGATGAATGATGATTCAAATCATACATTAATATCATTTTAGGGTTAAAAATCCATTTTAGTGAAAAATCTCAAAAAGTCAAATTTGACTTTTGTGCACAGTTGACTTTTTATCAGATGAATTCCAAACTGTGCAATTCTTCAGGAAATCATGTCCTTGACCTAAATCAAACTTAATGGACATGTTCCATGGGTGTCATAGGGTATATTCAATCATGTATTAGGGTTTGGGAGCATGTCCAGGTCAAAAGTCAAAGTTACAGTTGACTTTTCTCTTAAAACCCTAATTGTGGTGCAGATGACATTGAGACTTGTTGCTCAAGCTTCTTGGATCAATCCATTGTTCCAAATGGATAAATATGGTATATTAGAGACCCTCAAATCATGTCTTGAGGTCTTGGCTCATGGTTTGTCCCAAAAGTCAACTTAGGGGTGAATTAGGTCAAGAAACCCTAATTCCTGATTTTTGATGAATGCATCCCCTGAGGCAAAATTGACTTGATGCATGGGTTCATGAGGTTCCATGAAGTATATTAGGTCATGTTTTGGATCATTTCCTTGTGTCCAGATGAAAATTTCCATCTGGAGGCCCTGGTCGACCAAAACCCTAATTTGGTGACACTGTCGATCTTGAGACTTGATCCACATAGAAGGGAGCAGCCTTGTGCTTAATCCTTGAAGTGGGAGTCCTTTTTGATCCATTGTGGATATTTAAGAGATTAGATAAGTTGAAGATCATGTCATTTCTTGATTGATCCTTTGTCTAAGCACTCAGAGAGGGCTTGAAACCCTAATTTTGATTGTATTGGATGCTCACCCATCTTTGGGGAGACTGATGAAGCATGATGGTTCATCCATATTGTGATGATGATTTTCACAATGATGGGAAATCTAAGTGGTCAAAATTTGGGGTATTACAGATGCCCCTATTTAATCTTCTTGGACCCGAAGGTGTGAATGACGAAGGGATTCGGGCATTCGGGGTGCAAGAGGATTAAATATCGGAATACCCGAAATTTTGATGGTGGTTATGAATGGTAGCTTACGCATTCATCTTCTTTAGCTAAGCAATGATGCTTAGAAAAGGTAAACTTCCCCTCGATCCTGGTCTTCAGCCAAGGAACTGGTCTCAGTCTCTTTTGAAATAAACTTCCCCTCGATCCTGGTTTCCTACCAAGGAACTGGTCTCAGTTGTGGAAACAAACTTCCCCTCGATCCTGGTTTCCTACCAAGGAACTGGTCTCAGTTTCTGATTTAAACTTCCCCTCGATCCTGGTTTCCTACCAAGGAACTGGTCTTAGTTTCTGATTTAAACTTCCCCTCGATCCTGGTTTCCTACCAAGGAACTGGTCTTAGTTTCTTATTTAAACTTCCCCTCGATCCTGGTTTCCTACCAAGGAACTGGTCTTAGTTTCTTATTTAAACTTCCCCTCGATCCTGGTTTCTTACCAAGGAACTGGTCTCGGTTTCTTTTGGTCAATAAACTTTACTGACAAGGGACGCTATTCGTAGCGGCTTTCCTTCAAACTTCTCGCCGAATTTTCCTGGGGAGATGCCATTTGAGTGGAAAAAGTTTTGATGTCAAACTTGCTGGGGAATCCATTCGTCTGAATTGTAGAGGTACACAAACTTCTCTGTTTTGGAGACGCCATTTGTCGATTCTACTAGGGAAAGCGAGTCTCTTGAGAGACTGTTTTCGTTTGAGATCTTTCATCATACTTTTCTCGGGATCTTCCCGGAGAAACGCCATATGATGGGGTCCAATTTTGAGGTGCCAATGACCTTCTCATCAGTGGTTTTTCGGAGCAAAACTGGCGTGCTGCCGAATCTCTGATCACGAGGCTTTCTCTATGGATTTTCCTTAATCCGGGAAAGCAAGGATATCATCTTCAATGGCGAAGAGTGATGCTTATTGAAAGTTTTCTCTGGCTTTTCAGAGGTTCAAGTTATCAAAGTGGTCAAGGACCAACTTCTTTCCAGAATTAAACTGGAAGCGAGGTTGTTCAGACACAGTATTTCCTGACGAGGCAAGAACTGACAACTCGATTGAGAGGACTTCTACCACTAGGGGACAGGACCGACTAGAGTGATAGTGATGCAATATGAAATGTGAATGCAAATAAAAAATGCATGATGTATGTATGTATATGCTGACAAAACAGACGCAACATACAGACTAAGAGATGAACACAATTGGATACTCGGCCATCGCGGGGCGAAGAAGTACCGTTGATTCAAAATAGAAATTCCACCTTGCTTAGGAGAGATAGTCCCGTTGGGAGCTATGTTGATCGGGCTTAGGAGATGAGAACTCGGTCGAGGCGTGTCAGACGAAACAAGGTCTCTGACACAGTTGATCCCTTCATTCAGGCGAACTGGCTTAGAAGGAGTACTTTGATTCTGCACTTTGAAGTTCGCTTACTTCGGGAGAAGCGATCGATGTTCTTCTGATGTTCAACAGTCAAAAGAAATGCCATCTTTAATTTAAAAGCAGAAAAAGTTTAACAAGTAAATTCATTTTTGTTTTATTTCAAGAATCGCTGATTAAGTTTAAACAACGTTGTTCTGTAAAGCTAAAACAAGTAAAGAATTACAAACAAAAGCACAAGGGCTCAAATTTTATTGATAAGATGGAGATCAGCCAAACGCGTGATTCCAAAGAGTATATACAAAGTTAGAAAATGGTAATTTACAGGGAAAAGGGCTACGTTGAAACATAACGACCACTATCCTTCTACCAACTTTGAATTCGGGACATCCTGAGCTTCTGTCGAAGATGACCTTGACTGGAGTTTTCCTGACGGATGATGATGCAACTGCTGCTGAGGGACTTGCCTCTGTTGAACATAGTTACTTGCCATTATCCCTAACTTTTGCCTGGATTGTACTTCAATGTTTCCAATCCACCGGGATGATTTTTTCCATGTCTCTAACTTTTTCCTGGACCGCCCTTTCGGGTTTTCAATCTACCGAGACATTTTTTTTTTAGTTTTAGGCGAAGTATTTCTTGACTACATCAACATTCGTGGGGTAGGCAAATTCCTCTCCGTCCATGGTTGCAAGTCTCAAGGCACCGCCTGAGAAAGCTTTCGTGACCACATAGGGGCCATCATAATTTGGGGTCCATTTGCCCCGAGAGTCAGTGAGAAATGATTGTATCTTCTTGAGCACGAGGTCTCCTTTTCTGAAAACACGAGGTCGGACCTTTTTGTCAAACGCCCTCTTCATTCTCTGCTGATACAACTGACCATGGCATAGTGCCGTGACTCTCTTTTCTTCGATCAGGTTGAGTTCGTCGTGTCGATTTTGACACCATTTAGCTTCGGTGAGCTTAGCTTCCATCAATACCCGGATTGATGGGATCTCTACTTCTATGGGGAGACCTGCCTCCATGCCATATACTAGAGAGAAAGGGGTTGCCCCTGTTGAAGTGCGGACAGATGTACGATAACCGTGAAAAGCAAAAGGTAGCATCTCGTGCCAATCTTTATAGGTTACAACCATCTTTTGAACAATCTTCTTGATGTTCTTGTTAGCCGCTTCTACCGCTCCGTTCATCTTGGGTCGGTAGGGAGATGAGTTATGGTGTTCGATCTTGAACTCTGTGCACAACTCTTTCATCATCTTGTTGTTCAGGTTAGATCCATTATCAGTAATGATCTCGCTTGGAACACCATAACGGCAGATGATATTGTTTTTGATAAATCGGACCACCACTTGTCGGGTTACATTGGCGAATGACGCTGCTTTGACCCACTTGGTGAAATAATCAATGGCTACCAGGATGAACCGATGTCTGTTTGAAGCCTTGGGCTCAATCATACCAATCATATCGATTCCCCATATGGAAAATGGCCACGGGGAAGAAAGAACTTTGAGATGTGATGGCGGTACATGAATTTTGTCGGAGTATATCTGACACTTGTGACACCTCCTCATGTACTTGTAGCAGTCGGATTCCATTGTCAACTAATAGTACCCTGCTCTCAAAATTTTTCTCGCCATTGTGTGTCCGTTGGCATGAGTGCCAAAGGATCCTTCATGAATTTCTTTCATGAGCATGTCTGCCTCTGATCTGTCGACGCATCGGAGCAAGACCATGTCAAAATTTCTCTTATAAAGAGTGTCACCGCTCAGGAAGAAGTTTCCAGCCAATCTTCTGAGGGTTTTCCTGTCTTTTCTGAGTGCCCCAGATGGGTACTCTTATTTCTGAATGAAGCATTTGATATCGTGATACCAAGGTCTGTAGTCTATGACTGCTTTAATCGCGAAGATGTAAGCGGGCCGTTCAAGGCGCATGATGTCGATCTTAGGTATGTCATTCCATCGACCTACACTAATCATTAAAGAGAGAGTGGCTAATGCATCAGCCATGTGATTCTCATCACGAGAGATGTGATGAAAGTCGACTCTGTTGAAGAAGGGTAACAACCTTCTTGCATAGTCTTTGTAAGGAATCAATCCCGATTGGTATGTGTTCCAATCTCCTTTTATCTGGTTAATAACCAGGGCTGAATCGCCGTATACGTCCAAGTTTTTGATCCTTAAATCAATCGCTTCTTCGAGACCCATGATACATGCTTCGTATTTGGCCTCGTTGTTCGTACATTTGAACGTAAGTCTAGCAGTGAAAGGAATGTGGATACCCTGAGGGGTAACAATGATTGCCCCAATTCCGTTTCCATAATGATTGACTGCTCCGTCAAAGATAAGTCCCCACTGGGAACCTGGTTCTGGCCCTTCACTGGGTAGCGGTTCATCGCAATCTTTCATCTTTAGATACATGACATCTTCGTCTGGGAAGTCAAACCCGATTGATTCTTGATCGTCAATCGGTTGATGAGCCAAATGATCGGCTAAAATACTTCCTTTAACGGCTTTCTGAGCATGGTACTCTATGTCATATTCTGATAGTAACATCTGCCAACGGGCAATCCTTCCCGTGAGAGCAGGTTTTTCAAAAATGTACTTGATTGGATCCATTTCGGAGACCAACCAAGTAGTATGACGAATCATGTACTGGCGAAGACGTTTGGCTGCCCAAGCCAAAGCGCAACAAGTTTTCTCAAGCATTGTGTACCGAGTCTCGCAGTCGGTGAATTTCTTGCTTAGATAGTAAATGGCAGACTCTTTCCTTTTAGTTTCGTCTTGTTGGCCAAGTACACATCCCATTGAGTCCTCTAGGACTGTGAGGTAAATGATCAGTGGTCTTCCTTCCACTGGAGGTGATAAAATCGGAGGATTCAACAGGTATTCCTTGATACTGTCGAAGGCGGTTTGGCAATCTTCTGACCAAACGCAATCCTGGTTCTTTTTGAGTAATTTGAAAATCGGCGCACACGTCGCGGTCATAAGGAATATGAATCTGGAGATGTAGTTCAAACGTCCCAGGAATCCTCTGACTTGTTTTTCAGTTTTCAGAGAAGGCATTTCTTGAATGGCCTTGACCTTGTTAGGATCAACTTCAATTCCTTTCTGGCTGACGATGAACCCTAGTAATTTCCCCGAACGGACACCAAAGGTGCACTTGTTGGGATTCAAGCGGAGCTTGAATTTTCTTAGACGTTCGAACAATTTTGATAGATGTTCAACATGCTCATCCTCTGTTCTTGATTTTGCAATCAAATCATCGACATATACCTCGATTTCTTTGTGTATCATGTCATGAAACAGAGTGGTCATGGCCCTTTGATAGGTTGCCCCGACATTTTTTAAACCGAACGGCATTACCTTGTAACAAAAGGTACCCCATGGGGTAATGAACGAAGTTTTCTCCATGTCTTTCGGCGCCATTTTGATCTGGTTATAGCCCGAGAATCCATCCATGAAAGAGAATACTTTGAACTTTGCTGTACTGTCTACCAGCATGTCAATGTATGGTAAAGGAAAGTCGTCCTTTGGACTTGCCTTGTTTAGATCTCTGTAATCAACACACATTCTGACCTTTCCGTCCTTTTTGGGAACGGGTACGATGTTGGCTAACCATTGAGGATATTCAGATGTAGTGAGGAAACCCGCGTCGATCTGTTTCTGTACCTCCTCTTTGATTTTGATGGCCATGTCCGGGTGAGTCCGTCTCAACCTTTGCTTTACTGGCGGACATTCCGATCTTAGCGGTAAGTGATGTTCCACGATGCTGGTATCCAACCCTGGCATATCCTGATAGGACCAAGCGAATACATCGGGAAATTCTTTGAGAAGCTTTATCAAACCCTCTCTGGCAGTTGGACTGAGCAGTGCTCCGATCCTGATTTCTTTTCTCTCTTTTTTTGAACCCAAGTTTACCGTTTCCAACGGCTCTTTGTGAGGTTCAATGGGCCTTTCCTCTTGTCTGAGTAGTCGGGAGATCTCTTCTGGAATTTGGTCGTCATCTTCTTCTTCAGCCTCGAATACCGGGAACTCAAAGTTGGGAGAAGGCATCGGATCGTATGTTTCAACGGGGTATAAAACAAGCAATCTGCATGACGTGATGATTCGTGTTTAGAAGAGATAGAGAAAATGCAAGTGTGTGCAGTGTTTTTATTTTACTGCTTGTTTTTATTATTGAATGTTTTTTAGGATTACCATTTTCTGAAAAAGCAAAAAGAGAAAATAGCAATTAATGCGGAAATTACAAAACGACGTTATTTTATTAATGAACAAGTCGATTCTTGAAACTACAGCCCTATAAAACAAAACTCTGTCGCTTCGGGCAAAGCGAAGAGGGAAATTTACAGAAAGCGAGCCCTATCAAAACATCTGTTTCACCTGGGCAGGGTGAAAGGTTAAAAGATGGCAATTACTTTGACTGATGAACGATCTTCGGAACCTCGACGGCAACCCATTGGCGGCGAACTCCTCGGTGAATCACAAAGTCTGGCACCTTCCTTGATTTGTCTTCAGAAATAACGCTGATTTCTGGTGGAGCAGGATCATTGGAATCTGTCTCCCAGGCAGAATTGTCGTAGGAGAATTCCTCAGTTGCATTTTACATAGCATTGGTGCTCTCAGCTGTATCTCCCCATCCAGTTGACTGGATATCTTCGAGCCTGATACGAGAGCTCTCGGGAGCGGTGTACTTGACCATATAGTCGTATTTTCCACTCGGTTGTCCCAAGGTGTCCCAAACTTCTTTGGAACTGGAGAAGTCATCCCTCTCAATGACGTTGACCTCAGGAAAAACATAGTTGATGAATTCTAGTCCTGCAAATGTTGCGAATTCATCTTCATGTTGAGTAGTTTCCGAATGACCTAAGTGTTGATCCCATGACATGGTGGGGACACAGGTATTCTGTTCAATGACGCTCAGCTGAGTTTCATTACTCGACTGACTTTCTTGCCCCAAGTTTCCTGGGTAAGGCTGCCACATTGGCAGACCATCCATTGGGCCATAGTAATTGTGATCAAAGTCTTTCATCAGAGTGTCTTCCTCTAATGAATTTGGCAGAGCACGGCATCCTTCCGGATCACAATCCCCGTAGATCATTTCGACATCTGATCTTGGTATAAATCTCAGACTTTCTGTAGGAAAGCAAAAAGGCATAGGCACCTCTTCCTGAGACATATAGCCATCCTTGTTAAGGTAGGACTTCCATTCTTCATCTGTGTCAGAGGGATCTTCCTCATTGATAGCATGAACTGTCTGAGACACTGGGTGAAGAAAACCTCCACTGTGGAAGAAGTTTTGAAGGGGATGAAGACTTTCATCGTTGGCGGCTGTCTGAGTACAGGTCGCAGAAAAACCAAGACCCTTCTTTGTTTTATTGTCCATAGGAATGACAAGCTGTCCCCATCCTTTTGTATCGTTACTCTCGACCGCTTTGATAGCATCTTTGTATGAAGAAATTGAAGTTCCTTCTTCGGATTGATCATTCTTGCTCACCGATAGTGCTTGGAACTGAGTTCCAATAACCTCCTCGGGTTCCACACAAGCAGATGATGATAAGTTGCTTACAAGCAAGGCTTGTTCCCCACAAATCGTGACAAGTTGATCGTTCTTGACGAACTTTAGCTTTTGGTGGAGGGTTGAAGTAACCGCTCCAGCCTGATGTATCCAAGGTCTTCCTAATAAACAACTATACGTTGCCCGGATGTCCATGACCTGAAAAGTGATTTGGAAAGTGTGAGGACCAATAGTTATGGGAAGATCAACTTCGCCGATAACTGTTTTTCTGGATCCGTCGAATGCTTTGACGACGACCTCGCTGACTCTCATCGGAGGGCCCTTAAATGATAATTACTTCAAAGTGGACTTCGGCATAACATTCAGGGCTGACCCTGTGTCTACCAGTACGTTGGCTAAAGCATCGTCCTGGCAGTTGACTGTAATGTTGAGCGCCATGTTATGACGACGACCCTCTTCAGGTAATTCCTCATTACTAAATCCCAAATTATTGCAGGAAGTGATGTTAGAGACAATGCTATCGAATTGTCTGATTGTTACATCCTGTTCCACAAAGGCTTGCTCCAAGACTTTCTGTAGAGCCTTTCTGTGTGCTTCTGAACTGAGTAACAGTGATAATACTGAGATCTTTGAAGGAGTCTGTAACAGTTGATCAACAATGTTATATTCACTCCTTTGGATGAGCTTTAGCATCTCATCTTTGTCTTTTGAAAAGTCGGGATTCCCAGATTGACTGACTGGTGGATCAGGAATTTCCGCCTGAAGTTCCTTTTCTTTGTTGGATTCTCCAACCCCTCGGTTGAAGATTCGACCGCTCCGTGTTACACGACTGATGTCTGCAATATTCACGACGGAGGGTAATGGAATTTCCTTTCCATTCTCGATTATTGTTGCACCGTATTTGTAAGGGATTGCCTTAGCTGATTCATACGGCAGTGGCCCCGGCAGATAGATGACTATGGGGACTTTCTGATTTTTCTGACCATCATAAGTAATCTTGATCCGTTCCTGGTTGGGAACTTTAGATTCGTCAAGTAGAGGAATGATGGCAAAAACATCCCTGGTCCTATGATGACTAGAGATTGTGACAACATCCTCAACTTGCTCGGCAAGGTAGTTCGACGTCCAGTTGATGGGTCCTGAACCTGGGTATGGACGAATTTCTCCATGATCGACCTAACCCTGAAGAGCTGCTCTCACAAGGTAACACCCTTGGTTACTTTCCGAACAGACGCTACAATTGTCATAGTTGTGTGGTGGCACCTGGCCACGCCCACTTTGAATACAATGTAACCTCACTAGGTTATCTTCCATTGATCGGACATCCTGACTTTGACGACGAGTAGGATTCCTGTTATTGATACTAATCTGCTGAGTATCTTCGTCCATATAGATTGGCATCCACCAGTGATTTAACAAGTGTTGAAGTGCCTCCTGGACAAGGGTACAACCTCGATCGTTTTCGCAACCCGCTTTACAATTTTGATAGTCATGTGATATTAAGAATCCAAGTCGGACCTGCTCAGCATGTAACTCTACCAGGTTGGTATCCATTACGCGGATGTCGAAGATCTGAACCATGTTGATTTGATAGGAATTCCTATCATGGTAGTCTTGGATCCATCCAAGATCCATCTGACGCTGGAGGGCCTCTTGTATGAAAGAGCATCCCTGTTTGTTTACCGAGCAAATCAGACAGGAACTGTAATCGTGCCGCGGCAGATTATGATATTGGCTTTGCCTTGAGTGAATCGCCACCAAGTTGACATTCATCGCACGGATGTCGTGGTTTTGAATGACGTTGGAATTTGTGTAAACCATGTTAACTCCACGAACTCGGTGCTCTTGGATCCATTCGAGATCCATCTGTTCCTGTAGAGCTGATTGAACTACCGAACATCCTTGGTTATCTTTAGAGCATATATCACACTGGTGATAATTATGAGGTGGCACATGGCCATATCCACTCTGTCTACAATGCATCTTGACCAGATTGGTTTTCAACAAGAGTACATCATGAATTTGATAGACATTGTTAGTCTCTTTCTCAATCAGATTGACTGCAGCTTTCTCGTGTTGAGGCAGTGGGTTCGTAAGAACATTAGGATTTGTATCCTTGAAAGATAAGAGCCCGCTTCTAACAAGCTTTTGCACGTCGGATTTGAAATTGAGGCAAGTCTTAATGTTATGCCCTGAACCTCCTTGATGATAAGGACATGTTTGATCCGCTTTAAACCAAAAAGGCGGATTTTCCGGAACTGAAAGGGGAGACTTAGTCTGAATGTGCCCCTTAGCCAGCAGTAACGGAAACAGCTCTGTGTACGTTACGGGTATAGGATCAAATCCTGGTGGCCATGTTGTACGGTTGTTGTTATATGGAGGACGAGCCTGCTGAAGAGGCTGTTGTGTCCTTTGTTGGTCAGGTTGGCTCTGCGCAACCTGAGGTTGATACATAGGAACAGGCGCGGGGCTGATAGTAGGAGTAACAGCTGCTACTGGCTGATAACGTCGCCTTTGCTTTCCGAGAGAGATATTCCTAATATCTTGCTCTTTTTTCTTAGGGAGAGCACTACCGTATTTTTTGGTACCGCTCGTTGATCCAGTGTCTTTTACCAAACGTCCTTCTCGGACGGCTTCCTCAAGACGTACGCCCATGCCGACCATTTCGATGAAATCACTGGGTGCACTGGCAACCATTCGGTCATAGTAAAATGAGCTCAAGGTCTTTAAGAAGATCTTTTTCATCTCTTTTTCCTCAAGAGGTGGACAAATTTGAGCGGAAATTTCACGCCACCTTTGAGCATACTCCTTAAAGGTTTCCTTTTCCTTTTGCGACATTGATCTGAGTTGATCTCTGTCGGGTGCCATGTCCAAATTGTACTTGTATTGTTGGACGAAGGCAATACCAAGATCTCTGAATGTACTGATCGTAGTATGGTTTAAACCCATGTACCATTTGAGTGCGGCACCGGTTAAACTATCCTGGAAGTAGTGAATCAGCAGGTCCTGATTCTCCGTCTGAGCTGACATCCGCCGAGCGTACATCACCAGATGGCTCTGAGGGCAAGAGTTACCCTTGTATTTTTCAAAGTCGGGCACTTGGAACTTGTGCGGGACTTTCACATTTGGGACCAAGCAGAGGTCTGCGGCGTCCTTTCCAAATAGATCCTGACCGCGAATGGCTTGCAGCTCTTTCTGCATTTCCAAGAACTGCTCCTGGAATTCATCCATTCTGTCAAACATAGTTTCCTTCTTACCAGAAGGTGTCTGTGGAATCTGTCTTTCCGGGACAGTGTGCACCACTGGGGGTGGTACCGTGACTACGGCAGTAAGTCTTGGCGCCTCCCGAAGTTTGTAACCTTCAGGAGTCTTCAGTATGCCCCTAGCATCTTCGCTTTCCCGAAGTTTGTAACCTTCAGGCCCAGCGGCTTCTGTTGCGATTCCCTGATCTTCAGTGATCGGTGGAACATATCCTTTCGGGATATAGTTAACAGGCATGCCTCAAGGACGATCTTTCGGCATCTGATACCTAGGATCATACTTTTCTATGATGGGCGTTGAGGTGATCTCTGAGATCACAGTTCTTTGTAGCCGAGCTTCTGCCATGGCTTGCATGTCGTTACGAAGCTTTCTCATATCCTCTCTCAGAGCGTCAATTTCTTCTTTCAACTCTCTGTTTTCTTCCTCAAGATCATCCATCTTTTTCTGACGATTGGCCCGAGTATTATACGAATGAGACAGTTTGACTCTAGAATCGAGACACAAACGTGAGATTCGTAGGGAAGAAGAATACGCGATGTGAGAATGATGAATGCAATAATTATATTAATTGTTGTTTTTTTGGTTTAATCAAAATAAACTTCGACAATTAGATTGCAAATATCAAACAGTGGGGAAACCCCTTTTTATTGAAATTCAAAGGATTACAGAAACGGAAATACAGTAGATTACAAAGTGCAGAAACAGAAACCTAAACTAATGGGTCCCGAGTCCTCTCTGAAGAGAAGTCGGGTGCTGATTCTGGTATCTTCCTTTTCTTTGACCGGGGCGCTTGGGCCGTTGTCGGGTTGTCATTCCTTTGCCAAGTGAAAGGAGTGAGCAAATTCTTTTGGTCATCTTGATTCTCTACAGCATGCCGCTCCAAAATTTCAATCAGAGCATCTTTCTCTTTTAGTAGTTGCTGTATTTGGATACACTCTACGTCGAGGGTGCGGTACTTGTTCTTACAATATCTTCTTTCCTTTTGAACCTTGTTGAGAGTAACCTGAAGCTTTTCAGTTTCCGTCATGAAGTACATGACAGTTTCCCTTGGTGGAAGAATTCCGTAACGAGGATAAGGCATTTTTAGCTTGAGAGCTCTGGTTTGTACCCAATGGAGATAAGGCTCCACCGAGACACAGTCCGGTTTTCCCAGAGACTCTCGTCCTTTCTTATGAACCTGTTTCTAAGCTTGCACTATTTCCATCTTTAGTGCTCTGTCATTTTCTCCTTCTTTGAAGAAAAGACCTTCCAGATGAACACCCAGTGGGATGTGTCTCATCGGGTACCCAAATTGACGAAGAACCAATATCGGATGATAATTGATTCCTCCTTTAGTTCCTATGAGGGGTACGCTGGGGAAGTTTCCACAACGGTCAATGATTCTGATTCCCTCATAAATCCTATTACACCAATCTATATCGGAATTGGTGAGAGACATGATCTTCTGCGACCAACGTAAGACACTCTTGCAATCCCAAAAAGCAGCAGACTTGGGCAAGTGCGAGATAAACCATTTATAGAGCAAA
The DNA here is from genome assembly GCA_022829125.1 of Lathyrus tuberosus. Taxonomy (NCBI): domain Eukaryota; kingdom Viridiplantae; phylum Streptophyta; class Magnoliopsida; order Fabales; family Fabaceae; genus Lathyrus; species Lathyrus tuberosus. The sequence goes on from JALAZF010001021.1 coordinate 523,308, forward strand.
GGTACACAGCATGTGATCTCCCCTCCGCTGTACAAATTTCCCAAGTGTACAGAATGATACGCATCTGCAAGCAAAGTCGGCACAGGGTTTCCAATGAGAAAAACCTTAATAGCGTTGATATCGACGAAGTTATTGATGTTGGGAAACAAAAATAATCCGTAGGTGAGCAAGATAAAGATGCTTTCAAAAGCAGTCCCGTTCCCTATACTAACGAAGTATAGAGCCTTTTTTGTCAAGAACTGGGCTGGCAAACCTTGGATGCCACCCTTAGTGGTCATGTGAGTCCTGACCTCAGACTTGTCCAAATGAATTGCTCTTGCTATAGTCTGATTCTTTGGAATTTCTTCCAGACCAGAAAATGGAGCTCGATCAGTGATATGTAAATCAGCCAGATGAGAATACTCCTCCAGCGTTGGTGATAGCTGGTAATCCGGGAATGTGAAACAGTGATAAACCAGATCGTAGAACTGAATGAGCGCATCCATGATTCCCTCAATCACATGGACTCTTAACAGTGGTAGCAAACCACCGTGCTTGGCTCTGAAAGCCTCAAGGTTAGCGATCATCCTTGCTAACCTTCTAAAATCCCCTAGTTTTGGAACCTTGAAGGTATACTGGCGAGTTCTCCTTCTACCGAAATCCATTAGCGTAATCTTTTTCTCTGATATTTGCAATCACAGTCTTAGTTTAATTTGAAAAACAGAGAGACTAGAAGAGAAGGTTTTTTTTTGTGTTTTAATGTTTTATTAAATGGATGCATGAATGCAGCACACAAAAACATAGAAAAAACATGGGGTCAAAGGGTCGTTGTCATGAAGTCAAGGCTCTACCCATCCCCAAAGGTTTATACTAGGGTGATTTTTGTACCTGTACTCATTATCATCAGCTCCTCCCAGGAAGGCAGACAACAAGCGGATCGCCAGCGAGTTGTGTGCAATCTTAGAGTAAGTGCTATTCACCGAGAATAGATCACCAGCCTCAAATGAGGGTAGTATCGCGTAACAGCTATTTTCGATAGCTTCCGCACTACGAAAGGGTTGGCTTTTCTAGGTGTATACTCATTCTCACCACATGCGGCATCACACGCATTCCCAGTAGCAGAAAAAATAAACACGTATAACAATTAGGAAAAGCAGTATATATATTTGTCCTAATCATCCTAGACTTATAAAGCTACGATTCTTAAGTTCCTGACAAAAATGGGTTCCCCGGCGGAAGCCCCAATCTGTGGTTTCCTGCCTAAGAGATGGACCAACATAGGTCAATCTTTCTCCTCAGCAGAGTTCCCATTTTCCGTGGAAAACGGGGATGATGCCCTAAGGCAGAAAATGACTCTGGCAAGGAATCCCCAGCAGAGTTACCATTTTACAAGGAAAACAGAAAGAAAGAAAAACAAGGGCCCCACGGTGGGCGCCACTTTTCTGTAGCGAGCGATTTTGGAAGCGGTTCTTAAGCGCTGGTCGCTCTCTGCGGTTTGAGCTTAAACTACAGGTCGATTCATTTTTTATCCTATTGTGAGCTGAATAAGGAAGGGAAATAGATGTCTCCAATTAACCATGCTTTGCATACTGAGTTTAAACAGCGATCTGTTAGGTTACGGATGCTATCAATGTGGGGGGGCCTTTGTACTGGTTATTTGTATTTTCGCCAATACGGTTTTCTTTCTTTTTTACCTAGGCAGAAGGTTTCTGGCGGGGAACAAGGATTAGGATGTTAGGACTGATGCTTTTGAATTACTGCTTTTAATTGATGGAGATATGGGATTTGGGTTTTTTGTTGATTGCGCTCGCTAAGATCTTTTCTTTCGATCTTATGCCTACGTATTCCCGTTTACCGAAACAGGGAAATCAGAGCGTTCGTAGTTCCTCCTATTCTATGGGAGGAAATGGGTGTTTTTGGTGTCTTTTTCAAAGCCCAAGATGTGAAGCGAAAGGTGATTTGTATCTTGTTCAAAGCCCAAGATGTGAAGCTGAAAGGTCTATTTGTGTCTTGTTCAAAGCCCAAGACGTGAAGCGAAAGGACCTCGACTTTAGAGAGAACTTGTCATCTCTAAAGAGGGGGAAGGAGAATTACTTTAACTGGGATACGCGGATCCGAGCAATGCCATAATTTCCGAAGAAAGGGTTTTAACCTGAAGGAGAAGACTTTAACTCAGTGTAGAGCAATGCCATCTTTCCTTAGGAATTTCTCATGCTAAAAGAGGGACAGTGGCATGGATATAGATGATCCAGAGGCTTGCCGCTTACAGCGATTAGATGAAAGGAAAGGAGTTGTTGATGTTTGTGTACTGTGAACGAGGCATAACTTTGATGTTAAAAGGTTGATTGGATCAACCAGTGGTTTTCTTATACAAAGCCTAAGAGGAGGCTAATTTCCGCTAGGAAAATCATTATACAAAGCCTAAGAGGAGGCTATTTTGTGTCTCATACAAAGCCCGAGAGAGAGGCTAAAAGTTTTTGACCCGATGATAGAGTCTTTGTGTCTCGTACGAAGCCCGAGATAGAGGCTATTGTTTGTTTGACTCTACGAGGGAGTCTTTGTGTCTCGTACGAAGCCCGAGATAGAGGCTAAAAGTTTGTTTGACTCTACGAGGGAGTCTTTGATACTCAACAAGAGAGTGTTTTTGTATCTCGTACGAAGCCCGAGATAGAGGCTAAAGGTTTGTTTCAGTTGAGTGACAGATCCAATATACTGATTTTAAAAGAGAAAATCAGTTCTTATATGAGCAACACTGTACTCAGGGATTTGATTTGAGGATCAGGGATATTTCCTTCTCTTTGAGGAAACGGGAAATCCAAAGGGTATTGAGACTGTCCGAGTCTGCGGGTTTCTTTCCTATTTAACGAAGGGGGTCACTTGAGAATGTCTTTGAGACTCAAGGAAGTTAGACTGTCCAAGTCTAGAGTTTTTTCTTTCGTACTATGCTTTGAGAAACAGTAGTAGACTCTATGAAAGGACTGTTCTATGAGGATGACTAGGTTCTGTTCCTATACCTCTAGGAGGTCGTTGGGATAATTTGTACGAAGCCCAAGAGGAGGCTGGAAACTTTTAAGAAGCCGCCGGGTCCTTGTACGAAGCCCAAGAGGAGGCTATCATTCCCGGAGGAAGATATCATTATACGAAGCCTAAGAGGAGGCTGTGAATACTTCTAAGAAGCCGCAGGTCCTTGAATAATGCCCAAGAGGAGGCCGATGCTTTTAAGAAGCCCGTGGGTCTATCATCTCCTTTCCAATAGGAGAGATAACTCTTTTAAAGATAAAAACCACTGGTAAACGTGCGAGGTTTACTATCCAGCGACTTTTAACTTTTAAAGAGGGTTCCTTAGTTAAGGTCCAAGATTATGACCGTAGTGGGTACCCAAACCCCGAGACATTCAAGGCAAGCTATCCACAAGGAATAGATCAAGTCAGGAAAGTTCGAGAATTTGGAAGAAACTCAAAGATGCCATTCACGGAGAATACATTCATCTTGGGGAGTAGAGCTTCTTGACGATTCCTAAGGAGGACAGCCGAAGAGAAGACTGTATCTGGTGCTCCTATTGGGGATCTAGGCGTCTATTTCTACGAATAAATGAAACGGCGTCACCTAGTTCTAGACGTAGTTGCCGGGGAAACTCGAAATATCTATACTATTATTACACAGTAGATATGAGTTTATGAAAGGAGACTTAGAGTGAGCAGCCCCACAATACAGTTTATAATATGAAAGCAGTAAATGAAAGCGATAACCACTTACTCGGTTGTAGTGCTTCCATGTTGTTTGGTTAGTTGTTCAACAAAGAAAGATTGAAAACAACAGTATATTCAAAATCAAAGGAGAAAGTGCTTTGAAAAAGAAAGATTTGGGGCTTACAGCTCAAGGAGAGGCCCAGGGTTTTATCAGTGAGCACACTGTTTGACTTTGTACAGCGGGACTTATACAAGTGACTGGGGCCCAAAAAGGTTTTCTGTACAAAGGGATGGGTCTTACACTCTCTCAAGAGGCCCAAAAAGGTTTAAAGAAAAAAGAGTGGGGCTTATAACACGAGGGTAGGCCCAAATGATTTTTCGTTTAAAAATGGCGATCGCGCCGAGGTTTTCTTTTAACGCAGAGGGACTTATGCAATAAGTGAGGCCCAAAATGTTTTGGTTAAAAGGGGGATTGGGTCTTACACTCTAATAGAGGCCCAAAGTGTTTTGAATGGGTCTTATAGCTCAAGGAGAGACCCAGATGACTTTTATTTTTAAACGGGCGACGATCGCGCCGTTTACTTGTACATAGGGACTTATACAATGAGTGAGGCCCAAAATGTTTTTGTACAAGGGGGGATGGGTCTTACACTCTCTCAAGAGGCCCAAAAAAGGTTTGAAAGTGATTTATGAGGGTTGAATTAATCCAAAACCCTAATTTGTTTTCAAAATGTATTTAATTGAATAAAAATTCAATTAAAATGATCAAAAACTGTTTAACACATGGAAAACAAATTGTGGTCTTGGATTAATGCTTCAAAAATTAAGTATTGACCTACAAAATAATTAGAAAGCATTAAAAGTTGCAAAATCAATGTAGAAAAAATATTTAAAATGCCAAAAACAATTAAAACATTAATTCTTTGCAAAAATATCAATTATATGAAATAAATAATATTTTTGGGATTTTTTGTGAAAATAAAATATTTTAACATTTTTGTGAATTATTAAAAAAAGAATCAACTCAAAATCATTAAAACTCAGAGAGAAATTAATTTTTGAATCAATTAAACAAAATCACAAAATTCAAATATTTGAATATATGAAAATGGCGCCAAGAACAGCTGAAGAACACGCGCGTGTTCTTGGTTTCTCAGATTTGCATTTTCTATCCAATCTCCATGAATACGTAATCATATCATGCAATCCACATATCATTATGCTCGCCTCAACCTCACGATCATGTCTATGTACTTTAATTTCATTTAAATTAAACATACAACAAGAAATCACGAAGAGACCTCAAGAACCCTAATTTCTGCATGAAGGCTAGGATTTTTGATACACGATTCAAACAATGCAATTAATTGAGGGAAAACATTCCATGCATGATTATGAACATATGGCCAAATTATTGTGCGAGGAAATATGCATAGATTGAGAGATGCCCAAGTTTAGGCTTACCTCCAAGTCGTGACAGCAAGTTCAAAGTGATTTTTGATTTGGAGGTGTTACAGATGAGTGGTGATGATCTGAACAGCTTCCCTACACCCTATGGATTGTGTTTGGATGCTTGGACTTGATTGAAATTGGCTGGATCATTTTGTGGTACCTCAGCTGCACTTTGGTTAAAACCTTGAGCAATCAGCTGGTGATTTCATGAAATTGATGTTTCAGAAGTAATCTAAGTGTTTGATCAGCTCATATGTGATGTATGTGAGGTTGATGAGTGATTGGTTTGATTGGAATTGCTCTCAAACTCAAAACCCGATAGTGACTTGCCTTAGAAGGCAAAATTGGAGTGAAAGAAGAGATTTTGAGGAAAGCATCTGTTAGATGGCTTTGGTGTACTCAAACTGACCACAATTAAGCTCTATTTATAGTAGAGCAAGTTTGTTTTGGGATCCACAGTGAATGGCAACTGCAGCAGGTGTTTCCTCAATGTTGGCCAATGGAAATGAAAGTCTCCTCTAGCCATTGACTAGAGGTTAGGGCACAGAGCTATGGTTCCCTTGGTCTTGGATAAGTCTTGACTGATTTCAGATGAGAATGGCTCAGTCCATGCCACCTTGATGGTTCCATTGAATGCCTCATTCCAAATTTGAAGTCTTGTCCCTATTTTGGCCATTCTAGGTTCAACATGCTATTTCTTGTTCCATGGACTTTGGAGGCTTGGCTCAGTGATTGCCCCCTTTAGATTCAATCCTCTGAGGTGTCCAAGTGGATAGGAGCAATTGAATTTGGCTGATTTTGGCAAATCGACCAAAGTTGCAAATTCTGCCTTGCCTTGACAGATTTCAGCAAGGCAACTTGGCAATGTTGTATCTCATGGTGTAGGTTGAATTTGGCAATGTTCTTGGCCATTTTGGAAAGCTCTTACATGATACAACAACTGTTTGAACAAGTTTGGTTTTGATCTCTTTTGATTCCAAGTGAAAAATCCCCCTACATTTGGCAAAAAGTGAGGCAGAATCTGACTTAGTGAAAATTTCACTAAGTGTTGGAAAAAGTGACATTTTCACTTTTCAGCCACTTTGATCACTCCATAACTCAAAATCCTTAATGAATTGGAATGACTTGTAGTTGAAGTTTTTGTAGGTGATAATGAGGGCTACAAATCCATCTTTGGATGAGAAAAAATGGCCTTGTGGTTTAGGAGTTATGGTCCTCCAAAGTTGGTACCTTTGCCACTTTATTTTTAACTTAGAAAAATTTCTAAGTTTTATGGTTACCCCTTTTACAAGTTATCTCACTTTTCTTGATTTTTCTTGATGAATGATGATTCAAATCATACATTAATATCATTTTAGGGTTAAAAATCCATTTTAGTGAAAAATCTCAAAAAGTCAAAGTTGACTTTTGTGCACAGTTGACTTTTTATCAGATGAATTCCAAACTGTGCAATTCTTCAGGAAATCATGTCCTTGACCTAAATCAAACTTGATGGACATGTTCCATGGGTGTCATAGGGTATATTCAATCATGTATTAGGGTTTGGGAGCATGTCCAGGTCAAAAGTCAAAGTTACAGTTGACTTTTCTCTTAAAACCCTAATTGTGGTGCAGATGACATTGAGACTTATTGCTCAAGCTTCTTGGATCAATCCATTGTTCCAAATGGATCAATATGGTATATTAGAGACCCTCAAATCATGTCTTGAGGTCTTGGCTCATGGTTTGTCCCAAAAGTCAACTTAGGGGTGAATTAGGTCAAGAAACCCTAATTCTTGATTTTTGATGAATGCATCCCCTGAGGCAAAATTGACTTGATGCATGGGTTCATGAGGTTCCATGAAGTATATTAGGTCATGTTTTGGATCATTGCCTTGTGTCCAGATGAAAATTTCCATCTGGAGGCCCTGGTCGACCAAAACCCTAATTTGGTGACACTGTCGATCTTGAGACTTGATCCACCTAGAAGGGAGCAGCCTTATGCTTAATCCTTGAAGTGGGAGTCCTTTTTGATCCATTGTGGATATTTAAGAGATTAGACAAGTTGAAGATCATGTCATTTCTTGATTGATCCTTTGTCTAAGCACTCAGAGAGGGCTTGAAACCCTAATTTTGATTGTATTGGATGCTCACCCATCTTTGGGGAGACTGATGAAGCATGATGGTTCATCCATATTGTGATGATGATTTTCACAATGATGGGAAATCTAAGTGGTCAAAATTTGGGGTATTACAACCCCGTCCTAAAAAATAAGGATCTTGAGGTGGAGGAAGAGGCTATTCTTCCAACTGCTCATTCAGTTCCAATACAACCCTGTTGAGTGCGTTGATACCATTCGTTACACAGCATGTCTGACCTTCGGCAGCAATATCTAACTTATCAAAACGAGTCATGACAGTAGTAGTAAACCTGTCAAAGGTTTGATTTTGTGCCTCCAGCTGGTTTGATCTTGTTGCAGTTGCATTGATCTTAACATGTCGAGGATTTCCTCATTGCTCTGCGTGGGTGTAGGAATCGAATATTCAGGCTGGTTCCATTCATATTCTTCATGTTATTGCCAGCAATGATTTGGAGGAACATAGGATGACCCAAGTATGGTCCATCCCGTGTGCTGCCATTCACCCCAACCCTGATTTTCATATGAATCTTGAGGTGGAGAGTATCCCATCCATTCAACATTGTCATCTTCCACCGTATTTACCTCAGGTTGCATGTTGTTACCGGTTTGTCCTTCTTCCACATTCTCTTTTGCATTTTCTTGTTCATTTGGAACATCATACTGAAGATCTTGGTATGTTGCTCGGTGCTTGAATTTGAATTCCTCGTCTTCAGAGTCCCAAAAGTAACCCATCATAGTCAAAGTCTTTTGAGTGAATTCTTGATCAGTGGTAATGGTCACGTAAGGAATACCCGGGAAAATTACCTCAGCCTTTTTCAAGAGACACTGAATAAAGGAGGTATAACACAAAAACGTACCTCTAGTAGAATCGCGAAGTGCAAACATCCGATATGTGAAGTAATGCGGCCAGTTAATCCACTTTTTGTTTTTCAGCAAATAAATCAAATGGACTTCTGCTTGATCCACCCGAGAATAACCTCCTTTCTTAGGTCGTAAGATATGAGCGACAATTCATTGAAGAATATGATTAAGTGGTTTCAACATTCCCGTTGTGACCGTTTTAGGAAATAGGTTGTTGTTCACAATGCTCTCCGAGAAAGGGTCTCGTAGCATTGAGTTCTGTTCTGGACTGGGCCAACGGCCATGCGCGACCCAATCCATGATTGCTACAGTAATGGCCCAAATGCTTGGATCCAGTCCATTAAGGGGACAAAAGTACCCTTTTGCCCCTACAACCGGTCACGGACTGCTCAGTCCTGCCCGGAATTATTGCCCGTCACACACGGACTACAACTCCCCGACAGCTGACGAACAGATGCCCGCAACTACCTTCCTGCCTGGTATAACGGCTAGCTTGGGCATCCTGCCCGTCATAACAACTAGTTTGGGCAGTTACCTATTCTTCAGGAAAACAGTTATTTTGCCCTGAAAATAGGACCGTTGGCCACGCGCTGGGGAACATCATATAAACCCTCTCATTCGAGAGGGTCAGGTATCAAATATTCATCCTAAGAATACACTTTGTACTTACCCCTTTTTTCTGACCCTTTCTTACTTGAGCATCGGAGTGCCTTGCAGGTACACCCCCCTCCTCTCCTCATCAACATTCCGAGCACCTTGCCCATCTGACGACCAGCATACGTGGACCTATTCGAATACTTCAGATCAGTGGCGCCGTCTGTGGAAACTCCTTGTTCTCCCCTTCTTTCTTTCCTCCTCAGAAACTAAAAGATCAAAACATACTTTCTTTGATCCGCCCACATATGGCCGCTCAGAACTCCGCAAATGGTGCTGACGTTACGGTTCTCGTTCCCGTCAACAAGATGGACGTTGAGGACAGATATTTGTTACTTTCTGATCCCCGTTTCCTTCGAGATGGGGCTACTGCATCTCCAACTCCTCCTCCCACCGAGCAAGGAGGCAAACAGCTACCGTCGGGTGAACGACCAATTCCTGGCCCTCCCATCGCCGACCTGGCCGTTGCAGCTCTTTTGGAAGCTGTTAACCGCACAAACCTCCTTATCTTGCAGCAAGGAGAGAGAATAGGAGCTCTCGAGGAAGCATCTCTTCCAAGATCCTCTCCTCCAAAGAGTAAGCACCGAAAATCAAGAAGCCTGCCACCTAGGCGTGGGGAAGACCATATATCGAGGCATGAGCCTGAATCACAACACATTCGCAAGCGCGACCAGATCTTCCCGCGAGATCGATCATCACCAAGACACAAGAGAATGAGGCAGGATATGCATTCTCCACCGGTCAGACCTCGTGACCGGCTACGTTCACCATCGCCTCGCAGAGACCGCCGCCGCGAGCGCAGACAACGGTCACCATTAACTCCAAGTTCAGACAGCGACGACGAGCCTCGCGGCCCGTTGTCCCGCAGGATCTTGGCCACCCGTCTCCCTAAAGGACTAGAGAATCCTCCGTCTCTAGGGACTTACGATGGAGCCACAGACCCAGACGAGCACATAGAAAACATAGATGCTCTTTTGGACTACAGAGGGGTACGAGGAGCCATCAAATTCCGCCTGTTCCCGACCACGCTCCGGAAGAGAGTAATGACATGGTACAAGCAACTGCCAGAAGAATCCATTACATCATGGAGGCAGCTGGGGAGGATTTTCTCCCGTCACTTTACTGCATCGCGATGCCATCCAAAGACCGAGGCGTCCCTCGGAGCTGTCATACAGGGAAGAGATGAGCCTCTTCGGGCTTACATTGAACGGTTCAACAAGGAGCCCGTCCAAGTGCCAACAACCGACGACATAAAGAAATTCCTGCTCGAGCAGGGATTACGTCCTGGCTCAGACTTCGCGAAAGCCATCGGCCTCGATCCACCGAGGAACCTTAACGCCCTTCTCCTCCAAGCCCAGTCGCATATACAGTATGAAGAGAAGGTTGCTGCACACTCTGTCCGAGCCTCTCGACACCAGGAAGGTGCCTGCTCGTCCAGAGCTGAAGAAACCTCGACATCCCGCTGAGGAGATAAAAGACGCGACGACCGGCCTCGCGATGCACGCGAACAGAAGGGACCTTCTGGGCGGTTCCATGACTATACCCCCCTCACTGCCTCGAGGGAGAAAATCTTGTCCGAGTGTGCCAACTCGGAATTCAAGCAAGCGGGAGTCCGTTTCCCCAAACAGCTGCTGGCCAAATCGGGTGTAGACAAATCCAAGTATTGCCGCTTCCACAAGAGTCACGGTCATACGACGGAAGAATGCATCCACCTCAGAGATGCAATAGAGATCCTTATTCGCGACGGCCACCTGAAGCAGTTCGCGAAAAAGAAAGATTCTCCCTGACAGGAAACCTAGGAGAACAAAAAGGTTGCAGAAGAGACTCCGCCCTCTGATGACACCAACGTACAAGTCGCTATGTCCATAACTCGGCCAGAGGACTTCTGCATCCCTGATGGTCTGTCCGTCTCCACGTACCTCACTGCTCACAGCCCGTGGGAGGCCTTCCCGTCAGCCATGGTCATTTCTGGTGGTGGATTCAACAAAATTACGGTCGGCTCCGTCAAGAGGAGATTCGATCAATTAATCAGCAAAAGCTCCAATGAAGTCACTACGTTGGACACCACTCACAAAGGATTCGTTCCTATTTCCTTCTACAAGGAAGAGCTCCTCGGCAGAGCACCGAACTCAAGCATTCCGCTGCTTATCCGAGCAAAGATGGCGAACTTCGACGTTCGCAGAATACTCGTGGACCAGGGCAGCTCGGTTGATATAATGTACAACCACTTGTTTGAAATGCTGCAACTGAATGACTCTCACCTTACTCCATACATTGGATCCGACCTGCAAGGATTCAACGGAGCGGTGACAAGGCCCCGGGGTTACGTAGAGCTCATCATAACCTTTGGTTCAGGAGAGACAACCCGAGCAATTAAAGCACAATTTCTGGTAATTGAGTGCCCGTCACTATACCAGTGCATTTTTGGAAGGCCAGCCCTGGCAGAGTTGATTGTTGTACCTTCCACCGTACATCTCAAGATGAAGTACTACACTTCTAAAGGGATGGTCGCCACCCTCCACGGCGACGTCGAAGCTGCCCGTCGGTGCTTTGAAGCAGCATCAAAAGGACTAAGTACCATCTCAGCGGGACCAAGGACTTCTGGTCGTTCCCCCCTGCCCAGCAGCTCCGAGCAGCCAAAACCGCTCCCCCAGGTCGAATCTATCGACTTGGACAGCCATTTCAGCGAGGAAGATCACGCCAAGGACCCAACGACTTCGAGCAGCCAGTCCAACAACAGCGGCCATCTCCTACGCCCCGTCCCAGATGGCAACTTCGAGATCGTTCCGTTCAGAGAAGACCCCCAACGGGGAGTAAAGATCAGAGCAGACCTCCCAGACCTGGCCAGGAGACAACTAAAAGCATGCCTCCGGGAGAACGCAGACTTGTTCGCATGGAGCGCTGCTGAAATTCCAGGATTGGACCCATCCGTCGCTTGCCACCAGCTTACAATTGATCCGGCCGTCAAATTCGTTGCCCAGCGCAGAAGGAAACAGTCCCCAGAAAAGATGGAAGTCGCGGAGAAAGCTGTCAAAGACCTTCTAGAAGCTAGGTTTATTTCTGAGGCCAAATACACTACATGGCTCTCAAATGTTGTACTTGTAAGAAAAAATAATGGCAAATGGAGGATGTGTGTTGACTATACCGATGTTAATAGGGCCTGTTCGAAGGACGCCTACCCCCTCCCCAATATCGATAAGCTCGTAGATAACTCAGCAGGTTTTAAGCTTTTATCGTTCCTCGACGCTTACTCGGGCTACAATCAAATCCCAATGGCCGCGAGCGATAAAACGTACACGGCCTTCATGACCGAATCGGGTAACTATTACTACAACGTAATGCCCTTCGGGCTGAAGAATGCCGACGCTACGTACCAACGAATGATGAACAGAGTCTTCCAAGGAAAATAGGCGACATGCTCGAAGTATACATGGACGATATGATCGTCAAGTCCCACGAAGAACTAGATCATGTCGCCCATCTTCGCAAAATCTTCGAGCAAGCAAGAAAGTATCGAATGCGTTTTAACCCAGAGAAGTGCACGTTTGGTGTACGGGTAGGTAAATTCCTTGGCTTCTACCTAACAGAACAAGGAATCGAAGCTAACCCCGACAAGTGTCGGGCATTCTCTGAGTTCCCAACGCCCATGTCTAAGCAGAACATCCAATCCCTCAACGGGGTGCTAACTTCGTTGTCCCGCTTCGTGGCAAAATCTGCCCAACACGCCCTTCCTTTCTTCAAGCTCTTGCGGAAAGAAGCAGCGTTTGAATGGACCGAGGAATGTGAAACATCCCTCCTTCACTTGAAGCAAGCTCTGTCGAAACCGCCCATATTATCACGACCAGATACGGGGGAAGTCTTGTTCCTATACCTCGCCGTCACTGCCGAGGCCGTTAGCGCCGTTCTCATTCACGAGAATCCTGGCGGACAAAAGCCAATATACTTCACGAGCAAAGCATTGCAGGACCCAAAGTTGCGATATCAACAGATAGAGAAGGTTGCATTAGCCCTCGTCAACGCTGCCAGACGACTGAGACACTATTTCTTGGCTCACACGATCGTGGTAAGAACGGATCAGCCCATAAAGCAATTACTGGGATGACCAGACATGGCAGGCAGAATGCTCAAATGGTCATTGGAACTGTCCGAGTTCAACATCCAGTATGAAAGCAGGAAAGCTCTTAAGGCCCAAGCTCTAGCTGATTTCGTAGCGGAAATGACGTTCTCAGACTCCCCGGTCCACATAGCAAACAGATGGACCATCTATATAGATGGAGCATCCAGCTCGACCGGCAACGGGGCAGGGGTAATTTTGGAGAGCGACGAAGGGACCATAGTCGAGGCTTCTCTCACATTGTCCTTTCCCACGTCGAACAACCAGGCCGAGTATGAAGCCTTCCTCGCCGGTTTGCGCATAGCCGAAGACCTAGGGGCTGAAGAAATCATCATCTGCACGGACTCTCAGCTCGTAGCCCTCCAGATATCAGGAGAATATCATACCAAAAATGACAGTCTCTCTGAATACCTAACTCTGGTCAAGGGAAAAATGGCGAGGTTCAGAACGGTAGAAGTGAGACATGTTCCACGCGAACATAATGTGCGAGCAGACATCTTGTCCAAACTAGCAAGCACTAAGAGAAAAGGCGGAAACAGGTCAGTCATCCAAGAGATACTTCCCCGGTCCAGCATCGATAAGGGATCCTCGACCATACACGTACACGCAATTGGGGACAGTGATTGTTGGGTGACACCCGTGTACAACTACCTCACCAGGGACGAGCTTCCGGATGACCCCAAGGAAGCTAGCACCATCAGACGAAGAGCTTGCTCGTACGTCATCCTTGAAAACAAACTCTATCGACGAGGCTTCTCCATCCCACTGCTCAAATGCATAGAGGAGGAAGTTGTCCCTCACGTATTACGAGAAATCCACGAAGGCATTAACGCCCAGCACCTAGGAGGAAGGTCCCTTGCCCGCAAGGCCCTCCGAGCAGGGTATTATTGGCCAACCATGCAGCACGATGCCAAGGAGCATGTGAAGAGATGCGACAAATACCAACGGCACGGGGATATGCACCTAGCTCCACCTAACGAACTGAAAACCATGACATCCCCGTGGCCATTCGCCTGGTGGGGCCTAGACATCCTAGGACCCTTCGTGACGCGGTCCAGCCAAAACAAATACCTGATAGTGGGTGTAGACTATTTCACAAAGTGGATAGAAGCAGAAGCCTTAGCAAAGATAACAGCACTTAACATTCTGCGCTTCTACAAGCGGAATATCCTTGCCCGTTTTGGGATTCCCCAAGCAATTGTCACGGACAATGGAACGCAGTTCACGGACAAGAAGTTCTAAGACTTTGTCGCCCATCTCGAAACAAAGCAACATTTCGCATTTCTGGAACATCCCCAGACCAACGGGCAGGCAGAAGCGGCCAATCGTGTCATTCTTCGTGGCCTCAAGCGAAGACTGGATGAAACAAAGAAAGCCTGGGTCGAGGAGCTCCACAACGTCTTATGGGCGTACCGCACCACTCCTCAGTCTACCACCGGGGAAACACCTTTCCGCTTAGCATATGGCACGGAGGCTGTTATACCCATTGAAATTCACGTACCGTCCAGGAGGACTGAATCACCTCTAGACGAGGAAATGAATGACGAAGTAATAAGAGAGGAGATCGACCTTGTCGAGGAAATCCGAACAGGAGCAGCCCTCCGCGAAGCATCTCTTAAGCAAAAAATAGCAATCAGGCACAATGCTAAAGTCTTACGACGAGAGTTTGATGTGGGCAGCCTTGTCCTACGAAGAAACCACAAGGACTCTCGCGAAGGCAAACTAGCAGCCAACTGGGAAGGGCCGTACAGAGTCCGCACCAGAACGGAGAATGGGGCCTACTTCCTCGAGACCCTCAATGGGGATGAAACCCCTCGACCATGGAACGCTGAAAAACTTAAGCAGTACTACAGCTAAAGTCACAATAGGCTTCCTCACGTCAAAGGACCACCTAACGGTCATCATGCTCGTTCAGGTATAAACAATGCATACGCATAAAGTGGAATCCCGCTCAAGTAAATGAGCCGGAGCTCTGCTCGTCGGTGGTCCTCAATCGAGCATCACCTTCACCCAGGTACCACGATTGGCAGAACCCCAGCTCGCGATGGGACGTTCACGCCGCGACCTCAGGCCTCAATCGCGACCTGAGATCCGCAACCTCGCCAGGACCTTCCCCGGCTATTCGACCAGTTCTCCACACTGGCGAATTCACACACAACGAGCAATCTTTCAAAAGAAAGCTCTGTTAACAGACACACCCTCCGACGAGCAGTCATACATGCACCGCTAATGTAAAGCACAACAATATAAACAAAAATCATATAAGTAACAAAACCGGCCAACATAAACTGGACATAAAGTAAAAAAAGGCCATAAGGACCAAAGATTGTACGAATTACATAAAAAAAGGGGGGACCACGCCCCCCCAAATCAAATAAAATTACAACAAACTACACGGCACGCAGGCCAGAAAAACATCATCATCTACAAACATTATTCCTCGGTGTCTTCGACTCGTTCATCATTGGGCGGAGAAGTCTGGGTTCTAGCTTGGCCGGCAAGGAGAGACTCTGGCATCACAATTTGCCCTTCTTTAACGTACGCCAGGAAATTGGTGCCTTCGATCACCAAATCAACACCAGGATTCACCACCTGAAGCTGAGACACTGCGTTTTTGAAGGATTCCTCGCCAAGCACTACGTTGTCATCCTCAGCCACCACTAGTCGGGCAACTAACTCTGACCTTGTCATTAGCATCTTCACGTCCTCAGGCTCCTCCTCGCCAGGAACATTGGCCGCCTGCAGTTGCGCGACCAAATCCTCAGCGGCCTTTTTCTCAGCCTCAAGTGTAACCATCTCCCCCTTCAACCGGGCAACCTCCTCGCCCTCCTTCTCCTTCGCCTCCTTGGCAACCTTAGCCTCCTCACTGGCCTTCCTCAAGCTCTCCTCAAGAGCGGCCACCTTCCCTCGGGCAATAGTCAGCTCACTCTCAGTGGCCTTGTCCCCCTCGACATAGGTGACCGCCATCTCCAGCAGCCTGACCACCGCAGAGGCATCCTGGGCCACCAGTGCCCTCTTGCTCGGACGGTCCAGGCTTTACAGATGCAGAGAATCAGCATGAGGAATCACCAAATAGGTCCCTTCAAAGAACCTTTTATCCAGTACACAAGGAGGCAGCTCGAATTTTGCTTTCTCTGGCGCCTTGCCCAGATCCACTGCCTCGTTCCTTGGATGCTTAGACCTGGTTGCTAGGGGCATTGGAGACCGTTGAACATTGGCCGGAGAAGCATTCCCCTGAGGAGGCTGGGAAGGACCAACCGCATGGGCAGGGGAAGGACGAACCTTAGTAATAGCAGCTGCAACAGCTTATTTCCGCACGGCCACGTTCCTCACCATCCTTTCATGGGCTGAAGGCATAGTGGCTGCAAATGACAAAAACAGGTGTCAGACAATAGAAAATAACGAGCAATGCAAAGAAATATGTTAAGGTTAAATACCGAGCAGATCCATGGCATCTCTGTAAGTTTTTCACCCCAGCAGTGCCCTAACATTAATAAAACGAGGCTCCACCCGAGGGCTACCATCGGCCTTGAGGATCGCCTCCTTCTTCTTCATGACGCACTCAGCCATCAGGAACGAGTTCACGTACTACAACAACCTTTCATATGAAGCAGCATCCCCCTCGTCCAAATTCGCAGGCTCAAAAACATAGTCTTTTGGGGGCTTCCTAAAATGCTCCCAGGTCCAATGGAAGGGATATTTCAACAACCTCTGCCCGATGTATTTCCCCTCCTCGTTAATCCTATCCTCGCCGTTCTCGTCCACTTCAACCTCCCAGCAGAACATGCTATCCTGGGCAGCCTCCGACATGGGCTCCACGATGAAGTACCTCGTCTTAAATGTCCGTATGGACTCAGAGAAAGGTTTGAACAGCTTATGCGGCTGCTTCAGGGAGACCCAACCGTAACTCCTCCCAGAAGTCTGTCGTTGGAGGTGAAAGACGGTGAAGAAGAAGGGGATGGTCGCCCCTATTTGCAGGTGCTCGCACACCAACTCGAACGCTCGCAGGAAGGCTAACGAGTTGGGATGGAGCTGAGTGGGGGCCAAGCGAAGATGTAAGAAGACAGACTGCTGGAAATCCGCGAATGGAAGCCTCAAGCCCAGCTCTTTGAAAACATATTCGTACATCGTAAAGCGCTCCCCATAATTCGTGCAGACGCGCTCGTCAGCGGTGGGGAAATGGACTCTCCAGTCCCCATCATCTCCCACCGTCTGGAAACAATCCCCTATGTAGGTCGCAAATTCAGACGCGTGCTCAGAGGGCTCCGTCACCTCCCATTCCTCTGCTTTATTCTCCGCTGCACCCTCCTCGGATACCTCCTCCTCAGGCACCTCTTCCTGATCATCGTCCAGTAGTTCATCCTCTTGCTCATAGTCCATGTCCTGCTCGGTGGACCCACTCGAGGACTGAGTGCTACTGCTCCCCGAGGAACCAGACTCCTCCTCGGACGAATCTAATACAATATCTCCACGGGGCCCTGTCGCCATCACCTGAAAAGTAGAGAAAGAGAGTGAATTCGACAGCTAATCAAATCCACCCTTCCACCACTAAACAAGTGAAAGGGCGCGCTAAGGGCTGAGGATGACGTCCCCGGCCTAAGCCCTGACAACACTACGAAAAAGTCTCCCCGCGAGACAATGGCCGGAACTCTCCTATCACACGAGGAATTTCTCTAAAGCAAGATCGCAAGGTTTTCATTCAACTCACAACTCCGTGAAATGCAACGCTAGAACGGTCACGTGCACGTCACCATCGCGACGACGTCACGGACAGACTCTTCACACACATCGTAACAACAGGCTAACGGCGGTGGAGACGGCGGAGCCATCATCCACCACCAGCGGCTACCACATATACAACCCTAAGTCTCCTAAAATCTAACCTAACCACATGCAATGTCTAAATAAACATCAATAAGAAGCAAAATAAAGAAAAGAGACAACTTACTTATAAATAGAAGACTGAAAAAAGTTGCTCAGAGCTTCAAACGGCGAAGGATGCAACGGGCAGATTTCGCGAGCAGGAAATTTGGTGAAGATTGAAGGAAAAAGTTTAGAATGAAAATTTTCCCTCCTATTTATACAGGAGGTCACGTGCAGCCCCACGCGCACATAGGTCATGATGACTACCCGCTAGCCATCATTGCCTAAGCGGCAGCGACACAAGTTCCAACACACACGTGGCAACCCCCGTATCGTTTCATATTCCACTAGACTGTTGGTATCCATTTGTAACGGGCAATGCTTAACGACCACGACCAACAGCCATAGCGGGCAATAGAAACCACGGGCATCCACAGCCAACGAGCAAAACACTCCACTTCCCCGGGACTGTACGCTATCCTTAAGTTATCACCTCCGCGCTCGAAAGTAACGACTTGGGGGGCTACTGTTCTGGATTGGGCCAACGGCCATGCGCGACCCAATCCATGATTGCTACAGTAACGGCCCAAACGCTTGGATCCAGTCCATTAAGGGGACAAAAGTACCCTTTTGCCCCTACAACCGGTCACGGACTGCTCAGTCCTGCCCAGAATTATTGCCCGTCACATACGGACTACAACTCCCCGACAGCTGACGAACAGATGCCCGCAACTACCTTCCTGCCCAATATAACGGCTAGCTTGGGCATCCTGCCCGTCATAACGGCTAGTTTGGGCAGTTACCTATTCTTCAGGAAAACGGTTATTTCGCCCTGAAAATAGGACCGTTGGCCACGCGCTGGGGAACATTATATAAACCCTCTCATTCGAGAGGGTCAGGTATCAAATATTCATCCTAAGAATACACTTTGTACTTGCCCCTTTTTTCTGACCCTTTCTTACTTGAGCGTTGGAGTGCCTTGCAGGTACACCCCCTCCTCTCCTCATCAACATTCCGAGCACCTTGCCCATCTGACGACCAGCATACGTGGACCTGTTTGAATACTCCGGATCAAGTTCAAAGCTGGCTTAAACTCATAGTTGTTAACAAATACAGTGTCCATTACCTTAGGAAGACATGCAGTTTCTAGCTTAACCAGACAGTTCCAAACAGAAGCATTCGCCGAGTAGTTCTTACCACCAATAGTATATTGAAAGTACGTACCTTCAAATTTGACCAAAATCCCAGTGTAAAATAGTTTCACCAAGTCTTCATTGTACTTGGTGTCACATTCTAGAAATTCGTCAAACTTTTGAACATTTAGCATTTCAATGATTTCAGAGAGGTGATAATCTTCCGCCCTTAATGGATAGAACACAAACTGCTTAATCACAGAGCAGTTTCGAAAGTCTTTATTGAATATCTCAGATAAATCATCGGACAGTAATGAAAGAGCATTTACCGGTGTTGTCGATGAACCAACCCTTGATGTTGAAGCTCTGGAGGACCTCTTTCCTATAACTCTTTGTGAAGCCATTGATGAGCAATATGTGTACTCAGATGAACAGTACTTACTTTGTAGAGGAAGATGAAGAGTACGAAACCTTGACGATCAAGATGACTAGATTGAAAAACCTTGGTTATTATGTAGACAAAATCTTTGAACACCTCTTGGATTGTAAGATCTGTTGGATTTAAAGATAGTTGTGGCAATGGGTTTTTAGGGTTTGAGATTTTAAGGAGAGGAGAAGAGAGAGAGATGAGGAGACAATTGAATCACAATGTTATGACATGCACTTGGAAAATGAAACAAGAAAATATTGATGTAGTCAATTTGCACAACAAATGAAACGGCGCGCGTCTTCCCGAGGAAAAGAGGATCAGATTTCGTCAGCGATGCGTCGACCGAAACAAGTCATACGTCAGTGCACGCTGAGCGAATTTTGACAATTTCAAAATTTTAATGGGATGCGTCGACCATAGGTCGTCGTACGCTGACCCGTGCCTTCATTTGAGAAAAATGACATTTCTTGAGTCGACCCATGCCAAGTTTTGGTCGACTCAAACTAGCATATCATGGAAAATGCATATTTTGAGCTACATATGCAACAAGTAATGATAAATAACACACCATACACATGCCAATACTAAAAAATGGATCAAAAATACATTTAATCATGAATAAAACATCAATTTCAACCATATTTTGGCCATAATAATTCACAAACATAATAGATCAAGAATAGGATTTCTAAGAGGGAACGATATTAGCTCCGACAATTGATGATGGATGCCCTCACATATAGCTTAATCTTATCACTTATTGTTAGTTAATAGAAATAAAGACAAGCAAAGGAATAGAGCATGCAATCATATAATCAAACTCGATCCGAGATATCGAGAACACCAAGTTCCCTACGGATATAAAAGAAAGGCTTTGTCGCAAGAGGTTTAGTGAAAATGTTCGCAAGTTGATTCTTAGAGTCAACATGCTCAAATACCACATCACTTTTCTCTACATGATCCCTAAGAAAATGATGCCTTACTTCTATATATTTTGTGCGAGAATGTAATACCGGGTTTTTGGTTAGGTTAATGGCACTTGTATTATCACACAAAATAGGAATACGTTCAAATTGAACATTGTAGTCGAGTAATTGTTGCTTAAGCCATAAGACTTGAGCGCAACAACTACCGGCCGCATCGTATTCCTCCTCGGTTGTTGACAAAGCAACGAAAACTTGCTTTTTGCTATGCCAACTCACTAAGGAATTCGAGAAAAAGTGACAAGTACCACTAGTACTTTTCCTATCCAATTTGCAACCGTTAAAGTCGGAATCAGAATAGCCAACCAAAGAGAAATCACTTCCTTTGGAGTACCAAAGCCCATACTTTGGAGTACCTCATAGATACATAAGTATGCACTTTACAGCTTTTAAATGAGACTCCTTAGGACACGATTGATACCAACACATATGCAGACACTAAACATGATATCTGGTCGTGATGCGGTAAGGTAAAGTAGAGAGACAATCATACCTCTATATCTCTTGACATATACATCCTTACCTATTTCATCTCGACTCAAGTTGACACACGTAGGCATCGGAGTGTCAATCGCCTTTGAGCTAGCCATGTCAAAGTGCTTGAGTAACTCAAGACAATACTTCGTCTGGCTCATAAACGTCCCTTCATCAAGTTGCTTGATTTGCAATCAGAGGAAATAGTTAAGCTCCCTCATCATGCTCATCTCGAACTCTCCCTGCATTAACTTAGAAAACTCCTTGACCATATTTGTGTTAGTAGAACTAAATATAATATCGTCTACATATACTTGAACCAAAATTTGGTGTTTTCCTTGACGTTTAATGAAAAGAGTTGTGTCAACCTTACCTCTAGAGTACCCTTGATCAAGTAAAAATTTGCTAAGGCGCTCATACCAAGCCCTAGGGGCTTGTTTGAGACCGTACAAAGCACGTTTTAATTTGTAAACATGATCGGGATACTCATGGGAATCAAATCCAGGAGGTTGGGCAACATAAACCTCTTCATTAATATAACCGTTAAGGAATGCACTTTTAACATCCATCTGAAATAATTTGAAGGTTTTAGCACATGCATAGGCAAGCAATATGCGTATAGCCTCGAGTCGGGCAACAGACGCATAAGTTTCCTCATAGTTTATGCCTTCCTCTTGGTTATACCCTTGCACAACCATGCGCGCTTTATTTCTAGTTATAACTCCATTTTCGTCAAGCTTGTTCCTAAACACCCATTGGGTGCCGATTACTCGATGGCCTCGCGGAGGAGGGACAAGGTCCTAAACCTCATTTCTTATAAATTGATTCAACTCCTCTTGCATTGACAAAAGCCAATGTTAATCGAGTAAGGCCTCTTTTAAGTTTTTAGGCTCAACTTGCGAAACGAAAGCGGAGTAATAACAAAAGTTACTTAGCTTGGAACGAGTTGTTACTCCCTTTGAGATGTCACCGAGAATGTTGTCGATGGGATGGTCTTTGAAAGACTTCCAAGCTGGAGGAAGGTCATCTTTATTAGACGGATGATCCTCCTCACTCTTCACTGGTTGGTGATCTTTTTCCTCCTCAACATGCATTGCTTCAGGTTGATCAGTCCCTTTATCGGTGTCCTTGAGTATGTCTTCAGAAGATACACCTGCACCATGAAAAAAACTACCTTTTCTGACATTTTTCGGATAAGACTCATCAAAAGTAACATGAACCGACTCCTCAACAGTAATTAACCTCTTATTGTAAACCCTATATGCCTTACTAGACTGAGAATATCCAAGAAAAATACCCTCGTCGGCCTTAACATCAAACTTACCAAATGTCTCTTTACCATTATTCAACACGAAACACTTACAACAAAAAACGTGAAGGTGAGATACATTGGGCTTTCTCCCTTTTAAAAGCTCATACGGTATCTTGTTTAGAATAAGACGGATGAGCACACTATTCAAAACGTAACAAGCCGTACTTATGGCGTCGGCCCAAAAGTATTTTGGAAGTCCACTCTCATTGATCATAGTCCTTCCTAATTCTTCCAAAATTTGGTTTTTACGTTCCACAACCCCGTTTTGTTGAAGGGTACGTGGTGCGGAAAAAATATGACCAATCCCATGGCTTTCACAAAATGCTTCAAAAATATGATTTTCGAACTCACCCCCATGACCACTTCTAATTGATATAATGTTTTTGTTTAATTGGTTTAGGGATAACTTGGCAAATCTTTCAAAGGCCGAAAAAGTATCGCTCTTGCTTGCTAAGAAAATAGTCCAGCAAAACTGAGAAAAGTCATCGACTATCACAAAACCATAATAGTTACTGTCGCTCCCAGGATTTTCATCCAGGTACAAACGCGAAAGTGGCACGGAAAAATAGAGTCGTCAGCCGTGTAAATTTATCCCAAGAGAGGGAAAAGGAACACCGCATAAACCTGAGAAAGAGGGAAAGGAATGGCCATCGCAACCATAGCCTGGGTTCGGGAGTCGGTTACGCAAGGGGAAGGTGCTAGCACCCCACGCGTCCATCGTACTCGATGGGATCCACGCTTGTTGTCTATTCTAAGGGTGAGTTATCCTATCATCTAGGGTTGTACTAAAACGGGGGAGGGGAAAAACAAAGACAGACTCGGTAGCATGTCGTCGTCCTAGGCCTACGTACTCCCTTTGTGCAATGGGAAATTCAGAGTCAACGTAGTTCGGACAAAGTTCTTTTTGTGTTTTTTATGAGCGACGTTAAGTTCGCGTCCGGCAGTTAGGGTCGATGCATGTTTGCGACAAAACGGAAAGTAACGTTCCCTTTTTGAAAATAGCCTTTAGTTTGACAATCCCGCAGGATAAAAAGGTTTGAAGTTTGTTTGTATTTTTTAGGACAGAAGTGACTTGAGTTAGTTCATAACTCAACTTGAACCAAAGTCTATGACACGGGAGCGAATGCGTCGCATGGTCGCCCCTAATGGGACGTATGCTCAACACTCTAGAAGAGAGAAGGGGGACCCCTCAATCTTCATTTCCTATGTTTAAGGCTCGTGTGCAAGGCAAGTCGACCTTATTAAGTATTTTAGAGATGTTAAGAGATGAGAAGAGGGACTCAAAAGAAAAGAAAAACAACACTACGGGGAAAATCTATCCTAGTGTTATCATGCAAAGATGGCCCTAAGGGGAGGTTTGGAGGGAGACTATCCTATGGAATCTAGTCCTAATGTTATCATGCAAAGATGGCCCTAAGGGGAGGTTTGACAACAACCTAAACCTAAGGAAAAGAAAAGATGAGAGAAAGAAAGAGTAAGGGTGAACATGGATACTTATCCACACCCTCAAATAACTTACCTCTACCTCTGCATAAAAGGTTAGTACAAAACAGATGTAAGTAATAATAAGGCTAATGAAACCCAAGCAATTACATATAATGGCAGTCAAATGACCTACATTGATTCAAACATGAATTAAGAAGTCAAAGAAGCAATCTCAAACAATGGCACAAGCGCCTTCTCAAACAAATAATCAGACATGATTAAGGATGTGCATACAAGAAGATCTCACACAAATAGCAATTAGACAATTAGTAGCACACCTCCTAAAACCACCAAATTAATTATCAACATAGCTCAACCAGAAACAAACAACATATCAAAAACTCATGCCAAAATTCCCCAGATAGATCACCCAAACAATTATGCAAAGTAAAGACAAGAAACATGACTCAATATGCAAAAAAGGAGGACTAAAATGCAATATGAAAGATTTTAAAAATGAGAGAAAAATATTTTAATGCAATTCAATGTGTTGGTGAAACAATGCAAAAAGAATGAGTTCAAAATGCTTTATGGATGATGAGAAATAAAATAAACAAGTCATGGTATGCATGTATGAAATAAATCAAAAGAAAATAAACACATAATTATTTCAGTTGCTAAAAATAAAATAAAAATAAAAAATAAAATTTGAGAAAATTTTATAAAACTCTAAAAATGCTTCATGAATTTTTTGGGAAGTTTTTAATGCAATTAACTATTTTTAAAAAATAAAAATGAAATGCAATAATTAAGTAAAAATAAAATAGAAAGAAAATGAGTGGGGGGTACGTTTAGTAAGCAATCCACGTTAAAAATGCTAATGGGCTGAAAAAAGGGGGTGTAAGTAGTAGGCCCAGAACACTAATCCATCAGAAAATAAAAATAATCCCACGTGACCCAGTCAAATGATTTGAATCAATATCCACCATAGGATCAATCAAACGATTGCCATCAGTCAACACATCAAACAAGTAAACATGATCAATGGCTACGATGAAAAGATACACACTAATTAACATGCACGCGTCACACTAAAGCACTCAGAATTCCCTACACTCCCATGTGAGCAGCACATGGGTTCTTTAATGTGTTGTCACAATTATGGCCATCAGATGCATCAAACGTCTCACATTAAATCACAAAATCCAAAATTCAATAAGATCAAAGGTCATGATCTGGTGGCACATGATAGCTAGCATGGGGTAATAAACACGCAAGCCAAAAATAAAAACAAAAAATTTAGAACGCGTGGCATCATATGGACCATGGGATCAAACCAATCAACAGTGGAAACTTCATCTCCTACCTCCAGCCCCTTCACCGGCTGGAACCCGAACCAGCCACCGGAGCTAGGGTTCCGGCCACCCTCTCCGGTCACCTGCAATGAAAAAAACCCAGAACACGCACACGAATATACCTTCCTGACCAGAATTTCACCAGGATCTCAAATATCACATTAAAAACAACAAATAATCAACACACAATGAAAAACGAATGGAACAAGTTAGGGTTCAAAAACTTTAAACACACGCAGCAACCACATTACACGTCCATATTCAAAATAAAATACATCAGGATTATCAGTGAACATCACACATCATTATGCATATTTAAAAATAGAGTTCTATGATCATCAAAAGTATCACTAACTTGAGATTATGCACCACGTATCCTTATTATTAGCTCCAGGTGATGGTTGCTTTGTGTTCTATAGATCCCAAGGATGAATGTTGTGAAGAAATTTTGTGAAAAGCCCTTGTGGATTGAGAGATTCAATGAAGAAAATTTTTAGGGTTCAAGCTTTGGTTCTCCTCAAAATCACGTGTGTTCCCCTCTCAATAGTGCATGAGTAATCTTAAATACTTAGGGTTATTTCACATCTGATCATTTAGGTCTTAATCACTCCTTGGTTAATGAGTTTTGGGCCTTTTGACAAATTTGCATAATGTGAAATACACCCTCCTCCATGCATGCACACCCAAGCATTCTATGATGGATCACTTATTGATCAATTGCTAATCACGCCTAAATTGAAATTGGGCCTTGAAACATTTTGATTCATGAGTTTTGATGCCTCTTGCAATTTTGAATAATGGAAAATAAGTGATGAATAAACCATGGATGCCCTTGATTCAAAGGCCAAAAATAATCCTTATGGATTGTTCTTTGATGTTAGAATGTGGCTTGAAACAAGGGAATCAATTATAGGTCCATATGTCCCAAAATACAAAAGTTGTGAAAATGGAATCATGAGAAACCCTAAAAACCACTTTGCCTTCTTTTGATCATAACTTGAGTTTCACAAATGATATGGAGACCCACTAGTACTTGTTGGAAAGGGGAGAAAAAGATATTAAACTTTCATTTTTGAGGAAAATTCATTTGAAGCTTTTTTTATGATGAAAAGTCAAGTTGAATGTAGTGTAAGAACTTGCCCAAAAAGGAAACTTTCAAATTATAGGTCATTTCCATATTTAGTAACTTTTGTACTAACCCTTGATCCTTGATAAATGGTATGAAGCTTGACCCTTGAAGACCATATGAAGATGTGAGACCTTGAAACCCTTGAAGAGAACCTCAAAATTTCACAGTTGACTTCCCCTCACACTGTTGACTTTTCCCCTGATTCTCCTGATTCCCAATCCATTGGCCAAATGGATCTTTCATGAACCACACTGATGGACCATCTTCCATTCCTAGATACTTAGGGACCCAAGGAACACCATGGAATCAATTCTTGCCCAAAAAATCAGAAATAAACTGACTTTATAGCAAACCCTAATTTTGGTACCCTCAGTCTAGGAGGAAATAGCACAGTCTCCAAATCCAAATTCCTCTGAATATGATGTGTATCCTCTCCAACAAAGATAAGATATGCCATTTGGTGATGATAAAAAACCCAAGAAGCTTGCCCATTGGAGCAATAAACCCCAGAATCTCAAAACCCTAATTTCTGCATTGGTTAGGAGAGACTGATCCACTTGAGCTCTCTTGGACAATACAAGGAATCTTGCTTGACCCTCTGAAGAACATCTTCTCCTCTTGAACTTGCCTCAGGCACCTTGACCCCATGCTAAGAACCAATGATATGCACACATGATAATGCAAAAATGAAATGAAACATAAGCCAGTTAGTACTAAAGTAAGGAGAGCAAATTTTGGGGTGCTACAGTTACCACCTAGACTTAATCCTAGATGGTCCAAAGGGTCCATAGGAGGAGCTCAAGGGGTCTCGTAGTTGAAACAATCTTTTTAGATTTAAAAGAGATCCTTGTTTGCTTCCCCATTTGATAAGCATCACATAAGTGATCCTTTGTGAATTTAATTTTGGGCAAGCCGATCACTAGGTCTTTAGAAACTATTTTATTAAGCAAATCAAAATTAACATGCACCAACCGTCTATGCCATAACCATGAATCTTCACTCATTGAGACTAGACACTTGTCGCTACTCAACGATACCTCATTCAAGTCTAGCATATAGACGTTATTCACCCTCAAGCCTTTAAACACATCATTTTTATCACTATTCTGAATTATGCAACAATCCTTGGAAAAAGATACTTTATAGTCCTTGTCACATAATTGGCTAATGCTTAAAAGGTTATGTTTAAGGCCTTCAACAAGAAGCACATCAGAGATAGTAGTAGATGAGGGGTTACCTACACTACCTTTGCCAATTATTTGTCCCTTGTTGTTGTCTCCGTAGGTAACAAACCCCTTTTTCTTCGCCACAAAGTCGATGAAATGAGATATGTCTCCTGTCATATGTCTTGAGCACCCATTATCCAGAACCCATCTTCTTTCCGTGGTCTCAAGACGTTGTACCTGCATATTCAATCAAGGGAAATAGGTACCCAATTCTTATTGGGTCCTTGGTTGTGAGTGAAAACAGGATTGCATTTGGGCAACCATTGATAAACACCTTTAGGAACCAAAAACCTCCTAAAGCGACACTTAGCAATGGTATGACCCCTTTTACAACAATATAAGCAAGTGAGGTTAACATGAGAATCACTTTTGCTAGGTTGACTTCTAATCACATAGGTATATTTTTTTATATGGATTAATCATGCTTTTCTTAAAGTGTGATTTATCAATGGCAAAAGTCATTTTCTGTTCTAGAGCCTTGTCAAGCTTGGCCTTAAGATTTCTAACCTCTTTTTGCCAAATGTGACAAGTATCGCAACCAAAATTTAACCACTTACTTTTGTCTTCCACAACATCTACCTTTGTTACTTCCACCATGGACTTTTTGAGAGCCTCTAATTCCCTTTCGAAATCCGAGATCTTTTGCTCCAAATGAGAAAATATTTGTTTTTTGAAGCTAACCGTTTAAAGGCTTCCTTGGCCTTATGGTGTGGAGTATCAAACACACGTTGTAATTTAGAATAAGACATTGAATTAGAGTTACCGTACTTAGAGTGTCTTACCTTTTTGTTCTTTTTCCTTTGGTGAGCGGAAAGGCAAATATTGATGGATTCTCCTTCGTCACTTGAACTTTCAACACTAGATGATTCACTATCGCTTTCCCAAGCGATATAGGCTCTCCTAGGCTTTGATTGTTTCTTCCTGTGACGACTTTTGTCCTAACCTTTTTCTTCTTCAACAATGGACAGTCCTGCTTATAGTGGCCGACTTTCCCACAGTTATAGCAAGAACCCTTAGTTTTTCCACTCTTTTTGTCTTCATTCTTGGAAGACTTTGATTGTTTACGAAAGTTGACGAGGTTTTTCTCCGAATGTTGGATACCATTTTTCTTGATATAGCGATTGTATCGCTTCACAAATAATCCTATATCTTCATTCGAATCCTCTTCCTCGTCATCACTGGATTCACTCTCGCTCAACTCATATACGAAAGACTTTAAACTAAAAGTCTTTAGAGCTATCGACTTCTTTTCCGCTTCTTTGGTCTTGCTCTTTTCCTTCTTCTCTCTTTTCTCAAATTGGTCTAAGCTTATGAGCATTTGCTCATGTTCCTCGAGCTTCCCGACAATGTTGTGATGTCTAACGTCATTAGGTTGTTGGCTTCTTTGATGGCGGTCACCTTTGGTTGCCAATCCTTAGTAAAACACCTCAAGATTTTGTTAGTAGCAACCTCATTGGAAATTGGCCTACCAAGTGAATGAAGTCTATTGATTAAATGAGTGAACCTCTTTTGCATATCGGCAATGGTTTCCCCTTGCTTCATGTGAAAGAGGTCGAACTCTTGAGTCAATGTATTGATTCTAGCTAGCTTCACGTCGTTAGTACCCTCATGGGCAACTTGTAATGCGTCCCACATAGCTTTAGCACTCGTACAATGTGAAACTCGATAATATTCGTTAACTTCCAATGAGGAGATCAGAATATTTCTCGCCTTCCAATCGTAGTTGTACTTTTTCTCGCCTTCTTCATTCCATTATGCTTCAGGCTTGGGTACTACCACGCTATTCGCATCGGTCATGGTTATTTCCATTGGACCATTTTGGATAACGCTTCATACCTTCCTATCAATAGAATTGATGTGAACACGCATACAATCCTTCCAGTAACTATAATTCTCACCATTTAAAATAGGTGCTCTATTATAAGCCCCTTTCGGTTCGTTTGTCATTTTCTAATAAGTTATATTTGAAGCACTAGAATTAACCGGTGCTCTTGATACGACTTGTTAGACGAAGGCAATTGATCTAGAATGGGGGGGTTGAATATATCACTTCTTTTTAAATTCGAGTTGGCGCTAAAATTTGTTTTTAAAAATATTTTGCGGAAGCGGACGAGGATAATTCGTCTACACGAACCGAGTTACTGAGAGAATCGGATATACGTTATCCAAATGGAACGAAAGGCTTGAAGAGAAAAATTAGAATCGCAACTTAACAATTAATCAATTTTCCAAAAGCACTTAATGAGGTGCAATATCCAATGAGCAGTCAAAATTTAAACCAAACTTGACAATATATCAAACACCTTGTATGCGTTCAATCTATCGAGCACTTGGAGTGTGTAAAACTCCACAGGCACAATCCAAAATAATTGTGCAATGGTTTTCAAATTTATTTTCTACACAAAACTATACCAGAATTTTTATCGATCGATTGAATGATTACAAGCGTAAACAGTTCGAAAAATAAATGAGATAAGGAAAAGGAAATGACACCAGGTTTGTTTAGGCAGTTCCCCTTTCGTCCTCGGTTCGGGTACGCCTGCCCCCAATTCTAAAAACTAGAACTGAGATATATATAACTTGTTTGCAAATGTTTTTAGAAGAGAAAACTTAGTTATCCCACACTCAAGAAAACTTCGTTGATGCAGATACTTTGTCTTCTCTTCCCTTGATTCGAGTCGAATCAAGTGCCTCGAACTTTTTGGAAGAACCTCCATTTACCGTTACTAGATTCCAAGAACCCACAGGTCTTCAATCACCTTCACTCGGCTGATTCTGATCCACACATAGTTCGATCCTCAAACCTTGTTGCACAATCCTCTGGTTAACACTACTAGATCGACAAAACCTTCCGTTCTTCGATCACCTTCGCTCGGCTGAATTCAATGCACACAAGATCTGATCTAAAAACCCCTAAATCCAATTGATCTTGGAGGACAAAACCCAAGAGGTGTTATTCAAGAACAAACCCACTGAAACACTCACCCCAAACCAAGATACAACTCTATGTTTTGGATGTTATCACTTCATGATGCAGAAAATCAACAAAAATGATTATGTGTATTTGTTGAAAAAAGTGCAAGATGAAGATGAAGGGGTTGAGAGAAAAAGTTTCAATGTATTTCTTTCACTTGTTATTGTTATTTTGTAAAAAATCAGGAACCAACTATATATATGATGCAAAGACCAAGAGAGAAAAATAACAACATTTTGAACAAAGAGAAAAACAGAAAAATTGACTACTTGCAGTGAGCGGTCGACCGCTCTTTGAAGAAGGTTAGCCTGCACTGACCCGTGGAGGAACCTGCGCAAATTGGATGACCATGAGTCGACCGCTGCAGGGACCATATGTCGACGCATGGCTGGGAAAATTGCACAATGAGAAATCCAGAAGTGTGCGTTGACCGCAGGGTAGGTGTGCGCTTACCCGAGCGAGACACACATTTTCCACAAATTGTGATTCGACCGGACCCAATCTTAGGTCGACTCAAACTCCAAAATTACTCAAAAATTAGTTTTTTGACACAGTTTGAACTATATAGGCACAGTTTATGCATTCCTAATACTAGTATCATGATCACCCATATTTAATGGATATGCAAAACTCCACCATGTACTTAGACTCATGATTATGCAATGCAAAATTAGAATGCCGACACCAATGAGATGACACCGTCCAAATTACAAACTACTAGCCTTCACATACATTTTGACATCATTAAATTAAAGTTCAAATGAGAGGCACCTTGCCCTCACATCTCTCACTTATTTGGGGGGAGCCTTTGACCTTTAGATAAGTGTTTGAACTAATGTGAATGCTTCCCCCTTCTGATGACCCATCAATGGTATCAGAGTTGATGGTTCGAGTAAGGGACGAACTCCTTGTGTCGAAAGTCTTCCTGACATGGTGGTCAGACGGCGTGTTCCGTTGAATTTCCCATGACGACTAAGGGTATTTGTCAACAGTGGTACAAGCATGTGGGTGAAATAACTTCTGCTTGAGGGAGAACATAGTGAATGAACTCACACTTGAGGGAGAGATTATTGAGAAACAAGTGTGAGTTGCGTTGAGAAAACAAGTGTGACTTCTAAGTCCCATATTGCTTAGAAAATTCGAGGTTGAGCACTTTATAAGTGAAAGGATCCATACATCTATCACCTTAAGGTTTTGGGTGAATATGTGGTGTCTCTCTCACTTGTTTGAGTGAGTCTCTGACCATTAGATCAATGTTTGACCCAATGTGAAGGATTCCCCCTTCTGATGACCCATCAGGAATCTATAAGGTGTTACGATTGAAAAAGGCATTATATGGATTAAAACAATCAACTCGGTCCTGGTTCGAAAGATTCATAAACTCCATGGTGTGATTGGGCTATAAAAGAAGTAAAGGAGACACGTTTTGTTTTACAAACATTCACAAAGCGGAAAAATAATTGTACTTCTTATATATGTTGATGATATTACTGCTACAAGTGATTATTTGATTGAGAGAAACTACTCAAAGAAATATTATCAATGGTGATTAAGATGAAAATCCATAGAAAACTCAGGTTTTTCTTGGGAGTTTAGGTAGTTTACTCAAAATAATGCATCTTTATCTTTGAATTGAAGTATGTGTTTGATCTTTTGCAGGAAATAGAGAATCTTGGACGAGTTAATTTACTTGGCACATAATGGGCCTAATTTGGCATACAGAACCAGTGTGGTTAGCCAATTTATGCATGATCCAAGGAAGAGACTTGCATGTTGTAGAACGTGTTATACAATATCTCAAAGCCACTATAGGGAATGACTCTTGTTTAAAAGAGGTGGAAGTCTAACTATGAAAGTTTACACTAGTATTGATTAAGCTATCTCAGTGATTGATAGAAAATTTACTTCAGACTGTTGTACATTCTTGTGCTAGAACTTAGTTTCTTGGAGGATTAAGGAACAAAGTTTAGTTGACTAAGAGCTAAAAAGATTTAAAGCTATGACACCAGGAACTTGTGAGTTATTATGGATGAAACAAATGCTAGAAGATTTAAAAGACGACGTGAATGTCCTATGAAGTTGTTTTGCGATAATAAATCAACAATAACAAAATCTAGTTTGAGATTAAAAGCTTAAACATACAGGTTTCTAGCTTGTTTGTTTTTTAAAAAGTGAGGATTGAGTATTCTTCCGCGCTTAACCCAATCCACTCGAGGGAAAATAGTGCGATGAAAGAAGGCTAGGAAGAAAGTTTCAATATGGAATGGAACCAGGCTAGGAAGAAAGTTTTCAGAAACATAGTCCAGTGCTGGGATGTATTTTTGGTGGGTAGAGCGTCGGGTTTGGAACGTGATCAGAAGCTTGTTTCAGTTTTCTTCTCGGAGATGCCGGATAAAGTGAATTTGAAGGATATCTATGGCCTATTTGGTTGTGATGGGGACATTGTGGAGGTGGTTATTCCACCTAGGAGGAATAAATTGGGCAAAAGGTATGGTTTTGCAAGGTTTAAAGGAGTAGAGGACGTGAGGATTCTTTCTGTGAAGTTAGATAATATTATGATTGATGGCAAGAAGATCCATGCTAACCCCCCTAGATATGAAAGAAAAATGATTGGGGGGTATGGAAAAGCTAACGGGAATGATGGTGGAGGCATGTTTCATCAGAATACTCAACAACACCAAGCTAGGAGCAGGTTTTTGCAGAAGAGCAGTAAAGGGGTGTATGGTGGAAGCGGAAGCAAATCCTATGCAGAAGTGGTTGGCAACATCGTCGATAAAGCTCAACAGGCAGATCTCCCTCTTTTCTCTTATCATTCGGATGCTGGATATTTAGAGAGACTGAAGAAGGATTATATTGGAGTGGTGAGTTCTCTGGGGATGTCGTATAATATTCAAACTTGCTTTGAAATGGAGGGTTACTTCTCTATCAAAGTAACTCCGTTAGGAGCGAACCTTTGCTTGTTGGAGGAAGTAGATAAAGGAGAGATTAAGGACTTGATTCTAGAAGGCGAAAAGTGGTGGAGCCAATGGTTTTCAACGATTCGACCGTGGTCGGAGTATGATGTTGATAATGATAGAGTGGTGTGGTTAAGGCTTTATGGGGTACCTCTTCATGCTTGGAAGATGGAGTTCTTTATTGATTTTGCAAACTCCATAGGTAAATACATTTGTGCAGATGATAATACTATGAAATGAGAGGCAAAAGATGTTGCTAGAGTTATGATTAAGGTTCCTCTGGATTATAAGTTACCAGACTCAGTAGTGGTTTCAATCGATGATAAGGAGTTCAAGTTATTGTTGAGAGAGGACATTCATGGTCCTCTTAGGTTATCTTTGTTCAAGAAAGATTGCAAGGTTGGTTCTGAATCTAGTAACTCTGTTTCTAGGGCAGAGCATGGGTATGGAAGCGACGAAATTTTAGTTTCTTCACCTTCAGCGGCATCGGAAGGAAATATGGACGGTGGTTTTACAGACACGGAGGAGTATGAGGAGAGGAACTCAGAATGTAACCCGGAGGAGTATTGTCCAAAGGACAATATTGAAAAAGGAAGGAAGCAGAAGTACTTTGGCTGTGTAGACTTGGACAATGTGAATGTTTCAGAAAAAAGTAAAGGAGTTGGCGTGTTTGATAGTGCAGTAGCTGCTACAAAAAGTACTCCTAGTTGCTTCTTGGGGGCCGTGGAGAGAGAAAAGTCGGTCTCTGTCTCATTGCAATCGATGGATTTAAGAGTAGGGTGCTTATTAGAGGTAGCAGCACCTACTTTCTGTAAAAATCAGGTGTGACCCCTCAAGACCACTACCTTTCCGCTTAATTCTTTTCAACGTGGGGCCAGGAAACAAGTTAATAAAATTATGATATTTAAAAGTCTTTGCATGCTAAGTGGGCCCAGCAAAAGAATTAGGAGGAAACTTAAGTCAAAGAACCATGGTACCATTCCAGGAAATCTCATTTCTTTCGATCCTGGACCTAGCAGGCTGAAAGTTTTGCCTAATTCTCTTTTGATTCAGAATGTGCCTAGTTTGTTACAGAATGAGACCAACAAAATTTATGGTGAGAATTCGGGGGAAACTGAAATTGTCAGGAGTAATCTTAGGATGTTGGACAATTTGGGTTCTAATGTCGGTGACAAATTGTGGACTGCAATTTCTGGCTTAGGAGTTGTGGGTGGTGCCTCGGCGAGAGATTACAAGCTAAGATTAATTGCTTTGGAGAAAGAAGATTTTAATAGAAAGGTAGGAGGGATGAAGAAGAATAAAGTGTTAAAATAATTTTGGGAACTTTGAACATTAAAGGGGGAGGTAGTAGAGCTAAGAGGAGAAGAATTTCTCAGTTAATATCTAAAGGTAATGCTGATATTTTTCTGCTGCAGGAAACTAAAATTCAAGATTTGTCCGATTCTATGGCGAGGAGTCTTTGGAGGAATGAGATATTTGATTTTTCATTTTCTAATTCGGAAGGTGCTTCTGGAGGTTTGTTGATTTTATGGAAGGTTCGTTGTTGTGAAGTGATTTGTAGTTTCAAGGGAGCTGGCTTTTTGGGTATCAAGATAAGGTGGAATAACGTCTTGTATTACATTGTGAACGTCTATTCTCCTTGTGATATAGTATCAAAGCGTATTTTATGGCGTAGTTTGTTGGAGCTGAAGGTGGGCAAGGTAGATGGAGAGTGGATTATAGGAGGAGATTTCAATCCGGTCAAAAGTCTTAGTGAACGCAAAGGGAGTTCGGTGAGAAATGGTATATCGGAAAATTGTGAATTTGTGGACTTCATTTCGGCTAGTGACTTGATCGATGTTCCTTGTAGAGGGAATAAATTTACTTGGTATGGCGGTGGTGGTAAGTCTTGTAGTAGGATTGATCGTTTTCTTGTGGATAGTGATACTATTGATAGATGGGGGGTGGTGGGTCAATTTATTGGTGCTAGAGATATTTTCGATCATTGTCCAATTTGGCTTGTTCTTGACAAATCAAATTGGGGTCCAAAGCCTTTTAAAGTTAACGATGAGTGGTTCAATAATAAAGATTTTATCCCTTTTGTTGAGCAAGAGTGGAAGATGTTGGTGGTAGAGGGAAGAAAAGATTTTGTCTTTAAAGAGAAACTTCACTTGCTTAAAGAGAGGCTTAGATGGTCGAATCATAACGTCTTTGGGAAGATTTATTTGGAGATAGAGGTGAAGGTGTTTAATTTAAACTTAGGTGATGATTTAGAGGAGGAGCTTAGGGCTATAGAGTTGGAGGATAAAAGGAGGGCGAATAGTAAGTTTTGGTTGAATCTCAAAATTAAGGAGGACATGTTAATTCAAAAATCGAGATTAAAGTGGCTTAATGAAGGAGATACTAATAGTAAGTATTTTCATCGGGTAATGAAAGAGAGGCGGAGGCGCAATTTTATTGGTTCCTTCATTTTGGAAGGAAGTATAGTGGCTTCGGTGGAGGAGGTCAAGGAAGAAGTTAGGGAACATTTTGCCTCCAAATTTGTGGAGTCGGATCTTGTGAGGCCGGTTCTTGATGGTTTATCTTTCAAATCTTTTAACCTTTTCGAGAAGTCTATGCTTGAAACACTATTATTGGAAAGTGAGATTAAGGAGGCGGTTTGGGGTTGTGAGGGGACGAAGAGTCCGGGCCCGGATGGTTATACTTTTTCTTTCATTAAAAAGTGTTGGTATTTCTTGAAGGGTGATTTCATTAGTTGTTTAGAGTATTTTCATTCGGAGGCTACTTTATCTAAAGCTTTTACCTCCACTTTTTTAACTTTGGTTCCTAAATCTTCGAATCCTTTGGGTTTGGACGACTTTAGGCCTATTTGTCTTGTTGGTTGCGTTTACAAAGCCTTGGCTAAACTTCTTGCGGCAAGATTGAAAAGGGTTTTGAACTCTATTATCTCGCAAAGTCAAAGTGCTTTTGTTCCGGGTAGACAATTGTTAGATGGCGTTCTTGTTGCTAATGAATTGGTGGATTATGCTTCGAAAGAGAGGAAATAGTGTTTGCTTTTTAAAGTTGATTTTGAAAAAGCTTACGATAAAATTTCTTGGAGCTTCCTTAGGTTTATGTTAAGGAAGATGGGCTTTGGGGAGGTTTAGATGAGGTGGATGGAAGCTTTAATTTTCTCTAGCAAGATGTCAGTTTTGGTCAATGGGAGTCCAACGAAGGAATTTGTGGTTGAGAGAGGTTTGAGGCAAGGAGAACCCATTTCTCCATTTCTTTTTGTTATTGTAGCGGAAGGATTAAGAGGAATTGTGGACAAGTCCGTGGAAAATGATAATTTCAAGGGGTTTTTCTTTAATATGGAATGCTTTGTGGACATTCTTCAATTTGCAGATGATACCTTATTGGTAGGCGATGGTAGTTGGAAGCATATTTGGGCGATTAAGGCGGTTTTGAGGGGATTTGAAATGGTGTCGGGCCTTGGAATTAATTTTCATAAAAGCAAGCTTATCGGTGCGAATATTAGTCCCAACCGGTTGGATGCGGCTTCTTGCTTTCTTTCTTGTAGGAAGGAAGATAATAAGTTCTCTTTCCTTGAGATACCCATTGGTCACCTATCCAACAATGCCTCTTTGTGGTGGTCGGGATTGATATCGAAGTTGAAGAAGAGGATTTCTTGTTGGTCTAACCGTTTGCTTAGCTTTGGTGGTAGGTTGACTCTTTTGAAATCGGTTCTTTCTAGTTTATCTATCTTTATGCTTTCTTTCTACAAAGCACCAGTAAAAATTGTCAAAATCATTACATCGATCCAAAGTAATTTTCTTTGGGGTAGCTCGGAGGAGAAAAGGTGTATTCATTGGGTTAGTTGAAATTCGGCGTGTCTTCCGATTGATAAGGGTGGCCTTGGCCTTCGTCGGGTTGATGATTTTAATGTGGTTCTTCTTCACAAATGGAGATGGAGGATTTTGTCGGAAAAGAATGCTCTTTGGTTGGAGATGTTAAAGGCTCGTTATGGTGATATATCGTTGAAAATGGTGAGATCGGACGGTGTCAATTTAAAGGGAGTTAGTTCTTCGTCATGGTGGAGGGAGATCCTTAAGTTGGGCAATTATTTCCCGGAAGATGTTTTCGTTCCTAATTATAAATTTACTATAGGTAATGGCTTCACTTCTTCTTTTTGGCACTCTTATTGGATCGGAGACTTTTGCCGTAGGGATAAATTTATGAACTTATTTAACGAATCTCACTTGAAGGATGTCTCCGTCGCTTGCATGGGGGGTTGGAACGGTGGGAGGTGGACTTCGGGGAGACTTGGATTTGATGAGAGCAGTGTGGCTAGTTTTTTTGGCATTGACAGCAGTAGTTTCGCTTAGCAGTCTCTAGCGGATTATATGCAGCAGGAGTAAGAACAGAGGTCCTCAATTAATTCAGCTGCAATTCTGGTTCATTCTCACAGTACTGTAGCAGCGCATCCGTCTCATGTTGGTTCTGCTGCTACTTGTTGGTTCTGCTGCTACTGGTTTTGCGAACCAGTATGGAGGTATTGCGCACGAAATTGTTGCGCTATCTGATCTACTGAGAGAGGCCGGGCCGGTGGGGGTAGGGGGCGAATCGGGGTAAGCTGGACTTTGGAATCGTCAGGAGGTTTTCTCGGCTGCCAGTTTTAGATCAATTTCGGATGCTTTCCGGATCCCTTATGGCCCTAGTAATGAATTTGATGAAGCTTTCCCTTTAATTTGGAGAAGGGAAGTTCCGTATAAGGTTAGGTGTTTGGTTGGAGAGGCTTTTTGAATAGACTCCCTTCTAAGGTCAATTTATCCTTTAGAGGATGTCATTTTGCAAACGATGATATTGATTGTGTTCTATGCCGTAGCTCTCCGGAGTCAACAGATCATTTATTTTTGGGTTATAATGTCTCTAAATTGGTATGGAAGGAGGTGGTGATTGGATTAGTTTTGTCAATATTGAAACTACCAACTTGAAAGAGAGCTTTCTGAATTGGTGTCGTTTTGGTAAACGGATGGGAATGAAGAGAGGGAAGGAAGATTGTGTTTGGTTGGCAACTAGTTGGCACTTGTGGTTATTGAGGAACGAAATTATTTTTAGGAACGAAACGTGGAATGTTTTGGGATGCGGTGTGGAGCATCAAATCTTTAGTCTGAAGATGGTCGTTCATCGGGGAAGATTACACATCCCAATTGCAACTTTTATGAACTTTCCAAATTTCCTCTTTTTTATTTATCGTAAAGGGCAATATTGGATTGTATTTTCTTTTGTCGAGCTTTGTCTCGCTTTTTGTAAGCAGGTTCGAGAACCTTTAGTTCTCTCATTCAATATATTCCTTGCTTATAAAAAAACAATAAGTATTGCATTATTCAACATGGAAAGACAAAACACATTAAGATTGACCAGTATTTTTATTAAAGAAAATTAGATAACGAATTAATAATTACAACCTACGTTTTCATGTGTGTCAACCGATAGATGTGTTAACTAAAAATTTACCAAAAGAATGATTCAACCAACTTACTTGCATTCTTAGAATGATTGATATTCATTCATCAGCTTAAAAAAAATGTTATAGAATTTTGAATTTTAAATAATAATTTGTAATATTCATTCGAGATTCGATAAAACAAAACCTATTAAAATTTACTTTTCTCTTATTTTACTCAAATTATTTCAATATATCAAAATTCTATTTACAACCATCTTAATTGTAAAATTGCTTAAATTTACCCATCATTGATTTAATGGGTCTTTTACATTTTCAACATATAAGTTTGTACATAAATCAATTAGTATGTAAATTTAATATCAAAATTAATAACACAAACCATTATTTTTTACATCAACAAGGAGCCAAATACTAAACAAAGGTACCATCTATGACATAGATATTTATGGAGGAATTAATAGTGACAAAACTCCATGAGGCCAATATGCATACTTTATCAAATTATTTCAAAT